>OY979716.1:40367817-40752817 GCA_963855995.1 Muricea muricata | reverse complement strand
CTATATTAATCGGTAAATGATAAAACAATTATTGAACTTGGCTATCGCAAAATATCGTGATTTATTTTGCTCAGTCTCGTCCAATAATTGTATAATATTTACACAATGATGAATATCTTTTGGATCTAATTGGCAGAGCCTTTTCTAATTTTGCATGAATCTAGTGATCAGCTAGGCCAGCTACACTAATTTCCACGCCATTCTGCTGGATTGGGACCGTTTGGATGCAAAGTTCTAAACAGATAATCGCTATTTCTTGTCTATTAAACGACATCTACACATGTACTGCAGTGTAAGGAATAGAATAGTTACTTGTGCATTTAAATCACATTTCGTGAATTTTAATCATTACACAATGTAAAAAATAATGAATATAAAATACTTATGTTATAGTTTGGAACCTATTGTTCCAGACCTGTCCATGTTGCAACCAAACAATAGAAATTGTAGTATGTTGGTACCAAATTGCTGTACTGACTCAAAATTTCAAAGATTTCTGCTTGTGGCTTACACAGATATTCACCATTTTATAAACGTAATTTATTGTTTGTGAGTAGATGACGTCATGCAGAGACACCTAATTCGCATGTGTGAAGAAACCTAAAGCGTAGTTTTCAAATGTCGTCGTGAACATATCAATGTGATCGATGTGATAGAGTATGTGCGCCGATCTGCAATTAATATGACTAATTTGAATACAGTCCATAAAAGGAGAGATAAATCTAAACTATATCACATCGTCGAGAATGACTTCGCTACGACAATTACGACGAAATGGAAACTAGGCTTAAACGTCTCTAATACGAAACGAGATATCGTGAAGCTGAAAACTCCATGATGGCTTGTCTGGATATGTTGTTCTGTTGCATTTAAAACTGGATCAACGATTTTGTTTCTAGTGTAGTTTCTATAAGTAAGCCAGAAGATAAACCATTCAGAGTCGTGCTCTGTATTTACTGCTATATCTTCTTTTTTAAAACGGACAGTTAAAAAATGTCTACAACTGGTACTGATCTTTATTACGATTGACGCAATCATGTTGAATATTGCTTTTCATGTTTTTTTTTCGTACTGCTACTTCTACTACTGGGCTCTTTGGGTTGAATGTTAAGCTCACGTAGACCAAGGGCATGAGTGGTGTGTCATTGCTTTTACTTGTCCTCCGAACTCAAATCATATATAAACTGCATGCTAATCGCTATAAAGGATATCCTTTATAGTTTTAAGACGTGTTTTCACATTCGCAATTTTTTAGCCGCCATTTTGTTTTTTCCACTACATTAACACAGACAGCTCTCGACCAATGAAAAAACAGAATGAACTCTGACTATAATTACTAATAGTAGACGGCATCTTTAGGTTTACGCGTCGCAATGTTGATCGCCGCTGGAATGCAAGTAGTTGGTTCTGTATTAAGATTTATTCCTACTGGTGACGTAACGACATCGACGGTATTGATTCATTTTGGTCAGATTATCGCTGACTTTGCTGGTCCTGTAACTATGGCTGCTCCTCCTTTGATATCATCAACTTGGTTTCCTCCATATCAACGTACTACAGCTACAGCAATCTTATCCGTCGCTAATTACATAGGATTGGCTGTGTCATTTCCAATAGGACCCGCATTTGTTGATGATATAAAGGATTCAAATATTCCAAAGATTGACGATAACTATCCACTAAATAGCACACAAAGAGATAAATACCAAAAGCAAATCAATTCACTTTTATATTTCGAGGCGGGTTTGCAGTTGTTTGTGTTTATTGTCATAGCTGTTTATTACCCAGCAAAGCCCCCCAAACCACCGAGTCCATCTGCTGCGACCGGACGAGTAGACTTCAAAGCTGGCGCTAAAACTCTATGTAAAAACTATAATTTTCTCCTACTGACTACGATATACGGAGCAAGTATTGGTGTTTATGGCAGTTGGTGCTCTGTGCTGTATCAGAATTTATCAGAGTATGGTATATCAGTCGATGCTAAGTTTGCAGCATGGCTTGGATTTGTCGCTGTCATCAGTGGTGCCTTCTCGGGTGTTTTATTTTCATCGTAAGTATCAATTCATTAGTTTATGCTGTTTATGTGCCCCGGTGGGAGCTTGGTTAGGAGAGGAAGTTAATAAGAGTGGCTTTATGTTAATTATTCTGCTATTGCACGCAGTCTACCAAAACTACAGCATGTTAAAAAAAAAAAACTAAACAAATTTGAAATCGCTCTTAACGTCCCGAAGCGACATGTAGCATGAATTTTTTATTAATATATATTGCTTGGACACTAATGGTGTAGAATGAATGCAAAAATTCTAAAATTTAAATGTTTACAACCCAACAGGTTCACTTTCTTACTACAACGTGCCCTAATTAACTCTTAAGTACAGAGTTATATGAATAGTGATAACTGTATGGTTGGCAAGTGCAATCTTTCACAACAAGTGCATAATAAAAATCGTACAAACGAGCCAACCATGCAGCAATTTGTTTATGCCATACATACAGTGATTTTCTTCACAAGTGAGAAAAGCCGCATAACCATTCAAAATGTTGATAAGATAGTTTTTCACTGGTGAAATTGACGTACGGCCAATGAAAACGCTTATTCGCTTCTCCACAGTGAAAATACGATTTTCTTCACCCGTTTACCTAGCGTAAATCTCTATATGTATGAGGAGTTGTGGATAGTTAGACGAACGAGTAAGCGCAGCGAACGAGTGAGTTTAACGGTTCTTCACAACAAGAAAATAATAGAAATCATAGCGGAAATGAACCAACCATCAAGTAAATTGTTTATATAAGTGCAAATATGAGCATAGAGATACCAATATCATGAAGCTTCCTGCATGATCTTGTTTCATTTCATCTTGTTAAATTTATGTACAAGTTTCATAATAAGTTATTACCGGTGGCCTTTGATCAGTTTTATATTGCGGTCTATAGCGCTTCTAGTTATTGTACAAGACTTGCTGAGAAACAATCATACTATTTACCAAAAGCTAGAACTAATTATGGTAATGAATTAAAATATAATTTTCTGTTAAAATATGGAATCCTAAATCTCTCGTTCTCGCTATTCAAAAAATGAATAAAATTTGAAATTACCCAGAAATATTGAGAATTGTTTTAAAAATGTTTGCATTTTTAATTTTTTTTTAATGTAAACTAACTTTATTATTTGATGTAAAAATGGACATAATGAGGTTATTTTGTGTGCAGTTCCCTCCAACGCATATCTTGTTGTGGACAGCTGTTTTGCTGAGCTTGTTATATGTTTAATTTCTTTAGCTATATGTCTTTCAGTCCTTATTGGCTGCACTCTCTTTCTAGCGTCTATGGTTATTTTGTGCAGCCAGTACATTAACTCAATAATATATTTAAATATTTGATACTGACAGACAACAAACGAACAATTTGTTTTTTTTTGCAGAAAATGCAACCATAAGTTTGCTTCATGTCAATGAAGCTACAAATGTTTTCTTCGTGATCTTCCGAGATTTTTGGTTGCCAAAATGTCATAAATCTCTCCTCAGTAAGTTGACAAATTACTGAAAATCGGGCGCCATGTTTATATTAGCCTGTGAACAGGTGTTGTATCTTTGGGTAACTTTTTTGCAACCAATCAAAGCGTTCCTAAGACAATTTCACATGTGAAAAATGCAGAATGCAACGAAATACGAATTTTATATTTCTCTATACTCATATAATAAACTAGATTTTACTCCATATCCGGCGTTCTAAATAACTGTCTTTGAGATTAATGTCAAATTTTGTTACATCGTTTTTCTTCCAGATTCGCTGATCACTGTTCACGTCACTTGAAGTTATTTCTCATCGTGTTAATGGGGCTGTCGTTTTTTACTATTTTACTGATCTGCTATTTTTTTACTGGAATTATCCCATTCGACAAGGTCATGGTATATATTATGTTTGGATTGAGCGGTTTCTTTTTAAATGGAACCATTCCTTTCTTTTATGAGCTCGGAGTAGAGATCACTTACCCGGTAGCCGAGGGTATAACCACCGGTTTCATGACGTTCTTTGGTAATTTTCTGCTAGTAGTATTCTTGGTTGTTCCGTTGGGAAATTTGGGTACAAGGTGGATGCTATGGGCTACCGTTATCATTTGTGGTGTATCAACGACATTTTTGCTTTTTGTAAAAGAAAAATATAACAGATCTATGGTTGACCAGAAGGCCATGGACAGAACTGAAGGTAATAATTCCGTGTTCTGATATAAATCTTAATCCAAGCCCTAACCCAAATCCTAATCCTAACCAGCGTTTTATTTGTCATGTTTTTGATTAGATTTAGAGCTTGGATTAAAATTTAATTTCGCGTACTGAGAACACGGAATTATTACCGAACTGAATGTACTATGGATCAAGCTTCGATGAACTCGCAATGAGCTGGAACTAGCCTTGGTATATACATACAGATGCTCGTGAAAAGTCGATATATTCAGATATTCAGATCCATATTCAGATTTTATAATTAATGCGAGTTGTGAAAACAGAACCTACTATTTTTGATTATTTTTATTAATAAATTATAAGTCAATAAATTTATTTTTATTTAATAATAAATTTTCTTTTATTAATAAATTAAATTAAATAAGTTTTTGCTATGTTCATTTTATATAATTATGAACACCATCAATAAAGTACTTATCCAGTTTAGTTTTTTGCGGAACGCGCAATAAATGGTTGCCGGTTTCTGAAGAGATCCAGAGAGCGCAACAAGCATCAACTTCCCTCGCAAAAAAGCGATTCAAATATTTCAGATTGTAAAATCATTTGCTCAAAGTTAGGTCATTTGTAGAGCTTTGTTAACAGTCCCCGATTTTTATCGTAAATCGTGTTTAATGTTTTTAAGATCCTCTTTCGTTAACAAACGCTACTCTTGACGTTGCTGCACGTGTTAAACATCAAACTATCGAGTGGCGTCGCCAGAGCGATTAAACTAGTAGTGGGGGGGGGGGGGGGGGGGACGAGTGCCAAGGCGGAAGATTCCAACGGGGATGCTTTCCACAGAAAAATGGTAATAATACCGTGTTCTCATATAAATCTTAATCCAAGCCCTTACCCAAACCCTAATCCTAACCATTGTTTTATTTGTCATGTTTTAACTTTGATGGATTGAAGATTAATTTCGCGTACTGAGAACACGGAGTTATTACCAGAAAAATAGATATAGAATGCGTGCTTGGTAACCTAGCCGGTACCCAAATTGAAAAAGTTGCAACCTCATTCCCAGAATCATCTTTTTGGGCGCGGTGAGGAAATAGATGACCATGGTAAAGGCTGTCCTAGTCTCCTTGTTCATTGGTTAACACATTCGACCAGTCAGGTTTTGTGACAATAAATGTGATTGGTTAAACGAAATGACAGCATAATATTACTTCCTGTTTTCTGTACATTTATTTAGTTGGGGTTTTCATATACAACTTGCGGTCGGTTTGAGTTAATTTAATGTTGAGTGTCACAACAAGGACGCAATTTAGTCCAACAAATTATACAAAACTAGATGGTCGAATGTAGCGTAAGAATAACATGGGTAGCTTGGAGCAGCGTAACGCAGAACAAAATTAACTCCGCATTAGAAGTATGGACATGAGTGAATAACTCGTACCTGGTTACTTTTGTTCTCAAGTACTTTTCCGCAAACCAGAACAATGGTATCCAACCATGTGAATAATGCAAAGTTGGGAATTGGGTAGCAACCCAACAAACATTGTTAGCCAAATTTGTAAATATAGGCGGGCTGTCAATTCCAGCCATAGCTCGACATTCTATAACTAAATCACAAAATATTCTAATATATAGTTTATTTATATAGCATTTAAAATACCTTGTAAAGTGTTGTATTTCTGCAGTGGTTCAGGCTCTCTTGTCCCGTCCTTTAATTTTATATACGGTTGTCAAAGGCCTGAGTGGCCTCACTCGCCTGACGGCATACTAGCATTTACAAACATGGTAAACATGCTTTGTTTTAAACATGCACGGACTTTCTGTAACTCTCTCTATATACATATATATCGGATATTCTAAAGTATTCCATTTGCATTATTAAAAAACATTCTTTAAATATTTTTTTATGCGAGCGTAAATTTCTGTATACATTGTGAAAATTTGTACGCCAATGCTCTGTACCAGTGGTAACTTGAGTCAGCGCCACATTATTCACTGACGCCGCATGCTCGAAAATGTCCAAGAATCTTGGAGATTTTAACAGCCTTTGCCAGGGTCATCTATTTCCTCACCACGCCCACAAAGATGACCCTGGGGACGAGGTTGAAAAAATTGCCCTTATAAACAGAACATCAAACTGAGAATTATCACGTCCCTTGGGCAACGGGAAAGCATGCTACGGCGTAAGAAGCGTTTTGGAAGTCCAACTTATAGCAGAAAGCATATCGTTTTGGCCAACAAAACTATTTGTAAGTTACTAAAACAAGCTTCAAATGGTTATTAAAACAATCAAATCCCAAAAAGCCTCTTTCTGTACTTATATATTGGCACCGCGTCTTCGAACTTGCCACGTTGTCGATCTTAAGCTCCCTAATATTAATTTGGCGCGTCACCGTAGACGCGCCCCTTTAGCATTGAGGATTTTTGTGGGTTAGGGGATACAGTAATAGATTAAGAGAGACGTGTAAACAGGTAATAATTCCGTGTTCTCATATAAATCTTAATCCAAACCCTAATAATCAACCAGCGTTTTATTTGTCATGTTTTAACTTTGATGGATTGAAGATTTGATTAGATTTAGGGCTTGGATTAAAATTTAATTTCGCGTACTCAGGGCACGGAATTATTACCTGTAAACGAAGCTAGAAATATACATCTTTTTATTTGGCATTTAGAGTTTTTAACTGATATCTGATACGAGTGAATCTTTAAAACGTCTCGTTAGAAATTTAAAGTCCCCCCCCACACACAGACATGCACTTTTAACTGATTAAAATAACTGGGGAATCCTCTCCCCACTCCCCTGCCTGGCGACGCAACTAAAACTATCTCAGCATATGTAATTTCAGAATAGAGATTAATGCATGGTTGGCGAGTGCGTACGATTTTTATGACCGAGTTGCGAAAGTGCATAAAAAGTTGCAAATGAGCCAACCATGCAGTAATTTATTTATACAGTTTCTTCCTAAACACGGTTGCCATGTTGTGAGCAAAATGACAATACGATTTTTTTCACTAGTGAGAAAAACCGCATAGCCAATCAAAATGCTGATACGATGATTTTTCTCTAGTGAAAAAATACGGCCACTCAAAACACTTATTCGCTTCTCGATGAAAATACGATTTTTATTTTACCCTTTACCTCGCTTAAATCTCTATATGTATGGCATAAAAATAACCACGAATTAGTCCATCTCTGTCGTAATCGACCTTGTTGTTCGGCTCGTCATCGACTCTTTCCATCTTGCTAATTTCAATGATTTCGGCACTGCCGCTCCTGCCAATATTCTACGCCATTTTTTATGCCAATATTTGCGCCCTCCATTGGCATCAATTCAAAATACTGTAGGATCCGATGCAACAACATAGAAATATCGAAAACTAAAACTTTGGAAGTTAGAGCAATTCACGCATCAGAAATTCAACCCTACAGTCCATGAATACCACTCTCTTCCCCCGGCTCCACAGTCCTTGCTGCAGATAACAAGTTTCCAGCATAGTGTTTTTACGCTCATTTTCTACTTAAATGAAGTACTGCTTGAGTTCAGGGCGTTCTTTCCAGTCACATGATCTCACAGTTCTGTGCACAACAACAGAAAGATTGGGAAAGATCTTCAGGAAATATTCTTTAGGATCGCCCACAATATAATATGCTTTAGGTTGTGGTAATGGACGGGATCGGTCATGCCAATGTTGGTTAACATTTCGAATAAGTCGTAAACACTCTGTCCAGGACGACCTATAATGAAATGTTTTTGATTTGCCAGTCACAACATCAGCGCACAAATAATTGAGAACATTGGGTTCCATGAAAGTTTTCCAGTCTTTAGGGTCACTATTTAACGTTCGGACGACTCTTGAGTTGTTATCTTCTGTTTTGATCTCGGGTTGGTTTCCCATTTTGCACAGCAATTCGAACTGCTTTTCCATTGGCTGAAGATAAGGATGCTTCAGCGCTTCCTCAGCCGTCGGTCTATCATTAGGATCGTGGTTCAGCATCCAGGATATCAGATCTTTCACGGAAGGATCTTTCAAATTATCCAAATAAACTGGATTACCATCAAGTATGTTGCGTTGTCGGTCAGGCTCCTCTCCAAAAGGATGTTCACCTTTCGTCACAATATAAAAAATAACCATCCCAGCTACCTAACCATGGAAGAATAAGAGTTGCAGAATCATTCTCATTGACACAGATATGTACATTGATATATGGAGACTTGTAGAATTCTAAAAATCCAATGAATTGTCGTTCTTGGTTGTGGGAATCAGAGGTTTTTTTTTAAAAACAAGATTGTAAGGCTGATTGCAAACATGATCCTACCTGTAGCCAGAGGCGCCCGAAGCAATCTAGGGCAGGGGAGGGGGGCAGCATCTTAGATAAGGACACTTCGCCTTTACTACCTTCATACTTAATGTTCCCATTAGCAAAGGGCAGAGGGGCAGCTGCCCCCGTGGTTCCGGCGCCCCTGCCTATAGCTAAAACATAATATCCAATAATTGCCATTGGTAATTGCCTTTGCATGGGACTGGGTGAAACTGGGTGAAACCATGTGAAATAACTGTGTTCGGTCATAAAAAGTAAATGTTGTTGTTGATGATTTTAAAACCGAAACGGACAGCAGTTATCTAAAATGAATTCTGTGTTGACGCACTTATGTCGGATATACATGCGTTAATCTACTTGATAAGGTAAACTGAATGATATCGAAGATTATGAAACTAGACTTGAAGTGACGAATATGATTGATTTAAAGCCTTAAATAATATTGATTTCGAAGCAGAGCAAAGAGTACAAATATAAGTTACTCTGGCACAAATAAAAAATTTAGTCTGCCTGATTCATAAAAATAAATAATGAAGTCTTTCGTTGATTTTTATATCTTGCTAGATTTTTTAGAAGTTTTTGACTGAAGCACATCTGTCCGCCATATTGGATTATTAAAGATATACTTGTTTGGTCACAATTGGGTTCACGCAACATTTTAATATTAACAGGCCCTTGTTTTTTTAAATCACGTATTGAGCTAAAACTTTCTGTTAAATTACTCGTATGTTTAAAGGCTTACTCTATTTGTAATGTCATCTAGATAGAGGTAATGAGGTTACATGCATTTTCAGAAATATGAATACAAATTATTGAACAAACGGTTAAGGTAGGGGGCTCCAAACAGGCAAGCGGTCGTAGAATTTATCCAACAAGTGAACAGCTTACTTGTTTCAACCGAATATCTTCAGAATCAAGCAACATGCGAAAAAGCTACAAGCTTCTTCAATACTGATCAATATTTACGCGAATTAAGATGCTTCCATGACATCGTATTTAAATATATTTCCTCCTGATAAATTGTATATAATTTTAAAATTCCTGTGAAATTACGAGACCGCATGTGGCGTTCCCTACATATTTCCTATCAAACAGAAGCATGCTTTACCTGAATATCTGATTCTTTTTTGTAACGTACTTCAGCATCGTCAGACACGCCTTTAGAAGAACAAGATTCAACGGCTCTCCAATCTTTTGTCCCCCTCTGTTTGCTTCTAAAGGTACTTACCTCATTCGTCAAGATTCGACTGATACCAAAGTCTGCAAGTAACCATTTCCCGTGGACGTCCCGCAAGATGTTGGATGGTTTCAAATCACGATGTAAAATGCAATTTGTTCCTCCATAATGGAGGTCTGCTAATCCTTGCAGAACTTGCTGAATAATAAATCGCGCAATATTTGTCCAACCTTGTGAACTACTGCGCTCAACATATTGATCCAACGTTTCTTCGCATAAGTCCATGATTAGAAATACCCAATCCTTGTCGCTTTTGTCATCTAAATACCGATATCTTACCACATATTTCGATTGGACTGCATTTGGTTCATTCAATATTTTCTTCTCTTGTTCAGCTAAACAAGCACAATCATCTCGTGGCAAACGCTTCACGGCTCTTTCGTATCCATCTCTACCTAGTCCAACGTAAACTCGCGTCGCATCACTTCCTCTGCCAACGAGAAATTCGTTTGAGAAACAAACGCGGACATCACTGATTAGGTTGAAATCTTCTGGATGAATGCGTCCATGTTCATGTAACTTAGTGAATTTTTCTCGATGAAGTACGGAATTTTCTTCCCACATCCATGATTCTGGACGCTCTGCTAGAAAAAATATGTATGCAGAAAAAAATTCTATCTAGCGGGTTTATACAAAACAACTGGGTTTTACCTGGGATTTTTTTTTGTCTGCCTTTTTCTCTGAAGCTGGCTCGTCAGGAAAACTTGTAAAAATTATTGTGCCTAATTTGCACATATCAGGGAAATTTAACGTCATTTTTATACTTGAATATAGCGATAATAAACTAAATAAAGTATATCATGATTATATTTTTCACGTGTAATTTTTGTGCAATGTCACGACGTCTGTATGACGATTATGTAGAGAAAACAAAAAATGGCAAAAACTATGCAGACCACGCATTTCTATGCCGAAGTAGAAGAAATTCCTGCAGCTACCTTTAAATTAGTTTTGCACCAAAATCAGATTTTGAAAAGCGAAATTTACTTTTCGTTTCACCTTATGAATAAAGAAACTATTCAGAATTTATCTTAATTAAAGGTCCGTCATACAATTTCTGGAATTTGGTTTGTAATTTGCTGAAATGATATAGTTATGAGTGGGAACACGTATTATTTTCATCAGTGGACAAATTTCTGCTCAAGGTGTACTTTTTTCGGCTTTTTAAATACTTTTGGTCGAGTGCAATATGTGTGACTTGCACGGCTTTGTTTGTAAAAATTGGTTTGAACTGCCGGTTTTTTGCTGTTTTAAAGTATAAAGCTTGAATCAAAAGGCGTCTGTTAAAGTGAAATTTTAATCTTTAATGTCGTTAGATTTTTTTCAGTCTTTGCACATTTTTACATTGAAGTTCGACAATTTATTTTAGCTTCACTCCTTGGTTTGTTTTCCAAAAATAACATGTTTGGACCACGGTCAAGATTTCGTAAAAAGCCGCCCGCTGCTGTAGCCAATCAGATTGCAGGAAATAAAAAATACATTAGCCATGCACAGATAAAAAATATTCAAATTAATGAAATTAATATTCACCTTGATCGGCTCCTGCTCTGGCAGCATTTTTAGACTCATCAATTGACCGCATCGCATTTTCATTACTTTGACGATTAAACGAAGCTTCTGCTAAACCAATGAGAGCTTGCTCGCGCAATTGGTCATCAATTGGCTGTGTTCCACAAAGAACCCAAGCTTTTTGGTAGTATTTTGTTACTGTTTCGTAATCCCCGTTTTTAGAAGAAACTGATGCTAACCTTAAATACATTTTGCCTAACTTTTTAGATGCGACTATTTGTATTTCTTCATCCCCCAAATTTTTGCTAATGTTTAAAGCGCTTTCGTAAGACTTAATAGTTTTCTCGTATTGTTCCATTTCTTGAAATATGTCACCAAGCAAAAGACAAACATCAGATTCTTCTTTTCCCCTGCCCGAATCATTTAAAATCTTTTGAACCTTGACGTAACATTCGACTACGGCATCAAGCATACCATTTTTGTGATAAAGAGATCCCAAGCTTTGATATACTTCTTTTTCGAGACTTTTGTCTTTGATCTGCTCTGATAGTATGCGAGCTTTTGATAAATAACCTCGTGATGACTCAGTCTCGCCAATGTGACTAAAAGAACGCCCCAAACCTAGATAAGCGTCAAATTTCTTTTTTGGATCGTCAAGTCGTAACGCAATTTTTAAGACTTTTTCATAACATTCAATTCCCGTTTGAATCTGATTGTTCTCTCGATATGCCTGTCCTAAACCAAAGTACGCTCTTGTTTCAAGTTCTTTATCTCCCCATTCCTCTACAATTTCCAATGCCTTTTCATAGTAGTGAATGGCCGCTTGCAGTTTATTTATCTCTCTATTAGCGTCTCCCAACCTAATGCACAATCTTCTTTCATTTTCGTTATCTTCTCGTTCTTTTGCAATTTCCAAAGCTATTCCATCATGCTGAATAGCTGCTTGAATCTGATTGTTGTCTTTATATGCCAACCCTAACCAAATGTGTCCATATTCTTCAAGTTCTCTATCTTTACGTTGTCTTGCAATTTCTAGGACTTTTTCATAATATTCCATTGCCGTTTGAATCTGACTGACCTCTCTATATGTATGTCCTAATAAAATGTATGCCTCTGTTTCACTGATTTGATCCTCTCGCTGTCTTGCAATTTCCAAGGCTTTTTTACCGTGTTCAATTGCCGTTTGGACGTGACTGCTCTCTCGATATGCTTGTCCTAAATCAATGTGTGCTCTTGTTTCACATTCTTTATCTCCAAGTTCGTTTGCAATTTCTAAGGCATTTCTGTAATGATGAATTGCCGTTTGAATCTGATTGTTTTCTTTATATGCCCATCCTAACCAAATGTGTCCATTTGTTTCAAGTTCTCTATCTTCTTGATCGTTTGCAATTTGTAAGACTTTTTTATAATATTTAATTGCCGTTTGAATCTGATTGCTCTCTATGCATGTATATCCCAACAAAATATACGCGTTTTTTTCATTTACTCGATCATTTCGTTCTCTGGCAATTTTTAAAGCTTTTTCACAGTGTTCAGTCGCCGTTTGGAGCTGATTGCTTGCTCGATATGCTTGTCCTAAACCAATATACGCTGTAGATTCACAATGTTTATCTCCTTGTTCTTTTGCAATTTCCAAGGCATTTTCATAGCACTGAATTGCCGTGTGAAATTCATTATTTTCTCTATTACAATCAGCTAACCAAATGTATACATTTGTTTCAAGGTCCTTATCTTCACGTTTTCTAGCGATTTTTAAGACTTTTACGTAATATTCAATTGCCTTTTGAATCTGATTGTTGTCTCGATATGCATCTGCTAATCCAAGGATCGCCCTTTTTTCATTCTCTTCATCTTCTTGGTTTTTTGCAATTTCTAAAGCTTTTGTATAATTTTGAATTGCCAATTCAATTTCTTTGTTCTCTTCGTAGGCCCATCCTAACCAAATGTACGCTTTTGCTTCACTTTTTTTATCACCCTCATAAATTGCTATGACTTTTTCATAGTATTCAATTACTGTTTGAATTTGATTATTTTCTTTGTATGCATATCCTAACCAAAGGTATGCAAGTGCTTCAAGTTCTCTGTTTTCACGTTGTCTTGCAACCTCTGAACCTTCTTCAAAAGATTTAATTGCCGTTTCAATTTGATTGCTTTTTAGATATGCTTGTCCCAACCAAATGCACACTTTTATTTCAGCTTCTTTCTCGCCTTGTTCTTTTGCAGTTTCCAAGGCTTTTTTAAAATGCTTAATTGCCCTTTGTATCTCATTATTTTCCATACATGCGTGCCCTAACTTGGAGTATGCGACTGTTTCGTTCAGTTCATTTTCTTGCGAATTTGCCATTTGAATCTGATTACTTCGCGCATATGCGTATCTTCAAACTAAATTTACCTTTATTTCCTGATTTGGTTATAAAACTTTAACAATTTCTGGAACTGACTGCTTGCTTTCTTCTTCTATATGTACGAGTTTTTGGAGATTGCCTGCGTTTGTTTTTTTAAAACTGATGTACCATTCTTTGTGGTGTGACACAGAGTTAATTACTTCATGACTTTAAAATCTACAAAAAGAAAATGGTTCTTTTGGTTTTTATAAGTACTACTTGCTCGTTACTATGTTCCGCCTTTAGGACGGTATGAATAAGACATTATCATTTCTGTGGATGTATATGGAAATGATGTGCAGGTCGATGTGAACATTAATGTGTTATTTAAGATGCATTTTGAAGTATCAATTGTATGCCGAAGCTATGAAGTGTGTTGTCATGTGATGATCTATTACTTATGTAGCAACGGTTTTCAGCGGTAGATATTTAATGGCGTGATTGATTGTTATTTCTGTTCGTGTCGTAAACGCTTACTTTTGGTTCTGCAGCAACTCCTCAAAGAATCGAGGAGCATATTATGTGTGGCGGCGACAACGGCTGGGGAATGAATTGTCCATTAAGTTTCAGGTTATAAGTGCATCTACGGCCTTGTAATACTTTTTAAAAATCTAAATCTATTTTCATGAGTCGATATTTGTTTGGCTATGTGTTTTTGAACACAAATTTGTCTTAGTATATATTTTTTCAAAAATAGAGTTAGGATAGGGACCATGTCCGATTATACTCAGGTGCTTCCACCCCTAATTTAGAGAAAAAGATCGTGAAGGAGGGAGGTTATCGCGGGCTACCCGATCCGAATGTTGTAAGAGAGGGGAGGCAAAGGCATTATTTGCGTATCGTGATTTAAGGAAATGCAATTTTGCGAATGGCAATTAAAATGCGTTGCGGGAGTCGCAAAAACCCAAAAAGTTGCCTAAGACATCCTAATTTTACAAATATTTGTGTATTTATACATTTTTTGTTCACATTTTTTGCCCTAAATTAAATAAAGGTCAAAATATCAAAACATTTTCTTTCCGCTTCATTTAAATCATTTCTCACTCTTTTCTAACATGCAGTTGTCATCTTGTCTGGAGTGGTTAAACAATTCGTGAAGACGAAATTATCTTCTTCGTGAAATCTGAGAAGGACCATCGTGATTTCGTGACAAGACGCTCCCTTGCTCTTCTTCTTCTTATAACCCAGTGAGATTATTGTATTAATTTTTTAACGTCGATCAACACATCACTTAAAGTCATTCTACTGAAATATCTGTATGGAACAAACTTTTTAACATATATAGTGAAAAACAAAAAAGTTCTTAATAGAAAGATTCTCACAGAAAATGCTTAAAAATCAAAACGATAAACTTTGAATGCTTTGACTGATTCTTACGCGCGAGATGTGTTGCCGGTACGTTTCAACCTTGTGCGCCACATTACCACCTCATATACTGTACATTGCATATAATTGGATATGACTCTTTGATGGCATAGCCCTTTGGGGGAATAGTAAACGGCTCCTGAGGAGTACAAGCCGTGTAGTCACTCATTCACGTTTAGTTTTGAGATTATGCAAACTTGCCACGTATTTTGGTGAGTTTATACGATAAACTGAATTCCACTTCAGCTTCAGAAATTACTGTGAAATTGAGACAAATTTTTCTAGTAACAATATTTAGGAAATATTGAATGAAGTTGACCATGATAGAATTATCAAGGAATTATAAATTAACGGAAACTTGATCATTCTTCGTATTATGCGAAAACTGAATTCAGTAATTGTTTTAGTATTTACTTAAAATATTCAAAAGATTTTAATACAATCCACACCCTTGTGTTAAATTCTTTACGAAATAGCAACTTATTTTGCTCTTCAAATAAAATTTCTTATGCTCTCTTCTCATAACGTTCTTCAAGTTCATGACAAGGCCTTACGTCGTTGTTTTTTTTTATTATTTTCTGTACTTTTCTGAACTTTTTGCCCTAGAAAAGTTCCATTTTGTTTTTATTCGCGTGGTGCATTAGTATTCGTCATTACAATAGCGAGTCAATTAGCATGATGAAGATATAGGATGTAGTAACGATAGTAGTTAGTAATTCACTATCTAAAATGCTTTCTTTGGCAGTATGTCTCTCAAAATTTCACTCATTTAAATCGAAATAAATCACTCATTTACTTGATAAAATTGAAACATCATTGTTCATCAGGGGCGGTTGTATCAAAAGGGTTTAGCTTAAATAGTGGATAAGCGAAATTTAAAAATCACTTTTACACCTTGTACGGAACGGAAATTATGAGTTTAACAGAATAAATATTTAGTTTTATATATAATTGTTCTTCTCAGGTCAAATAACTTTAGCTGGTTTGTTTATACAACATGCAAACTTGTTTTATACTTTTGACTTATCAACCGTTTAAGCTAAACACCTTTGATACAACCGCGGCCCCAGGATATTTTAAATTCAAATATTATGGATATTTTTTATGTTGGATAGCATTAGTGTTAATAAGGAGAACGTTGATCAACGCCCCACAAAAATATGCCTTTATATCTTAATAGTATGTGCATGCACGCATTTTTCTTCATTTTCAACTTTATTGACAGAAAATGTTTTGACACTGTCTCTAGTGCTAGTTCTTTCAAACGTTTACTAAAGCATAAATATTCTAGTATTGTTAATTCTGTTTATGATGTTGAAATGGCATGCACGTGGTCGTTATTTCGGTATTGTTCTTGTCATAAAACGTGAATTTATTAGGATTGTTATGGCCGATTTGCGTGTTGCGGTGACCGTATGCGATTTTTACCATGGTGTATCAAAACCACTGGAAAATCTACCATTCTTTTTTATTGGTTGCAGACGAAGTTTCAAATTTCACACATTTAAGTGTTACTTTTAAAAGCGTTTACTTGGACTATGTGCACACGGGCTTTTTTCCGAGCGCTTTAAAACGAAAATATCAAACTATAAAAATTTTCATCACATAAAGTTTTTATTTTCTGTCCTTGGGTAAGGTCTATGGTGGTTTCTTTAAATTATTTAACAACTCGGGAACCTTGAGTGTGCACGTGGCCCAGGTTACATGCGCCGGAGTAAGAATCTCAAGCGGCTATAGTCGTGCTGTGTAAATCGACCTCATTAGTGTAATGTAAATGTAATGTATTTTTAATATGTTTGTTCACATAAGTTCTTAATGTTAAATATGGGAAGGTGCCTTGCATGGGTTTTCGAGTCCCGTTCGTACCTTGTCCATTTAGGATCCATAATTGTGTTAGTTGTGAATAGCTTTTTTGTCATATATTTGCATGTCAATGACCCTAATAAAGACTATAACTAGAAATACATGCATGCAGCAATCCCTCGCCACTAAGAGCATGCAACTATATTTTCGGAATTACATGAAGTACTTCATAGGTTGTTGTCATAGCAACACGGCAATTGTTATTCTTTCTGTATATTTTTTCAAAATGACAAAATATCAGTCTTTAATCCTTGTTTTATTGACAATTTTTTTAAATGGCACAACATTTGTCATCAGTGTGTTATTACGCCTAATGTAAGCTTAAATTTCGTATAAAATATACGACCTATTAATTACATTAATAATAAGAAGACAGTCTTGCATCACAAAACATAAACATGAACATACTCTGGAATTTAAACAGTGAATAGACTGGATGAGTACGGCTACGCCGGCCTTTATAAAGCATTAAAACACAAGTATAAATACGCATTATCAACAAACTTGCCTTGTATTTCACGCCATAGTCAATTTTTCTCTGTATTTTCCCCGAATTAATCTCTCTTCAAGAGTCTTGTGGCAGTCGTTTTCGTCTTATTTCTCGCCTTTTTGGATGCCTTAAGTGTTTGCTACTCCTGATAGTCCGCCATATTCCTGAGATCAGAAATGACCACCCTTCGTTGGTTGTGAAAGTTGCCAAATCTTTTCGCAAAAATACGAAATATTGTAGTGCAATATAGTCATAGAAATAATAGATATAGAATGCGTACTCGGTCACGAATCATGTCTCCACTTTTTTTTTGCAAGTGCCCTTTTAAATCCGCCATATTGAATTTGACCAGGAGTTGAACTGCAGAGTGTATATACAAAGTTCATCACACATAAATCACTTAAATAGTATCACATTTGCAGTTTAGAATATAGTGCTCTTGAAGAAACAAAATGAAATAAAGATAGTTCTTCATATAGTCGTGTATTTAATACAAAAAACTGTTGTAGTTTTGCGTAAACATGATATAATTTTGAAACATTTTGTATTCTCAAAGGCGAAGCATGACTGAAAATTTCGCTATAAAAAAAGTCAAAGTGGCTAAATAATCGTTTTTTCATTGACTTTTGAAGCTTAATAATACATCTTTAATTTTCCGTTTCAAAAAACAGCAGCTATGTAAACTATAGTAAACTATTATGTTGAGTGTACAATGTAATTGTATGAGCAAATATCGATTACTTGAAATTGTCATTGCCAAATTGCATGCCTTTTAAACATAAACAAAAACCAACAAAGGTAACCATTTCGTTCTTTGTAACTATCAATCATCGTAACTGTTTTCATACATATGTATTTTAAAACGCTAAAACACACCTGTTGAGACTGTTTTTCATCCTCTGACTCTGTTTTTGAGTTTTATCTTTTTCGGCTTTTGCAGCAATCTTGAAAACTTGTATCTTGTAACTCCAATTTCGTTGTATCATTTGCTCAGGACTAATCCTTTCTCGTAAAAAACTCATAAAATTCGTTTTCCTTTGTCTAAAAGTTTGTATGAACCATTTTTCCTTGTAAAGTCACGAATTTTTATCTTTCTGTAAACTTTGCTTGACAAAAAAAACAATCGCACTTCTCGCAACCGCGCGAAATTCTCTGCGTAAGAGTCTGGGACTAGCCAAAATGCCCTTAGAAATCCGCCATTTTGTGGAGACAAAATTTTTACTGAGAAAAGATAGGAGTACGCATTCTATATCTTTTATTTCTATGAATATAGTCCGCCATATTTTTGAGATCAGTGATGACCACCCACTCCCACTCACCGCCACCCTTGAACCACGCGCCCGCGATATTTGATGAACTTCAGACTTCGCTATGCTTTCCTTTTCCCGGGTGTAAATAGCCGTGCGGAATTAGTACCCTCGCCCCGGGCTGACGCCCGGAACGGCGCTTCGCGCCGTTGGCTCGGGGATAAATAGGCATATTTATTAAATTGAAAATCAACGTTTAATTTATGCTCGTTCGACGTGTGCATTTTTTAACGGTTATCGTTGATTTCAGGTCACTTTTCACTCCCTCTAACATTCCGAATTTCGTTGCGAAGTTCGTAAAGTCATTGCGAAGTTCCAAAGTTCATTTTTGACTCACGGATACTCCGTAGGAGTATTTGTGAGTCATCGCCATCACTCTATTTCGATGAGTGCATTCTTTTGAGTTCTAATTGCTTCCAGCCTGCTTTGCGCGCCTGGTGGAAACAGGCTAGACCAGTCAAGAACCAGTTTAGTGGATTTTTCACGGGAACCTGTCCGACCGGTTTATACTTTGGATTTATCGCTTACTTGTTGAAATTTACATCGTGAGAATTCTTCAGTCTTCGCTGAAAAGCAATTTATTCCTGTTACGTTTTTGTCGTACACATGTAACTATTATAATCGCTTGTATCTGACCGTTACATTACAACGACTAGCATGCATGCATTGCAGCTACAATTCCGTTTCTTACCTCTATTTCTGCCGACAGCATACCGTTTCTGTACATTTCAAAAACTAAATTCACTATGGTGAGTAACAGTGTTTTCTATAATATTTCCTAATGAAGGTTTGTCGATTTGTATCGTAAGGAATCTCTATCATATGTTTTGTTTACATCGCGTATCAGTGCAGCCCGTTTAAAACATTTGTCAGTGTATTAAAGCATTAAATCTAATGTATCATATTGTTTAAATATTCGCTAACCTTTGTTTTTTAAAAGAAAAACATCAGCTTTTAAGTCTAAAACATCTACAACAGATCTAGAATTAAAAATATGCTGAAATTTGATTGTGTGGATTTCGAACTGTTGTTATTAAAGTCATGTTATAAAAAACGTGGAGCGAGAATGAAGTCTTAAAACACGGATTGACGACGACTACTCTGAGTACTCTCGGAATATGAACTTTCCAGCAGCTATACTAGTCGACTGATCATGATTTCACACTGGCTAATCATGAGTGGACATTTCGTAAAATCTGACTGTCTGCGGTAAAAAAAATAGAAATATCGTATTGCAATTGCACGTGAAATCATTCGCTTTGTTTTGTTCTTTTTGTATCCGTGAGTCGTCTCTTTGAGACCTTTGATAGAACTCGTTAGAATTCGCAAGGGTTCTTTCAGTTCAGGGACCAATCACAGCCTTTGTTTACAAACCGGCTTACGAATTCTGAAATAAACTTTTGAACTTCGCAACGAAGTTCGGAATGTGATCTGAAATCGACGATAACTGATCACAAACCCAGTTCACATGAAAACGGAAATTCTCTGTTTTGCTGAAGTTAAGTTCATGCAAATGTATTTATTTTCAAGTATTTTTGAAGTGTAGATAAAAACCTTTATTTATTTGCTATTTTTATAGCCAACATTGCCAACTTCCTGTCTCATCAAAGGCGGCCTAATTCAGTGTGTAGTTTCGTATAGAGATCAGTGCGCACATAAACACACTTCGTAGGTTCCATGAAATAAAGCATAAATACACAAAGAAAACGTAAGAAATCACAAAATAAACAAGAACAGGGAATTATATTTAAGAGCCGACGAAGTGTGTTTATGTGCGCACTGATCTCTATATGAAACTACACACTGAATTGGGCCGCCTATGGTTTAGACGGTGTACTATTATAGACCGGAATATAATGTTTTTGTTATTGACAAGGTTGGGTCATGCGGTAAAGTAAAGGAAATGCTACATAAAGTTCAAATAATAATCTAAAAAAGTTGAATTAGGTAATGTACATGAGTGAATTGGCGAATGAAATGGACCTAACATAAGTAACGAAGTATATTTCCCTGTATATGATCCAAACTTTTCATCTTCGATAAACCCAATTTTAACCAGGAAATAATTGCAATTGTGAAAATATATACTTGGAATTTGAATCAGTTCTTTTCAACTCCTGTATATTTTTTGTTATGTTTAATAAATATAATCACTTACCAGGCATATAAACAGCTATTTAAGCTTACAATGTAACGGCAGCCAAATATCAGTTTTATAGTTTAACCAAAGCAATATATCAGTGCTTTCATAACACGTCTACATTGATGCTTTCAAGCGCGACTTATTTCTAAAGCTCAACAGGGTAAATATTTCTTCAAATGTTGATAGACAATCGCAACATACCTCAAACAAGCAGCTGGGAAATTTGTCTGAGCATGCGCCAGATAAGCCTGCGTGAACGCGTGGAAATTGCGTGATTTACGCGTGATATTTAAAAATCATATAACAAACATGGAACACAAGCATTTTCAGTGGACTAAACAACCTTTTAGCGTAATTTTTAAGAGCACGCTAACAAATCAGGGGAGTAGATATAAACATGAAGGCCAAGTTTTAGCTAAAATCATGTTGGAGCAAAAGGCTGATTTTTTAAAATTCGACTCAAACTAGTCAACGCTCGTACTCGAACAACAATACAAAAATGTCACTGAAATCGATCGACTAAACGCATTAGTCAAAAATATCTTTACCATTTGTACGAAAACATTTATACAGTATCAAAGACATCATTGCACTGACGGCCCACGTGATTGTGGATGTTTAATTTTATCACTTTCACGACCATTTCAACAACAACCGTAATTTAAAGTACTTTTCCGGTAGCGAGTTTCACAACAAACTATTGGCCATGAGCGGAATTTATAAAACAAAAAAATTGGTTTTGAAAGGAACATAAACATTTTGGAAGTAACAGGAAACAAATATCTTTTTGGAGCAAAAGCTAAATTTTTCAGAATTAAGTCAAACGTAAATTCAACATCGCGCTTAATTCTTGGCAACTCACTCACATGTTAAAGTTTGGAAATTTGCTTCAACAGACGATGTCATCACTTCAAAATATGATTAACTGACAGCTATGTCAATCCTCTACTGAAATCAATGAAAAATTTTAAACAAAATTATAACTGGCTCGTCAAAGAAACTAAATTCCGAGCACCTCTGAAACCAATCTGTATTCGCAAATAATATGCTAATTACATTTTGTGTTCAGCCGCTAACAATATTTTTGCACAGCGGTGGCAAATTTCCCAGCTGCTCCTCAAACACGTATCACTTTTATCCAAGGCAAATTAGTGATTATACGTTTGGCTTTGCCCACATGTGATTGATTACTTGGTTCAGATGTATCTCGTAACTCGTAAGTCAACATTAACCTCAACAGGGTATAATATATGCGCATTTATTATATGGTTATTGGTGTTTCACCGCCAACTAAAACACTGGTCTCGTATTTTCCATATTTTCACTATTGCAGACATGAAAAAAATTTAACGCGTAAAAAACTCGTGTGTTTTCATGCGAGATTTATATGTTCTCTGTTAGCTTGTTTCGACTTCTGACCATAATAAGAACATTACACGGATATGGCTCAGATATGAATATCATTTCTCGTGTTGAAAACAGTATTTCACCACTCGAAAATAATATTCAAATCTGCGCGCCATCGTGTAATATCCTCTATATATTTCCCTTGGATAAACATATACAGCACTTTGCACTTTGCGACAACCCAATATTCCGAGCAAATTTGATTAGAGTTCGTTTACGATTATCCTGGTTTATTGTTCTTGGTTGGCCCACAAACTGAGATGCAGGATATTACAAACAAAATGATTTAAAGGAAGTTGGCATATGCATATGATCGGGCATAGCACTGAACACAGAATACTTTGAAAAACAAAAAAATTGTGAGAATTACTTTCTTGAAAATTTATCAAGATGCAATTTGACGCAGTTGTGGAGATGTGCTCATGAGCTGTTACATGCAAGATGTAAAGCAGATGCTCATACCATCTAACCCGTCTGGCGTTTTTGGCGTTTTTGGCGCGTTTGGTTTTTTTGGCCGTTTGGCCTTTTTGGTTTGTTTGGCTTTTTTGGCCCGTTTGGCCTTACATGTAGATATAGACTAGTGGTAGGAGAAATCAAATCATTTGTACAATCACTTTCAAAAGTGTTGGGACACATCAAGATTTTCACTAAAATATTGTTAAACCTCCGCCCCCCTCGCCCCCTATTCAATGTTGAGTCGTGGCTGCCACATATTTGTGTTGGCCATTGATACTCAAACATCAAACCCAACATTGAATGGGGGAGCGGGGGAGGGAGAGGTCAAATTTTTTGACGGGATAATTGAGGAAAGGCAAATGTAACGTGAAACCGTTGGTGTCCCAACTACTTTTGAAAGTGATTGTAGGTCCGGACCCAAGTGTAGGTCCGGACTATTAGTATGAGCAGATGAGCAACGAATTATGTGAGGTTAATTAGTGTAAAAGATGAATGTGGGGCCGACGAAAGGTCGATGTGGCGTCGATGTGAGTTCGATGTAGGGTGATGTGAAGTTGATGAAAGGTGGATGTAGGGTGGATACGAGATAGATGTAGAATGGATGTGGCAAAAGGGCAAAAAGACCAAAAAGGCCAAACGGGCTACATATGCGACTGCTGACGTCACTTTGAATGCTGAAGGTAAAAGCTCATAACGTTATTACCTCTAGGGTTAAACATTCATAACATTATCGCCAGTAGAGTTAAACATTTGTAACGTTATCGCCATTTGGGTTACATATGGCGATAACGTTACAAACGTTGATGATAACGTTGATGATGATGATAACGTTGATAACGTTGATGACGTCATCGCCGTGTGATGACGTTATCACCATAGCGTTTTGCTGACATCAGCACCCACCGTCATTTTGAATACTAACTACTTCCGATCCCATAGGGGTGGGACAACACTACAACCCCGCTGAACTTTAAAAATTGGTCGCACTTCAAAGCATCAATCTTGAACATTCTATAAACAAAGTGCTGTTACTGCTTTGACTAAATTGTACACAGGTCACTAATATTCGGTTTTCGACATCAATGGACAATTTGCATGTTAGACTAACTTTCAGTCTAGCCAAGACGAACAAAATCTTTTAGCACAGTTAAAAAGAGCATCCTGAAATTAGTAGAATTGCCACGTTTGGTGGCGAAATGTTGTAAAACATAAAAAATATGGCCTCGCAAAGTTTGCAAATTTGTATACATTTGTATTCCGCGAGGAAAAAGTTACCACGTTTCAGCTAAAATTGTATCAAAAGTGGTAACTTTTTCCTCGCGTAATACAAATGTATATAAATTTGCAAACTTTGCGAGGCCATATTTTCCATGTTTTACAACATTTCGCCACCAAACATGGCAATTCTACTAATTTTAGGATGCTTTTTTTAGCTATAGTAAAAGATTTTGTTCGTCTTGCCTAGATTGAAGGTTAATCTAACATGCAAATCGTCTATTAGCTGTTTATTTGCCTGATAAGTGATTCTATTATTAACTGAATGCAACATATTGTACAAGAGTTGAAAATCACCGATTAAAATTCGCATGTACCTTAAACAATTGCAAGTTAATTATTCGTTTATAGAAGATAGAAACTTAAGATAACATACAGAGAAATTAATATACTTCACTACTTATTAGGCAAGTTTAATTGCGACGGCGTGCTTTTCACGTTTCGAACCTATTTGGCAATTAGGTAAGGCAGAAAACCTACGCATGAATCAATCAAGTACCGCAGAATTCACTCTCAGATTAACAAAAAATTAGGCACAAGTTTAACACGAGACTGTCGCGTAATAACGTTTACGTTCATGAAGGTTATATACATGATGTTTATGTTGAATTTAAACATTCGTCGAAGCCCAGCATTGTCAATAACAACAACATATTTATCATTTGACAAAATTTCATGTCGTAAGCATAAATTGTATGTGTTGACAGTTATAATAGTCTGTTCAGGCTTTCTTGTGCCTGAATATACGGATGTTTCGCACGGAGCACGTTCAGTACCTCTTGGAGATTGATTGGAGAGGGGGGAGGGATAATCATACAGAGGCGAGGCAGCCCGTGTAGCTGGGACCACTCGCTTGGGCGCCAGACCTAGATCTATAACGTGCAGACATTATATATGGCCCGCGGTTTTGGCTCGCCTGAACATGCATGGATGTCTTGCGGTTCTCGATTGGGAAATGGCAAATAAATTTAGTTCGCAAACTGAAATGTCACTATTTTCTATCATATATTCATTTTTAGATTTTTATGTCAAGAATTAAGCCGTACAAAGGATGGTAGGTACATCATTTTAAAAAAGAAATGGTTGAAACTTAGAGCAAAAGCAAGCAGATCAAAGAAGCAGCCAGTAGCGGCGCCAGCGCGATAAGTGAGGGGGACATATTCATATATTCGTGTTCTGCACAATTAATTTCTTTTGAAGTCGATTCGATTTCAAAAGAAATTAATTGTGCAGAACACGAATATATGAATATGTCCCCCTCACTTATCGCGCTGGCGCCGCTACTGGAAGCAGCTAACACAACTGCAAAAAAACGAAACATGAACGTAAACGAGACAATCGTATACATTAAGTTAAGACATGCATGGACAGAAAATAATCAGATACAAACAGCAATTCAACATAAAAAACCTCCTTGAAAATGCGATAGAACGACATTATAGAGATCTCGAAACAAATGCATACGTTTGGCTAGGATGGGCCTGTGAAGATAACAATGAAATTCGACATTACATAAAAGCCTTGGAAATTACAAAAGAACAAAATAAAAAATGAAACAAGCGTGTGCAGCATTAGATTAGCGGATGTATATCGAGACAACAATCAGATTCATAAGACAATGTCATGTAATGAAAAAGTCTTAGACGTTGCCAGAAAACATGAAGATAAGGAACTTGAAACGAATGGATACATTTGGCTAGGATATAGAGTGAGGGCGTGTCTGACGATGCTGAAGTATGTTACAAGAGAGAATCAGATATTCAGATATTCAGGCAAAGTATGCTTTTGCTGTTTGCCATGTGACATTAAAGTATTATCCATGTCCAGATGACATTACAAATGAGGTAAGTATCTGTCGATATCAAATATCGCGTGATCTTAATTTGGACGGGCAAGCACCTTTGATATCCCTTGTATCAAGCCAGATACGAAAACTTTACAAAAGATTTCAATATTTGTATATTCAAATGAATCATGCAAAGTAAAGTAAGTTCTTATTCGTGCCAAAGTAATTTTATACTAATTAACACTTAATATTGACTGTGTCCAAGCGAAGCAGTATGTTTTGGGTTCCCTCGACTTCCGATGTTTTCCGAGGAGCCCACTCAATAAGTATTTCATTATATACTAAGTGTCAGAGAGGAACAAAACATCAAAAATTATCATAAAATGCACATTTAATTAAGTTTTTCATACAAAAGCAAAACCTTGGCTCTGTCGACTTGTTATTCACCGGTGAATAAAAGTAATGTGCACCGCTTAGATGTATTGCTTGGGAGACAGTCGAATTTCTTCGCTATAACGTGATATGCCTTCGCCAATAAGAATAAAAAATTTGAACTTTGACACCAAGTATACAGGGTGTCCCAAAAAAACCCCAAAACTATTGAAAATGATCTATTGTTAGAATTTCAATGCCTGGCACTAAATTGAACCCACGAGTGAATAAACTATTGACATAACCGTCATAATTAATTGTAATACTCAGTGTTAACCATTTTTATGCCAGAGAAAAAACTAAACCTACGAGTGCATATCAAAAATGCAATCAAATCTTATGCATGGGTTATTTTAGCCTATTCAATTTGGTTTTTATCAATATTCCCATGAGCAAAACAAACGTACTTTACAAAGATATTTTAATTTTTTAACAAGTGCTAGGGCATTCAAATGATTTAGGTGATTTCAATAGTTTTTGGTTATTTTGGGACACCCTGTATAATAATGCAAGATCTTATGCTTTGAATTCAGCCCCTATTTAAGTACTATTTAGTGTACGAGCAGGCATGCCGAGCATTTTATATTCTGGTAAAGCACGAACTGCGAGTATTTTAAGTATTTTCAAAAACGATCCATTTTATACCAAGTTTGTTTGCAAAAGAATTTTTAATATAGATGTTGTATAGGCCGAGAAATTTAAGCAAAAGTTTTGTAAAAATGCACGTGTGTTTTATCACATATAAAGACTCCTTCATGGCTATGACTTCCTTTGCGTTTTGCTCATGAATTATTATCATTAATTTTTGAACGTTGATTAAAAAGCCATGAATTCAAACCTCGTTTCGTAATCGTCGATATCATTCAGTTTCCCTCATCAAAGACATCAAGGCAATACAGCCATTGACATGTATATCCGACATAATTACGTTAACTCAGAGTCCATTTTAGACGACACCTGTCTTTCGGCTTTGAAATCTGATATCATCGCTATTACTTCCCATGAGTGTACACGGTTATTTCACATGGTTTCAGCTATTTTGATGAAGGTCACACTAGGCCCAGTCGGCCAGTCCAGTGCAATGATGTTATGACTGACAAATTAAAAACATTTAATTATAGGTCGTCCTGGACAGAGTGTTAACGCAATCCGAATTGTGGAATATTGGCATGACCGACCCCGTCCATTGCCACAGCGTCCAAAAAATACATTTATATAAGACAACCCACTAATAGTGTACAGAGGCCAAGATTTTGGAAAAGCGGTTCGAGCAAAAGATACAAAATTCTTACTTAAAAGGCATATGACAGTAAAATTTCACCGCACTTTTTCTTTCTTGAAAAAACCTTAAATTTTGAGTTATATATGTTAAACTTTTTCACACCTCAAGGCCGAAACTAATTCTTTAATGAGGAATGATATTCATATATTATCATATCAATAGATTTAAAAAGAAATTAGGTAGAACCGGGATAATTAATATTGAACCCTTCAATTAAGAAGTTGATTTAAGTCCTGCACCTGCTTCGAAAGTTGTTTAGTTGTCGCGATATCGTGATTTAATTCGCAACTTTTTAAGCATCTGTGTGTTGTTATTGGAACATTTGGGAATAGTTTTATGAGTCCAAATCTAAGTGTGACGTCACTAAAATCATTGTAATAAGATCAAACTTAAATACAAGAGAGCAGACAGCCCAGTTTCGTCAGATAAAATATTTTACGAAATAAGAAAAATCAAGGAGATTAATAAGGTATGATTTTCAAATTTAATTTAGACTTTAATCCCTCGCACAGTTAATGAACTGAAAAATATTATCACCGGGGGAATCCAATGGACTTTATGTTAAGCCTATACAAGTAGCGTCATATTTGTTTCTCGAGTTGTGAAAAAGTTAAAAAATAGAAGCCTGGCCTCAAAGAAAGATATTATAGTCCTTTCTTTGATTTCATATAATAAACACTAAATTGGGTGCAACAATTTCTTAGATTGCCACTTGTGTAAAAATCAATACGATTGGTTTGCGAAGGTAAAATGCTTCTCTCATGCTGTTATAAGATGCAGTTTGCAATAGCAAATATCGAGAGATTTAAAAACAAAGATATTTTGCTATCTTGGGTGACATGTGATATGCAAAATTATTAAAATCTATTATCAACGTGCACGCGTGTGACGCAAAAATAATGATATGTATTAGCTGATTGCAAAAAGCAACAGGAGTACGAGCAGTTTGATTTACTTTATAAGTGCATTCGTCCATAAAATCGACACTCCAAAGGTTTTCAAATATACAGAGTGCCCCTTAAGTTAGAACGTTAATTGGAGGTGGTGTATATTTACACACCCCCCCCTCCCCATTAAGGTTTTATCTATGGCCCTGCCCTTAAACACTGGAACTATTTACAAATAATTATATTTTCTATTCAAAATACTCAAGAATTTGTTAAGAATGTACATAATTAACTTCTTAATAGTTCCGGGTGTTTTGTGGGACACCCTGTATAATTTTTTACGCCAGACAATTTGAAGTCTCGCGCTACCTAGCTAACAATAAACTTAATGAAAGACAATAGTTGAATGATACGGTCAGCTGGAATATCTTATAAATAAGATTTTTTTAAAAATACATGAAATACAACACCACCACAACATGGACATACATGTTAAAATAACACGTTCGTCGGACACCACGATCCTGTTGCGCTAATATCTTACGTCGTCAAGCCAAGAGTACCACCACCCAACGTGAACAGAGTAACTAGAGACTTAATTGGGGGTGTGTATTCACAACCTCGATCCCAGGACCTTTTCTTAAATTAGGAAAGGGAAAAGGCCATGGCATCGGCTGGTCTACTGTCAATTAAATCATTTAAGAGTATATATATAATATATTCATAAAATGCAACTGAAGAGAGATTTAAATCATTTAAACCCTTTGCTTAGTTTGTTTATGTAGCTTTAAATAACTTATTCGGCTGACTCTTAACAGTCTTTGTATAAAGTCATATACGTAGAATATCCGTATGCTTCATTATCGGAATTTGATGAAGGTGTACGGACAACTTATGCATGTTATCAGCTCACACGCGGCAATCTTCTAAACAAGTTTTAACTGCACTATACCTACTAAGCACTTACTCTACCAGGTTTAACATATTACTTTATTTCATTATCATTGTCTTCATAACTTGTAAAAATTTTTAATCTTTTTGTGGCCAAATAAATTATTACTTATTATTACTTACCACTTATTGCTCATTGGGCATTGTAGTGTCATATATACAGCCGAAGATGTAGAGCCAGCTATAGTCCATAGAAGGTTGCTTTTATAGGAAGTTATTTACCTTAAAGCTAGCTGTATTGAATAGAAGGTTAAAAATTACTTCTCTGATTTATTATTTATGCAAACACTCACAGAGACCGCAGAAATTAAGATATTCTTACACCCAGATATTCTGGGTGTCATGTGACCAGCCGACGCCAGGGCCTTTTCTCTTCTCAATTCAAGAAAAGGCCCTGGGATCGAGGTTGGTGTATTCATGTATTCGCATTCTGCCCGACGAACCCCTCCCCCCAATTAACACGCTAGTTACACCTGATTTTTAGAACCTTTACCAGCAATCTTAAAAATATGCAGTGCATTTATAATTTTTAATACGAAAGTCAAGCCCGTTGATATTTTGAAAATTCGTGTTCATTCGCAGGGTCAAAAACGCATCCTTCATAGAATCTTTACAAAATATAAGCAGCCTCGTACCCAAGTGCTTTATGTGCTTATAATACAGTTATATATAAAGAGATCAGTCAATAAAGCAGGGTCATGGCTTTATAGGATACCCAAAAGGTCGAAATGTCGAGAGAGCATTGGTACCGAGTTGCCCCTGTGTTTTGTGCATTTCTCACTCACTGGGACTGTATCTACTTCACCAAATTTAGGTAAAGCGCGAGCCCGAAGGGCGAGTAATGATTGTCGCGCTACGCGCTCCCTCTTTAGCTAAATTTGGTGAAGTAGATACAGTCCCAGTGAGTGAGAAATGTGACAACCCAAGAATGACTCGATATTGATAGTTATTATACGTATGGGGATACACAAAACACAGGGGCAACTCGGTCCCAGTGCTCTCTCGACATTCCGACCTTTAGGGTATCCTATAAAGCCATGACCAATAAAGCAGTGAGTAGTAGCTGATCTCTATACATGGCAGTATTAAAAGCACATAAAGCGTCTGAGCATGGAGCTGAAATTTGAGTCCTATGACTACTTCGTACCCAGGGCTAACTGGCTGCCTGCGTCGATGGAATTGAATTTGTTTGGAAATTTCTCTTTGAAGCCTTATAATTGAATTGATTGAGTGTGCTTGTACGTTGCCGTTGCCAGTCCATGTTGCATGTTAGGTATTCAAGTATGCCTGTTATTCGTTTATCCGGTATCTACCATAAAGATAATAAAAGAATAGAGGGGGCATCGTTGGATAAATTCAGTCAAAAGAAAGGGACAAATTGAAGCTAGCTAATGGGGGGAAAATTCAAGACCCGGATGTATGGTTGTGCGCCTATTGGCTGGTTATCGACTTTTCACAACAAGAGATAGAGAAAGCTCGAGAAAACGTTTTTTTGGGATTTTGTCCAGGGTTGGTAGTTTGGCCTATTAGAGGCCAAATAACTCAATTTTGGCTTCTTTTTTTCTTGCTTGGCCTCAAAAAAAGTTTGGCTTTTTGGCTACTTTTTGGCCTCTTTCCATTTCAAAGTAATGCTTGGAAAATGTTTCGATCTTAGTTTGATTTTATATGTTTAATCGTCATAATAATGTAGGTATACTAATTGTGATGTTAAAGGCATTTAGTAATCATGAGGACTTTTAGTATATGAGGATTATTTAGTATTCATGGAATGAATTAGTTATGCTACGCAGTACACTAGACATCGCACTGGTTGTAAAAGAAAAGCTAAACAGTGTCAATACTCAAAACTATTAGTAATGAGTTTGCGATAAATTTGGGCTTTTTAGCATTTATTTGGCCGCGTTAGGAAAATTGTAGTTTGGCCTCTTTTGGCAGATTTTGGCCTCTTTTTGCATAGCTATTTGGCTCCAAGCATGTGCAGAACCTACCAACCCTGATTTTGTCGCACTCGAAGTTTTTGATGTAAAAACAAAGGCAAAAATGTTAAAGATTAGTGCAGGATTGCCTTGAACATTTTGAATTTTGAGTTTTGAATACTGGGTAAAGTTGGGTATGTTTAATATTGAGTATTTGTGAGCGAAAATGCAATTTTTATATTCGAAAAAACAGATAAACACGCTTGAAAAGTCTTTAAAGTTTAAATAGATCGCAGTATTGTGGTTGTAACTGCCTGAAGGCAAAAAAGTTCAGTTTGTGTCCAGATGTGAGATATTTTGGCAGATATTTTGCAAACCCTCGCTATGAAAAGCCGGTCAAAAACTGGTTGCTATGCGTTGCTAGGGAGAACCTAAGGTTGAAAAACTCTGATATTTACACAAAAATCTGGCTGTCTTCACCTAAAATTACAAAAACTAGAAAGCTAAAAACATGTTTTCATAGTATAGTCAATATCTGTGTGCACACTGGTCAAACAAGCAAAATTGACAAAAATAGTATGCTTTCATCGCATACATCTGGGACCTAAATTTGTCCCCCATTAGATTTGTTCAATTTGTCCCGCAATTCGTCCCGCAACCAGCGTTGCCAACTGTTATTCTGTACAAATCCCAAGTAAGCTCCCAAAAAATCCCGAGATTTCCTTGAAAATCCCGAAATTCTTACTTTCGTTCTCATGTTCCCAGTCTCTGCGCAACTTAGGCCTCAGGCCTCTTATTGTGTGCTCTTTGCCTCTCGCTTTTGCTTTTGAGAGCCTTCCAAAACGAAATTTTGTTAAATATGCAGGTCAATAGGGCTAAAATACGAGCGCATTAACTGTCTATTTTAACAAAATCGTTTGTTAACTAGCTAATTTCACCAAAAATTTGATTACTAAATTTAGAACTTGAAGTTCTGAAAAATCCCAAAAAAATCCCGAGATTGAGTTTTTAAAATAAAAATCCCAAAAACATCCCAACAGATTTAAAAAATCCCGAGATCTCGGGATAAAATCCCGGACTTGGCAACACTGCCCGCAACCTCTATTCTTTTATAATCTCTATGGGAACTTGTTCAAATTCTGTTGGTACAAGTGGAAGCTCGAGCGCGCGGGGAAAAATTCAAATTTAGAAATTTTGTCGAAACCTTGAATTTGATTGGCCCCAGGAGATCACATGATCAACATAATAAAGATGGCCCAACGTTAAAGAAAACACTTTTTATATTTGGGAGGAAATACTTGTCTTTACGGATGGCAGAAGCAGAAGATTTTAACAAAATACCGCTAGAAGAAAGAGTTCAACATAAGGTAAACCGTTGTATACTTTTTGCTTCAAAAATGTAAATGCTTTATCGAAACAAACATCTCTAATTTAAGATCAGGACTGTTCATGTATTAATCATGTTTTAATACAGGTTACAAGAAGTGTCAGTGTGCTATAGTATAGTATTTTATAGATACATTTAGATTTTTTGTTAAGCAGATTCGTTTCAAACTCAATGTAATTATCGTGGTGTATAGTGTAAGGATTATATCAGTACTCAAGTTCTCTGAGAAAAATTATCAGTTTTGAAATTATATTGGAAGCACTTCAACCTATCCCAAACGTCAAGTCTAACGCAATAATTTGTCACTTTTTAAGATAATGAAAAATTCAGCCCAATACCGATCAGTTGAACAATCTTGTTACAACAGCTCTGAATCAGAATTGTTTGAACAATCTTGTAACAACTATGATATTTCTGTCACATGCTTGCCACAAGTTGTCAAAAGTTGTTCTGACTATGTCTGGCTTCAAATCTTGTTAAGAAGTTAAAACCCAGATGAGCCTCTAGGATGTCTTAAGGCTAGAAAGGTCTTATAAATAAATCATGATTCATGTATATATACCTTTTAAAAACGATAAAGTGAAAAATGATGTCTCAAGCCCCTTCTTAGGCCATTTGTTGGGAAGTTAAATAGTAGTGGTTTTTATGCTACCATACTGATCATACCTACCAACCTAGGCAGTTTAAAAGATTCAAATAGTTTTGTTCAAAAATAGAATAGAATAGAAGAGGCTTTAATCAAACTCACAAGTTTACAGTACAGCAGACAAGACATTACGGTATTACACTACAGAAAGTAAGAGTGGTAAAGGATCAGCGAACAGACTCCAAGTTGCAACTGGGCAAATCCCACATACAATTAAAACAAACACTATATACTAAACATAAGTCAGCGTTACATGAGACAACCCGGACAACAAAACGTGACGCAGTAAGTTAGCAATGTGATAAAAAAGCGTGAGATTGGGAAAAGCAGTGAGATTTGGGGAAACCTTACCTTGTAAAGATCAAGTGTTTTATTGTAACGGCTTGAGTATGTAGTACTACATAATAACAGCCTCATCCGTGTTGTCCATGGATGTAACTAGGATATATTCATATATTTGTGCTCTGCCGACAAGTTCTTTTAGAATCAAGTATGATAACAATTGATTTTAAAAGAAATTTTTTGAGCAGAACACAAATATATGAAATAATAAACACCTCTCCATTAATGCTTTAGTTTTGTTCCTGAGTGTCTGTCTGATCATCTTGTCGTAACTGCCTTGTTTACAAAAGTCCAATGCTGTTTATGCAGTGGAACAGCTGTGTCAGTCTATTACTTTGAAGCTGGTAGGAACTAACAACATAAATCTGGCAATAGATTTTTTGGTAATAGCATTGGAGCTTATTGAGTTTTAATGAAAAGCTTGAGTCAGCAAACAAAAGGAGGGTGGGGGATAAAACTCGACTAAATATTAGTTATAAACCTCCCCAACAAAATGTTGACCCCTTCAGCTTAATAAATAGTTCACTATCTAAATACCAATCCATGTTTATAGCTTTGAGCATAATATAGAAATTCCTTGATTGTCATTATCTGATGATCATATTTGGATTTCCATGTGAAAACCTTGATAACCCCACATGATAACCCTGTGGAGATTTCAAAACATCATTCTTTCATAATATATTAAAACTAAATATACAAGACCTCCCCTTCCAGAGGTGAATTTTCTAGGGAACACCCCCCATGAAAAATTTTCAAAATTATTATAGACTTGGCTGGAAGAAAATTTGAGTTAAAAGGCTAAGTATACATTATTTTGGTGTGGGAAATGACTAAATCGTAACTGAGAATTAACAGTGTTACAAGATGAACAAAGTCCAGTTGGGTGCTTGGTAGCGCACCAATGTACTCCCGTAAAAAATCTGCACCCTCCTGTCAGACACGAATTGATTTGGCCTTGTCCCTCTCCTATTCTTTAAAGTATAATTTTTTTAAAGAATTAAGGAATTAACAGTCTTTCTTGTCTTCTCAGATAAGGAAGGTACAATCATAGGACCCTCAGATCCCCAAAATTATCAGTAGCCTAATGCAAAAATCCACTCATAAGAGTGAATTTTAAGTGTCCCTGATGTTTTGGATAGAGGATTGGATAGATTAGGTGATAATAGTGACCACAATTTACTTTTCAACTCTGCATTTTCTTAATATAAATATGGACACTAGCATAGTAGGCAATATCAAAATTTATTTGATAAAGCAGATGTATGTGGTATGTCCATATCTGTTCAGATGCGAATATTGATGATATTGACGATTAGAATTCCAATACACCACACCCAGGGGCTTACCCAGAGGCCTATCCACCCGACTTTTAAATGGGTATTTTGTGGGCTGGAATTACACGGTCAAAGATATTTTAGGCGAGTTGCCAAAACTCTAGTATGGAACCCGTTCCCAGTATCGTGCCCACCTCGAAATTGTCAACATACAGGTATTCTACAATAAATTCACGCACAGACACCTTAAGAGGACCAAGACCACAACAGTATATCATATCAATCTCTGGGCTTAGCAGACAAAATAAAACTTCCGAATTAACAATGATAAATTGTTAAGCAATGCCATTGCTGCATTTTCTAAAGTCGTCAATCACATAAATGTTCATAATCTTTACGTACTTAACTTACAGTATCTTACATACAAATGTGTACCAGCAACCTCAGCATAAGCAGAAGACACTGAATTTGATTATACTAATAAATTTTCATAATCTTTACGTACTTACCTTAATTTTTTTTACAAATGTGTACGAGCAACATACAGTAAGCAATAGACACTCAATTTGATTATAATAATTAAACAGGATTATAGTTATGATACGTGCAACAATTCAGACGCATGTTTCAGTAAAGTTATGTCTTATAATGCCATAATCAACTCGGTTTCTATTGTTCTCAGAGTGACATTTAATCGCTAAATTACTCAGAAAAGCGAATTTTCTTTCATTTTCCCCCAAAACGGGGGAAATTAGAAATTTTCCCTAATTTGTATGCATGACTGGAATCCAAACAAGTAAACAATTTACACAACAAAATAATCAGATATTTATGTATTTTCAACACAATATATTATTCCCAAGCCATTTCTTACAGTTCAAATTATTCTGTATATCTTCGTTAATCATAGTATCACAAACTAATACCATGATATATCGGGAAATTAGTGATTAAATGTCCCTCATCCTGGGGAGGTTTGTGGAATTCCACAAACCTCCCTCGGCTTTCGGGGACATTTAATCACTAATTTCCCTCATATCATGGTATTACTTACAATAATTCGTGAAATGTACGGCTACGAAATTTAGACGTTTACGCGGTATCGGGGGCGCATGGTCGCAATATCGAGTTTGGGCAGTTTGCGTACATATTTACTCTTACCTCTTTCTATCATTACTTGCTGTTAAATTCTGTAATATTATCGTAAATTTACAAGGTACACTCTTCTTTAAACTGTCAAATTTTATATCGTGATCATACGTATCTGGCACTGTGTAAACGGCATCTTGGTCATCTCAAAATATTTTTTCTTCGCTCTTTGTATCTGTTTTTTTTCTGAGAAATTTATAAAGCTTGTTTCATTACAGTTACCTAAATTCAATGCATTCTGAGCTTTTAGGTGATCAGTTTTCAGAATTTTCCTGGGGGAACATGTCCTTGGACCCCCCCCCTTCTAAAGCTTTGTTAACATCGCAAACCAGGTGATATCGAGTTCGGGTAGTTTGCGGTCATATTTACTCTCACCATTTTTTTCGATGCATACTTGTTGTTAAATTCTGCAATACTATCGTAAGTGTAAGAGTCACACTTGTTGTGGAACTATTCAATTTGATATCGTAACTATGCGGATCTGGTACCGTGTAAACGGTGTCTGAAGGTCTCTGATATTGAGCTAGCGAATACCATGTTTATTTCCTTTCCTGTAGGTTTGGAAAGCAAGAGTAAGTGGTTATGAAGAATGTGTGAAGCATTTCAAGGGTATTGATGATGAGAACAGCAATGAGTATTCTAAATATGTTGGTCTATTGAAGAAATTTGTTATCGATAGCAATGCGGTAGCACAGGAGAAAGGGCTTGATGCTGTTTTATCGTTTGTGCAATATGCTTCTCCAACAATTTCGGGCAGGTAGGAGATAATATTTAGGCAAACTTTTCTTCTTGAGCAATGTTAAGTTAGGGCCTATAGGAATCTGGATTTTCTTGCTTTGACCTGGGGATACAGAAAATGTGTGTGCAGTGTGTGTGTGTGGGGGGGGGGGGGATTTTGGAGTAGGGTAGTGGCAAGGGAGAACCTACACTTTATTTTTGAGCAGAGCGTACAGAAAATGTGTGTGGGGCATTTTGAAGTGAGCTAGTGGCGGTGGGAGAAGGGAATATACCTACACTATGTGGCCTGGTGGTGGGGGGCTTAAGTTGTAGGTTAAAACATAGGCAGCCCAGGAACGCGGTGTTTGGTTTTGTTTTTATCGATGTGACGTATGCATTATTATAATTATGCATACGTCACATCGTTAAAAGCAAAACAAAACACCGCTTTCCTGGGCTACCTATGGTTAAAATCATGAAGTTTTCTCAACTAGTGTTCCTTTGGTTGGAAGTGCAATGTAACAGCACATAACACACAACAGTCGAATAGTTCAGTAAACAATTCTGCAACAGTAATGACTGACTTGTACCAAAGCATAAACGTCAATATTTATGTGTCGTATATAGAGGATATTATACGGTGGTGCCAATGTATGAATTCTAGGGCGTGGAGATAACAAATATTTTACGAACGAGCGCAACGAATGAGTAAAATACTGTTTTCACTATGCGAGAAGATAAAATACTTATCTTAAAACCACACAGTAATGTTCATGGACCGGTTGTATCAAAGGCGTTTAGCTTAAACGGTGGATAAGTAAAAAATAGGAAACAAATTGCATGTTGTATAAACAAACCAGCTAAAGTTATTTGACATGAGAAGAACAATTATATATATTATATAGAAAACTATATATTTATTCTATTAAACTCATAATTTCGGTTCCGTACTAAGTTTAAAAGTGATTTTTAGATTTCACCTATCCACCGTTTAAGCTAAACGCCTTTGTTACAACCGGCCTCTGTTTATTTTTTCGATATCTTGTGTTTCAACGTAGAGCTGCTGGCGATGTTGTGGCAGGCGTTGTGACAAAATGTCTCAATGCTCGGCCTAAAACGAAACAAAAAGGAATGGAAATCTGTATGATGTACCTTGAAATTGAAAAACAGGACGCTGTTCAGGAAGAAATTCTGAAAGGCCTGGATAATAAACAACCAAAAATAGTGACAGGTTCCGTGAACTTCTTAAGGATGGCGATAAGGTACAGTAGATGTTTTTTATCCAGGGGTTTTTCCAGGTAATGTTTAGGAGCATAAAACGGCCCAAAAAACTCGATCATGAATTTTTAAACTTAATCTTCTCACCAAAACGGTCAGCGTGGTTGAAATGAAGTTGTTTGTTTGATTTAAATTCGCCACGGATAGAAATAATTTCATTTGGGAACCCGAGAATTAAGACGATGTAACTCCCGCCAAAATTTTGTTCGCAATTATCTGGTCACATCAAGGGAGTTGTCGCTCACTACCAACTGTCAACACACGCAACGCAAGAATTCTATCACTTCTATTGGATATTGATAGCAGATGTCAATTACATAAATACTATACAATACGATACACAAATCAGGTACTTAACAATAAATAACAAATATTGTAAGTATCATGCAAAATGGCAATAATTACCGATTTTGTCCCGGTTGTGTCCAGATCGCAATATAAACAACAAATAAATACGGTATGAATATCAACGTTTCAAAACCATCTTTCGAGGATAAAGGTTGCGTAAGTCTGGGAGAACTGGCACTAGTGCCACTAACAGACAAAATGGCTGGAAATTTACTACCGGTATTACACTTTATAATGATAGTCTAATATACTGTACAATGGCTATGTCGACTCACTCTTCTCATTTCAAATAGTACACCCTGTCTTAACTACTTTTAGGGGGCAACCACTTCGGAGGCGCTATAGGGTCACCTCTGACGTAAACATGTTTTCTTGCAGTATGTGACCTCACTGTTCATCTGTGCTTGTACTCAGGAGCATGCATGCGTTGTGATAAATTTTTACTTGTTTTTTCTCTTAGTGAATTTGGCGGGAAAATATTTCCTCTCAAACCTGTGGTTAAAGTTTTACAGAAACTGTTTGATCATAGTGATAAGAATGTCCGTGAAGAGGTAAGTATTGTTCCTACACGTCAACCCATTCGAACTTTGTAATCCTATGTGATTATTCGTGAAAATGTTTAACTATTCTAATAAGTTATTGGGATTGTATTTGCATGCATAGAAAATACATGGCTCTATATGACACTAACAGTCCAAATAATTTACTTGATACAAATGTTTTATTGGCTTCCAACGTGAGTGCCTACTCACAGCTAATTATATAAAGGTTGTCATCACTGATATAAATGAACCTGGATCATGCATCTGAGTAATCCCGGTAATTAAGTTTTGGGCCATCTCACCTCCTTGCTTCCCCCCTCCAAACTCCCTGCCCCCAAAACAGTCTATTTATATTAAGTGGAAAGCCATGTCGGATTTAGAGTCTGGCATTTTAAACTGTTGTTTTGAGGGTTCACCTTTAAGTGCGCTTGCACGCTCTGATTTTTAAACATAAAACCCTGGGCAAGCGAGGAATCATTACGGAAACATGTTTCCTATGATGTCTCTCAGTTTGCCCACCTCAGGAAACATTGTTGCGGAAACAAAATTTTGCTTCCAGGAAACCAAAGATATTCGTAAACAAGTCCACAAACATTTTTGTTGCCGTAGCAATGTTCCCACATGTTTTCAATGTTTCCTGCACGAGAACCATTTATTTCCGAATTAAGCATGCGCAAAACTGAAAATCTTCAACAAGCAAAGTGTACGAGCAAAAATGTTTACTAGTTTAACAGTCTCACAAAAATGTTTACTCGTTTGCACAAACTTAGGCTCTGTCGCAGTCGAAATTTGCTGTCGTTTTAACTCCCTCAACTACCGACTGCTGATTCGAGGAACAAAATTCCTTTTCAAACAATTGACCAATCACAGACCGACTCCTGAATCGGGAAGTCGCGAATTTCGTTTGACGTTTCGTTGTTTGTAGGAAAACGATGGCTGATTTTACGATCTGTGGTCGGAGAATCACTCATATTTACCTTGCATTCTTTCATGCATAATTTCCGTGTATTTTTTCATGCAACATTCGTGCATAATTTCATATGCTATATAATACTTTTGGCGATATACTAAAATAATTGCTTAATATTTACGCTATTAGAGTTCACTCTTCCCAACAGCGAAAAGCTTCGAGAAAACATTCAAAACCATAAACAAAACTGGCATTTGGGCCGCCTATGGCAACATTGCAATCTTTACTATCCACAATACTTTATGTGTTATTTTTTTTCTTAATATTTGTATGTTATGCGTGTTGTGTTATGGGGCAGTATGTGTTGCACTTCTGGGCCACCGTAATAATCAGACACCTTATGTTTAGTTTCATTGTCATGTATTAGCGTTAAAAAAAGTGTTGTCCTACCTACGTTTATGCAGTAAGAAATATGAAACCCCAGATATTTTTTCCCCAAACAAAGCCTCGCAATTAATTTTTGTTGACACACATTCTTTTTTGTTGTTGGTTTCGTCACAAGTTGTTGTTGATGCATTAATGAGGTTAATAGCAAACTGTTTTCAAAGCGTTCCATATCTTAGAGACATGCCTATAAAGGTTTCACAACTCAGTCAACACGCCAAACCTTTTGGAGGCCTCGCGTACACTAAAAAAATTTTCCCTAACCTTTCCTAGCTTTCACAACATCCTCGATGTTTTTGACGCAATTATATCACATCGCTTGCTCAATGAGTCATTTTTGTGCAAATATATTTGGTCTCACTATGTAGTCATATATTCAATTTTTGTTATAGACTAAGTTGTTGACAATTGAAATCTATAAGTGGATCAAAGATGCAGTGAAAGCTCAATTGACAAATATTAAACCCGTTCAGGTGGAGTACAATGTGAATATGTACATGTACTTTCTAAAATTTATATTTCAGAATTTTTATTATATACATATGTGAAATGTCCCAGCAATATTGTTGAATTTGTTCCCGTAAAATTTTTCATGTGACTTTTAATTCAGCAGAACTATCTAAATACGGAATTGTTTAATTTCGTTTTATTTTTCTGCCATTTGCTTTACTGTCACGTTTTTCCCGAGCTTAGAACCTGAAAACTCAATATGCTGTCATGATGCACGGTCATTAGCCTCATTAGCCAGTCAAATTGCAGAGTTTACCGTACTTATATATATATCGTTTCGTTGATTATTACTACTTTTTAAAAGTGTGCAGTCTATTTTTTCAATTTACGACACTCGAATTTACCGCCTTAGATCTCATCGTGAATTTGAGACTGTATGATCATATATTTTAATTTTTAATTTTTTTAATTCAGATGAAAGAGTTGGAAGAGGAATGGGCTAAACTAGATACTACTCCACCTAAACCCACTCGCCTGACGCGATCCCAGCAGGAAAAACAGGCACAAGCGCCACCAGTAGAAGCAGTAGCTGCTGCAGAAACTGTCGAAGAAGGTAAATATTTCGTTTACCGTTCAGGGCTCGAATTAGTGAGGAAAAATTGATGTGCAAATTTTCTTTATGAAAATGTCGAGGAAAATTTTGTTTTGTAAAGTGGAAACACTCACAAAATGGCAGCCGTTTCATTGTAAATTTTGTGAATAATTCTATAAGACATTCTACCTTTTTACACATAAAAAAGCATGTCTAGATCTTCTTTTTGTACATAAAAAAATATACCTATACCTTGATTGTTACAGTTACAAAATAAAAATTTGCACATCGTATGGAAAAATGATGTGCGAGTTTTACTATTTGGGTCTAAACGATGTGCAAATTGCACATTGCACACCGTTAATTCGAACCCTGTTACGGTTTGACTTTAAAAATTATTAGGAAATGCAGTTACAGATTTTTTGTACCATGGCTTTGTCCTTGAGATATTTTTCCTAAAACATCTTAGCGAGATATTTAGGTTTAATTCAAAGTTATGCAATTTAGTTGTCTCTTGACTTTATTTACGAGTAATAAATTATATTTGGAATATGATGGATACCTTTAAATGTATTTGTCCGAACTTTTTTCTAACTTTGGATGAGTATAGTAGCCCGAGCATCAGGCCGTTATGACCTGATATTTCTTTGGTTTTCTCAGTCCATGATCTGAACTGAGCGGAAGGCATTTCAAATTTATCTTTTGTGCTGTCTTGTAATTTTTAGAACCACAAGTTATGGATGTAGATCCTTATGATCTTCTTGATGCTGTTGATATTTTATCAAAATTGCCAAAAGATTTCTATGAAAACATGGTAAGAATCCAGTATCTCTTTGAGAAGATGTTTTGCTACTGTGACGGGGACATAATATTTATTGAGACTTTGTGAACTTTGAACACAACGTACCCAAAACAAGGGCGAGGATTAAAAGCGAGCAACTGCCCAAGAATGTCTATTTTCTTGTAGTTTCTACTCTTCTTCGTTCAATATTACATTTCTTTTTGCATCAACAGCATGGCTTGTTTTACCGTAAGTGTATGAACCGGAAGTTAATCAACAATAACTATACTAGCGTCTGTAGTTTTTTCAGCCTGGCCACACTACTGTATATAGCTATAGCAAGTAAGATTATATCCATTATTAAAAATGCGAAGTATTAATGAGTGAAGTGATTTAGATATGAGGTAGCGAATAGGTCGGGAAAAGCAATCATTCGTAGATATAATTTTTTGCCGTATATTTTTTTGCCATCGATAAGAACATTTAAAGTAATCGTACTATCTATTGTTGAATATTTGTTAACATGAATTTTTTAGTAACTGAAATATTGAAGGACAAATTGACACTAGCCATGCACCATCTTGTTTTATAATTAAATTTATTTAATGACGTCAAAGCAAGGAAGATTATATAAAACTTACTGTTAAATTTTACTTCGTAATTTATACCTACGAATTTATACATAAGACGTATATTCATAAATCCTTGTCATATCCTTGATAATGAACGATGATAGACTGCGCACTTCATTCAGTTAAAAAAAACGAATTGAGCGAAATAAGAAAAAACCCTGTGAAAATTTTTGTTCTAATGAGAATTTCTTGAGAAATAAATAATTACATTATAGCTGCCTATCTCTTTTAGTCTTTGCCTGTCTCATATACCTACTGTACATAATGAGAAATGGACAACTTGTTCAGGATTGATGAAAACAAAATTGAAAAAAAGTGTTTTGCTGCCCACATTGTTCAATGTTGTCAACAATATTGTTGATCATTGTTTCACTTGATTGCGTGATAATTCAAGTTTAATTAACGTTGAACAATAATGATGACAACAGCATCGAACCAAGCATCGAAAAAATGTTCGCAGCAAAATATTCTTCAATGCTGTCTTTATCAGCCCTCAACAGGTTGTTTATTTTTTTTACAGTGTACCTGTAATAATTGGTTTCGTTGTATATTTCTTTCTGTAGGCAGCTACAAAATGGTCAACGCGAAAAGAAGCACTGGAACAACTAGATAAGTTGACGTCAAACCCAAAGATTGAAGGTGGACAATTTGGAGAACTTATGGCTGTATTGAAGAAGGTGGGTTGGCGACATATATAAAGCACAGAAGACCCTCTTTAGTGTTTCGCCTAAGCGCTATTGGTCATGACTAGTCACCCGACAAGTATCCTGAACAGCAGCAGGCCTTGAAAAAATATTTTCAGCTGAAGGACACTTTGTCCGGCAACTTCAGTTCTTTGCTGCGCCGGACAAAATTTCCGGACATTATGTTCCAGGTTTGAGGTTCTTTAATATTTTTTAATATTACACGGATCAACCGTTGATTTGATAGGTTTTTATGACATCACTAAGTGTGAAATACCAAAAAAGTTAAATAAGGTAAGTTGATAGGACGTTGGAAGCAACGAGACTCGCTAGAAGTTTGTACATTTCTATTGGCCACTGCATTGTATTGCGCTGAAAAGAGAGTTTGGAAAATTCATTTTTTGTAGCAATTAAATCTTCCAGCAGTCCAGCGGATAGAAAGTTGTGTCAGACAAAACCGAATTTTGACTTTTCTGCCGGACAAATGCCCGAAAAAATGGAAAGCTTGAAAAATTCAAAATCAGGGGGCTGATAAGGCGAATGCTTCTGTTTATGGCGTTTGTTGAGCGACCCGGACACATGACTGATAGCGCTTAGGCGAAAAACACTGAAAATTCTTACTTAGCTTCTTACTTACCATGGAAAGAAGACTTCAGCGCATGCGCGAGAAAGAAAAACGTGGTGAAATTCTTCACACCTTTGTAAGGAAAAAATCACGTGTTATTAAAAGAAATGCGAACTCAGGGCGCGAGTTTGACTCTCAGCAAGGATGTTTTAAATGTGATATTCTCTTCGTTCATAATCTCCATTAAAATTTATCCCTACAGTTTATTTTGTACATTTGCTATGCTGCAGTATAATCTATATTTGTTTGTTCTACAAATTAAACATGTTGCTTCTGATATGCCAAATCACCAGAAACGTATAAGCCTAATGAAAAGTTACTTTACGATAATCAAACAAAATGGGGAATTATCTCTCTTCATAATATGTTATTCTCTCGCCTTCCAGGCCATTACAAAAGACAGTAATGTGGTTGTTGTTGCTTTGGCTGGTAAATGTGTAGCTGGGCTAGCAACTGGATTGCGTGCGAAATTTTCTCCGTATGCGACGTCCATTGTTTCGGCAATTTTGGAAAAGTTTAAAGAAAAGAAACAGAATGTTGTGACATCCCTGAGAGAAGCTATTGATGCTGTCTATCTAACGGTATGTTCACACTGCCTGAAATCCGTAAACCGCGCATTAAAGAACCAGTTCATTTTGACTTCAGGCTGTAGTGGTTCCTAACTGGTTCATATTACCATTCAAAACAGTTGTAATGTGGATCAAAGTCAATTCATGCTAGTAAGGTTACAGTATTTTGTTTACTTCTCAGTATCTTCTTACTAATTCAGCTAAAAGTTTAAAATAAGGCTTTTAAACATCAGTTTCGTTTGTCAGTCTGAAGAGGTTCTTGTATTTTCGATGCTTAATTCTCCGAATTTCAGGCTGGTGGTTCTTAACCCACTGCGGCCGGTTGTATCAAAGGCGTTTAGCTTAAACGGTGGATGAGTAAAAAATATAAAACAAGTTTTCATGTTGTATAAACGAACCAGCCTTGACCTGAGAAGAACAATTATATATAAAACTAAATATTTATTCTATTAAACACATAATTTCGGTTCTGTAGTAGGTGTAAAAGTGATTTTTAAATTTCACTTATCCACCGTTTAAGCTAAACGCCTTTGATACAACCGGCCCCTGGTTCTTTTATGCGTGGTTTTGTTGCTGTACACATTTTCCAGATGATCCTCGTCAATAGTGTGCATGCGGGGTCGTTTCAGAGCGTTTTCGCAACAAAAAATAAAGATGATACCAAAGACGAGTGTTACATGTCGCTTTGCTTTAAAATTGGTTTCCTTTGAAATCATTTAAACTCATAATTTCTGTTCCGAACAAGGTGTAAAAGTGATTGTTAAATTTCACTTATCCACCGTTTAAGCTAGACGCCTTTGATACAACCGGCCCCTGAAAAAAAAGTTTTGAATCTGAACTCGAATAGCCCACGACACGAACACGCGCGGCATATATGAATACGATAATTTGCTACAATAACATTCGTCACAAGTTACTTTGACGCGATGTCGGCGCATCATCGTGCAAACTAAAGGACGTTTGACGCAATATGATATCGTAACGAGAGCGATAAAACTGATATCACTTCGTCTCGAATGTGATAACCGACCGCGCAGCGGGAATGCGTGTAATCACAAATTTGATTTCAGACTAAAATTGCACGACACAAAGTGCAATTTCCATTTTATTATATTCATTTTGAAACCTACAAGCGGCAACATCAGTTTGTTTTGAAAAAATACGCCTGAACTTGCCCAGCTTTGTAACATAGCAACAAGAAAAGAAAATGGCCGAAATTAAAACATTTGTCCCGGTAGATTACAGCAATTTAAAGAATAATTTTATGAAGAAAATATACGAAAAGGGCACAAGAAGTAAATTCAGACATATAATATTTTTGTGTAGTTTCGTAAAGCATTTTTTGATGTGATAAATGAACATTTAAATCGCTGAACTTCACATTGTTTAAATTATTGCTTTCAAGTTTATTTTCCTCGCCTTTTGTAAAATTAATTTGTTGAAGTGTTCAATTCTTTCCTCAATATTTCTAAAATATTTCTTTAGTATTTTGTTTACATTCTGAAGTCTTTTATTGTCTGTTCTTTTACTTTTTAAAATATACTCGACAGAGAACTTTACCAGGATTTCAAGTACTCGGAGTCCGTTCCAGTCCTCGGCTTTGCCTCGGACTGGAACGGACTCCGAGTACTTGAAATTCCGGTAAAGCCTCTGTCGCGTATTTGAACTGACTTCTCAAACTCATCAATTATGCAATTCAAAGTACTAGTACCTTGAAGAATTTCAAACTACTAGTACGTTGAAAAATTTCAAACTACTAGAACGTTGAAAAATTTCAAACTACTAGTAGTTCGAAAACGAATACTTAATCAGCCCCGCTGTCCCCTGAGACATTTCAAATCCGCCACCTGCTTTTAAGACACTTTTCCTCTAGTTTCAAAACACTAATTAAATATGTATTTCTTTTGAATTTCCTTCATGAATTATAAATGAGTTTTAGAAATATTTATCAACTATATAAAAATTTATGAAACTCAACTGGGATCAAATTTTGTCGTTTGTCTGATGTATTTTAAAAAATCGTTTGGCTGGCGAGTTCATGTGATTGGTTGAATTTGCTGACCACTCAAATACAATTGGTTTAAAAATGATGCGATCAATGATCCAAAATGGAGCGATTGGGGAGTTAATCTCTGTATTTTTGACGAATTTAAAAATGAATGTAAGAAACAGTTATATCAACACGAGTGGGGAAGACATTCATGTCGATTAGTGTTTAAAGTGTTTATGCAACAAAATTTAACCCCAAAGTTTTACGACCTCAGTGTAAAGTTAACATAAGATGGGTTGCTAACTTCTTTTACAGAAGTTCATCATTTTGCTTCTTTCGTGAGAAATTTGGCTTTGAATAATATGCAAATATCATACTTATGACATCACAGTGCATAATGAGTTTTTAGTGCTGTAGGAATTTCTCTTACAGTATCCATGATAAATTTCCAAACGTTGCACTAAAATACAGCAAATCGGAATTTGTAAGTTATAATTTTGGAATTTTGTTTGACAAAATTAAATTGTTCGAAAGATCTGTGTTGTTTTAAAATACATTATGCACTGTGATGTCATAAGCGTGATATTTCCATATTATTTAAAGCTAAATTTCTCACAAAAGAAGCCAGGCAATGAACTTCTGTAGAAGAAGTTACCAACCCATTTTACGTTATCTCTACACTGAGGTCAAAAAACGTCGGGGTGAAATTTCGTTGCACAAACACTTTAAATTACTCGAACGTCGAGAGAGGTTTAGTAAAAGCTCTGAGGTGGTCAGCGCCGAGGGACTTTTACTAAACCTCTCAAAGTGTTTGTAATGTCAACATTAATCGACCTGAATGCTATGCTATTACTTTGTGTTATCGTAGCTACCAAGACAATAGGGCCATTTATACGAGCGAAAATAAGCCGCGGCTTAAATAGGCCGCGGCTTAAATAAGTTGAGAACGTCTGTATAAACGTACAATTTCTTTGCGACTAAAATAAGCCGCGCTAATTTTAGCCCAGGGTTCGGGCCTCGTCTTAAATTGGCCGCGGCCAATTTTAGGCGGGAAAACCTCGTAAAAACGCTTCGTTCGCGACCAAGGCAAGTCCAAAGGCCTTTCGTGTGGCTTTTTTCTAACGCGAGCCATTTTCCTTTTGTTGTCATGATAATGGGTATTTAAAACTTCGGTGACCTCTTTATGGTCTATTTATGCGAGTGTTTTGCGCTATTTTAATAAATTTAGTAAAACTGGCGTATAAAAGGCTGTGTTCTCGACTTATTTAAGCCGCGGCCTATTTAAGCCGCGGCCTATTTGAGTTATTTCAACACGGCCCTTAAGCAATCAGCATTCAGAATTTACAATTGCTGTATTATAATATATATCAACATAGATGCAAAAACGGTGAAATGTTCACTTTATTTCACAAGCTTGTCCATCATAGGCATGCCTGTAAAATCAGTCTATTGAAGTTTATTTAAAAGGAGAACTAAACTAAACGAGTCTATCCAGTCCATTTGCCGATCCATTTTAGTTGTGCTATTGGCAGCTGCTTCGAATTACTGACTCGAAAAACTTGACGAAGATATTATTGCTTTCTCATGCGTACAAGACCTTGCGTTTTTTCTAACCATTTAATCCGAAGAGTTCAGTGCCGTCAAATTACAAGTTGCGGTAAATTTGTATTTGAAAGGGTGTACATTTTTTTTTCAATACGATGTTTATTAATGAGTCAAAACAAGAACTCACTAGCAATTACAACTCTTAGCTTTGTTCCGTGCTTCAGCAACGCGCTATTATTTTTTTTCCTTCGAATACAGCTAATTCAAAAGTCGTGTTGTCATTCAGAATTCTAAGTTATAAAATCCAAAATACGTGACTAAGGTGCATCATGGATTGATTTCTTGACTTCCGGGTCACGTTCTTTTATGCCTAGTTCTCATATGTTGCCGATGTCGGCGACGATCATTGCCGGTGATTATTCACGAGTAAAATCTTATGTAAATTTTCTCCTTGAATGATCACCGACAGTGTGTCAACGATCAACGGCGACATATAAAAACTAAGCTTTGCTCACTTAATTCAAACGATTGAAAATTCAATCTAATAGATTGAATTTTTAATCTTTTGGCGATTGTTTTTAGGGATCATACGTTTTCTATTGCAAAGTAATCTAATTGGGTGATATATTTCAATCGATTGGAACACTAAAAGAGTATCTCTTAATCTGTATTCAATCTGTTAGATTAAAAAATAGTCTATTAGATTGAAAAATTCTTCAAACCTTTGAAAGATTAAAAAAATCCCTCAAACCAATCTTTTAATTTAGGCGAGTACGAGGAGCAAAGTTCTGAATAATAATATAGCCAAACTTGAATTTTTTAACATTTAAATGTCGAAATTTGGAAAAGTTTGTTTGAAAATATAAAATAATGAATTTATTGGAGAGCCGGGGCATGAAGTGTGTAATTATTATAAATTTACACTTAAAACTGTCGTAGTTGTGGTTGTGAAATATTATATACTAACTAAATATCTAACACTGTTCCCGTTTGCAATGCTTGTGTAATAGAGGTAATAATTGCAGCCAAAGATTAAATTGTACTGTAGCTTAAACACATATCTGAGTAAAGTGACGATCAAGCAAGTTTGCCTAGGGTATTTATTAACGCCCCGGCTTATGCATCAAGTATCATTGGCAGGTGTAAGCGTTGTTATGCGTTGCGATCAAAATGAATAAAAGCAAACAACAGTTATAATTAATAATGGCTTATTGTTTTGGCTTGCGAATCCATTCACCCAAATAGTTTCAATTTAAAAACTGTTTTAAAAGCTCATAATGCATGTTTGCGGTTTTTCAAATCTACATACAGCAAATTCAAAAAAGATTTTACTTCAAGAATCCACAATCTAAATTACAAAATCCAAAATACGAGACACAACAGACGTTTACTCATAGTACAAGGTTTAATGGCAAAGACAAATAAATACAAACCAGAGTTTCAAGTCAGAAAAGTTTATTGTTAATATGCGGGAGTAGGAGCAGTGCTGCGCAAGGACTTTACCGCCCCCTTTATTTGTTTAAAAATAGTGTGATTATTATTGTGCATGTAATTAAAAATATTTGTAATTTGCCGTTTGCCAAGCATCGTGCAGTTATCGTCCAACCTTTGTCGAGCATTGAGTTTTCCCTGGTTGTTCTATTGCGAAATTTACGGAGAGACAGAATGGATGCGATTTTCTATATTTTGTTTCTGCTCGAAAGTTTCGCCATCCTTTTGGCTATTTCAAGACAATCAAACGCAAAAACGGCTAGTCAAATGGAATCCTATTTTCGAAAAATATCAAAATATGGAGGTGAGTATGCAGACATTTTGGAATCTTTACTTCCGGTTTTTTCCTACAGGAAAAGTTGACAGGCCATGTTAGATAATACGGACCCACATTAACTAGCATAATATGTTGTGGTCAGCCCGTTCCCCCCCCCCCGCCCCCCAGGGGCGAAGCTAAATAAAAGAAGTCTGAAATTAAACATGCCTTCGTGTACTCTCAACTAAAATTCTCCCATGTAAGGGTCTGCTTATTTGACTCTCCCTTGCCGACTGTATGTACTGTTTTACATTATATTGACTTGTGTTGGGTTTTAATATAGTGTTTCATTGTCTTGTATTTGTATTGTGTTCTATTGTTTTGTGAAAACATTGCGTTTGACTTGTGTCTCGTTCGTGCCATATTGTCCATTTGGGTATTTATGCTTAAATTTGTAGAATTCACAATAAAATTGTTCAATTATTGTGGGCTCATTGACCCAGTAAATCGCCATAGCTGGTATAGGTATCACATTGCATTATATTGCTTAAAAATTATCATTTTTTTATAATTAGGCTCTTCATTGCATCCAGACCATATTATATCCAATCATACTGTTTGTACCCAAATGGATTGCTCGATGAGATGTCTTGAAACATCGACATGTGTGGGTTTCAACTACAGAACTAACTCAAATAAATACGTCGCCAATTGTCAACTCAGCAAGGAAACTCGCGAAAGTGGAAGTGTGGAAACTGAAGAACGTGGAGAGTGGGAGTTTTTTCAAGATGAGCGAACTACTTTGAGTGACTTACACTCTCGTTTCCACTCCACGACAAGTCCTTTGGTCAGTGTATTTTTAAAAAAAATGCCATGATCTTTTCTATTTTTTTGCTCAAAAGTGAGCGAATAATAGTCGTTGCTATAGTACACGTTAGTATGGCGCAAACGCTTTCGAATGTTATTGTATATTGATCGTTGACGCCATTTTGTTGTTAAAAAAATGGAAAAATCCATATTGGGTTGATATAACAATTGCACAGCTCACTGTTAGCAAATCAGAAACGAGAAATATTTTAAATAAATTGTAATAAAATATATATCGTTAATATTGTTATTATAAAGTAAAGTCAGAAAATAGTAAAGTCTCTTTTTAAAAGTACTTATGACTTTTGTAGGTGATTTTAGGCCAGTCAAAATTGAGCCCGGGACAGTCTTGTAAAGAAATTCTTGCAGCTAATAAAGATGCAGTATCAGGAACATACTGGATCAAGCTTGCGCCCAGTGAACCATTTCAAGTCTACTGTGACATGGGAACTCACGGAGGAGGCTGGACATTAGTTTACAGCTATACCTTTACAGATTACAATAGTTTTCAGTCAAGCAGCAATGCCGTAACCCCTCGTCCAAACTGGCCTACCTATGGCGCCAATGTACCAATCTCAACCATTCCTCCACTCGGCGAGTCATCGCTTGGAGCTGTGGACTGGGCATTTTGGAAAGAAATTGGACAAGAGTTTATGGTCAAATCGAACGTTAACGATTGGATTGTTTGTCATTCAAATGGTGGGACTATAGTGAGAAAAGAAGATGGATCAGTGAGTTGTAAAAACATCAATAACGTGGCGACAGCTTGCACTGGGGTGGTACCAGATACTGTGAAGTGGTGGGCCCATGCGCCAAGTCTCCGTCTTTCAAGCGCGAGTTATTATTTTGTCTTTGATGGAGCGACAGATATGAGCTGGCCAAGACATGATCCTTGCGGCAAGAATGAAGTTAATCAGAAGAAAGGAGTCAGTAATCCCGGTGGACTAATCTATCTTCGTTAGAAGTCAAACTTGTACATTTATTAGCTCATGATAGAACATGCACTAGAAATGACTACATAGATGTAGTCAGTTATTTATGATACTATTTCACTGCTATTTATAAATTTTATTAGCATAATTTCTTTAGTAAATAATGGTTTTCAAGCATTTTAATTGGTTGCCAGACCAGTAAGTATAAGGCATTACTTACTGGTTGGCATTGTTTCAAAATGGCCGCCAATGAGAGTCGTTTTGATGTATTACACTTTCGCCAAAATTAGCAAATGGAGAAAAATTGCGTTAATATAAACTCAAAGAATACAAACAAACTTTGATGTTAAACTATCTTAAGGTAATATTATTGATCGTCCGCAAATACCTTATTAATTAAGCACTTTTTTTGCTATTTAAAAATTAGAAGTAAACTTTAGTCTTTACGCAATATGAAACTGAATGGATGTTTAAATTTATAAAGACAGAGTTTTGGACTACGTAAAGGACTAAACAAAAATAAAGTTTATTTAGTCACCAATGTAAATCAATCGTCGATTATCCACCAGTCAATATCACACCCTGCATCCCTCGAACGAGGCGTGGGCTGGTGATTATAGCAGCTTTTTTACTCCTTAATTGGCGTTTAACCAAGCAAATCGTCATCAGGAGGTAGACTGAACAATTACATATAAAATTACTTTAGTAATTGAGAAAACAATCTCTCAATAGGCTGTACTATTTAAAACACGAATACGTACTATTTGAAACACGAGCAGGAGTAATAAAGAAACGGAATGCGAGCATTTTAAATAGCTTCAAAAACGATCCTATATAAGAAACACACTTGTAGGGAGGTGAGTCCGAGATTGGACGCACCGAGGGTGGCTGGAAGAACCCGAACTTACCGAGCGGGGCGAGGTGAGTTCGGGAAACTTCCAGCCACCCGAGGTGCGTCCAATCCCGGACTCACCGAACCAGCAAGTGTGTTTCGTTTTTATCTCATGCCACTTCGGTTAAAATGTACCGAAGATTTTACTTTATACAGTATATAATTTCGCGTTTCGATAACAAACATTTTAGAGGCCAACATACTATAGAATCAAACTACATGCAAGCTGAAAACTGCTGTACAATATTACCTAATTCTTGACGAGAAAATGCATGCCTTTGTACCAAAACATTGCCAAAATTTATTATATAAACCAAATAAACCCGATCGGGAAGAACAAATTTCGGTCGCCATGCTTTCACTTCCACATATACGTCACGTCAGCAGGTGGGCTTGACTTTGGACGCACCTCCTCTTAGCCAATAGGAAAGCGGCTAATACGCTAGGTATGAGATAAATTTTTATGCCCATCTTCTCAGTTTGTCTACGAAAGAACTTTCAATGTAGATGTTTTGTAAGCCGAGAAAAACGAGGCAAAAGTTTTGTGAAAATCTGCGTGTGTTTTATCACACATAAAGACTCCTTCACGGCTATCATTTCCTTTGTGTTTTGTAGTAAAAGCTTATTTAATTGTGCATGAAATTTGATTGGATTGATATTTTTTCGTAGCCAATCAAACGTCGTGTATCATATTACATGTACGGAAAAGGTCATGCAAAATAAAATTAATATGTACAACTACTTAAAATATAGAAATTATTATTATGAAATAACATGTATATAACGCGTGCTCTGATTGGCCGAAAGCCGTGTTTGGATCAGGCCATCCAAACACGGAAATCAAAACTGCTTTCGCGTGAACTTGCAAGATTATCGTGCTGTTTTTAAATTGCTGTTGTTATTTTATAAAACAATTACTTTATGGTTTCTGTGTTTGGATGGCCTGATCCAGACACTTGTGAAAGTTGCTAAAAGTTAAAAAAAGCGCGCAAAATCACTCGCCTTCGGCCTGTGTTTCGCGCGCTTTTCTTAACTCTCGCAACTTTCCCAAGTGTTTGGATCCCGCCATCCAAACACGGAAACCATAAAGTAATTGTATAATACTATTATTGTGGAGAATATATTACAGGTTTCGTGTCACTCCTTAATTACGCCTTGAATTTTCCCTTAAACGCAAATCTTCACAATCTTTACAGTATTACAAAATAAACTGTGAATCAGAAATATTTAATATACTACCACGTCTTCTGATATTTCCGCTGTTGTCGACTAGGGAACCGTTCAATATATTGAAAAAGTTTATAAGTAAAGTAATATAAGTGTTTTATCTGTAAATAGACTGTAAATCACATTTATACACTAAATGTACATTGACATAGTCTAGGAATTCAAAATAACTTGTAAATTACTTGTAAGACATTGACAATAGTTTGTAGACCAAAATTTAGACAGTATGTAAGCAAATACTGGTTTACAAATAATTCACAAGTTATTTTGAACTTCCATACCATGTCAATGTACATTTAATTTTAAAAATGTGATCTATACAGTTAATTTACAGATAAAGTACATACAATGTACATACCGTAGGAGAAAGAAAGTGATACCGTTTGAGACCAACACGCACCCTAGCTCAAGTTCTTACGTTATACATTGTCTCCATTCTAAACATTTAGACAAATATAGCTGCTATCCAAGAGGAAGTGGTTGCATCCATAGCAAGTAAAAATCCTTCAGTAAGAGAAGAAACTGTAAAATTTTTAACTCGGGTATGCTGCAAGAGCAAGCCAGCTGACTTACCAAGACAGGTGTTGAAACCAATATGTGCAAGCTTGTCCAAGGTAAATGCGAACACCTTATATGATATAGGATTAAAGTTTGTTTGCACGGGTAGTTTTTGTTGAGATTTACCGTGCAACTTTCTGCTTTTGAATGATGTGAGGTAGTCGATGAGTCACAAATGTTCTAGGTTACAAAATCTTATAACAACACGATTAAGTAATCCACTCTTTCACATCCTCCAAAATAGGAAGATCGCAACTGAAATTGCAGTTAAAATCGCCTGGGTAAACAGGGTGAATTGTGCAAATTGAGAAACGTTTGCGCATGTGCTAGGCTTTGTCCAGATCAGTGATGGTGAGAGAAGGTAATACGATGATGAGAGGTCCTCATATATTCATGTTATGCCTACTTTGAAGTAAAGGTGAACAACAAAAATAATGCTTAACGTTGATATGTATATACGGCGTGAATTCAGTTAAACAAAGACTACAATGTCCATTTAGTGCACAAAATTTTTTCCATTTTGTTATAGGAGGAAAGTTCATGCATGAAATAAGTCCTTTAAGCTCATGATTTTTTTGTGTGTCCTTAATGAATTGTTGATGGCAGAGTTTAGAAATTTAACCAAAAACGTCAAAGTGACTCAAGCAGTGCTAATTTTATAAGTGCAGCAAGAGAATGTCATCGAGAGTATTTTCAAATGTAGAGGGCGAACCAATTCTGTGTTAGCGTAAGCGCTAGGCTGTCCCAAATTTATTTTCAATGACACATAAAGATATGAAGGACAAGGTTTTGTAAAGGTTTCAGTTGCTGCTCATTAAATGTATAACCAGACTGTTCCTACTGCACCACGAACAAATACCGCACATGTCAATCACGTCGTATTTACATAGGCGCAGTGATGTCATACCGCATGTCCACTCGATCCAAGCGTCGTATCCCAATAAAATTATTGTATCCAATAAATTATTGGGATTGTCACGGTTAGGGTTGGGGTTTGGGTCAAGGTTCATTTTATATGCATGAAATGACAATTCCATGTATTCCGAGTATTGGAATTATCAAACGTTGTTCTCAATAATTTTATTGGGGGTACTGTCAACGCTCGGATCGTTTGGCAAGGCTCACATGTTTTTACTTTTCCCAATGCATCCGCTGTGAAAAAAAAACTATTCTAAGAGAAATTCGATGCGGGCATAAAACAACATATATTGTTTACAAAAAAAACCTTGGGAACTGTTGCCAATGAATGAAATCATACCCAAACCGTAGAGATTTTTCAGTAATTATATTTGAAATTGGACATTATATATCATATCATTAATTCTGAAAGTGATTAAATACAATTAAACTACATTAATATTTCATTGGATTACATGGTGTAAATGATTCAAAACTTGCATTAATCAATGATTTACGATACCTGAAGAGTGGATCTCTACAGCCTGTAACTATCTCTGTTCGAGCTTTTCTAAACGTCTGAGCGCATTTTGTTAGTGTCGCAGACTTTGCGCAAAGCTATTCTTATCCTATATCGAATTACGGCATGCGAATCATCAATGAATCAGCGGGTAATCAGATTAAATATGTAAATCAACATGCATAAATTACTCGTATAAATTAACAGAATAAAATAATCATTGTCTTAGCTACTACGTCCGAAACAGGAACAATTAGTCCGTGTTTAAATTTTATGTAGTGTATGGATGATACATGTGCCCCAGTCCGCGATGCTGCCGCAGAAGCATTGGGTACTTTATTGAAACTTTTGGGTGAGAGAGCTATGGGACCTTTCGTGGATCAATTGGACAAGATCAAACTAGACAAAGTATGTTGAGGTTTTTTATCCAAACGATGTCATATTTTTTTAATCCAATGTAAAGCCAAGAAAAGGATTTGGATTAAAGAATGGTTCATTCGTCCGCGAAACATGAGGTCTAACACTGATCTGAAAAGTATGACTGAATAGAGCATCCTTTTGAATTCAGTCAGCTAATTAAGCTAGAATATCAGACAAGGCTCCAAAATCGGTTTAAGGTTCTGCAAATCACATCATTTTCTATTTAACTGTCAAGACCAATTAAAACAGTACATTAATTGTCACGCGATACTGTTGCTAGAAAGAAGCTATTCACCGAAATCTGGCTGTAATGTCTCAGGCGTTTGATAAATTTGTATCAGACCTTAATCTACACGAGAAAAATAAAGGCCTGATCGCAGGTTATGATAATTTTAAAAATGTGAACATTTATGAACTGCCACGTTGTGCTATAAACTCGACTTTGTTGAAAATTTGTATTCTCTATGATATCCTCAAGGTCGTTATGATTCTTAACAACGATGTCCGCTCAAGCATTTTTCGTCGCATGTACGGACGTTCTGACGTGGGGGGGGGGGGGTGTTATAATATCTAAACAAGTCCAGCGTTTTGGAGAAACAGTAGTCTGAGCTGATCAGAGCAATTTTTAGACATCAGAGAAAATTTTAGAAAACGGATTTGCTTGAGAGCATAAGTTACTTAGCATTCATTCTTCTGTTAAAATTTTGAAGGCGTTGTCAACGCTCTAGATTGTTATACGTTGCGGGTGGTCTCAGTGGCCATATGACACACTCCTCTTCTAAACTTTACTTGCATATTGCAAACACAGGCCGAGATGCAACGAATGTTTATGTAAACTACTTTAAGGTGAAAGAGTTTGCTGAGAAAGCTGAGGTTTCTGCTGCTCCTAGTCGTGGTGGTGGTGGCGGTGGGGGTGGTAGCGGTGGTACTGCGAGTACTGCTAGTGCATCACAACCTTCAAAGAAACCAGAAACGAAATCCGCACCGCCAAAGACTGCTGCCTCGAAAACGTCTGCCCCCAAATCTGCTGGTTCAAAACCTGCTGCTTCGAAATCTACAGACAGTGCAACTGCAAAATCTGCATCGTCTGAACCGAGCAAGAAACATGGCGGCGGCACATCTAAGGTGAGGCTTGCATCCTCTGGTAATTGTCTATCTGAGATAGTCGAGAAATTGTAGTTAATACTCCATTGTGGTTAATAGTTCATTGTAGTTAATACTCCATTGTGGTTAATAATCCATTGTGGTTAATAGTCCATTGTGGTTAATAGTTCATTGTGGTTAATAGTCCATTGTGGTTAATACTCCATTGTGGTTAATACTCCATTGTGGTTAATAGTCCATTGTGGTTAATAGTCCATTGTGGTTAATAGTTCATTGTAGTTAATACTCCATTGTAGTTAATACTCCATTGTGCATGGTGAATGTCCATTGCGGTTAATAGTTCATTGTAGTTAATAGTCCATTGTGGTTAATAGTTCATTGTGGTTTGTAGCTCATTGTGGAGTTCATTGTGCATAATATTCCATCTTGGTTTATATTTATTTGTGATTATTAGGTCTTTTATCATTTCTTAACGCTCTTCTTTGTGGATTCGACGCAATACTAATCCGAGAAGATAATATTTCCGGAAAGTCTTTGCCCCAAAGGAAATATCATCATTTAATGGTTAATATTTCATCGAGCCCCCAAGTGGAACGTCCATAAATGATAAATGAACGGTCAACCATGAGTAATTAATTAAGTGAACTGTTAACCACAATGAACTATTGATCAAGATGTCTTTTGACTATCTTAGATGGAGTTCGTCTAAATGACTTATTATGTCGAGTAAAACTTTGTACAAAGCTGAGTATATCCTTTTCACATATGTATGTACGAATCTTGTCTTGGTCAATAGTCGTTTTGGACTTTTGGTGTCGTACGTTTTGAAGCACACTGATGTGTAGAATACAGTAGACATGAAAACATTGGATTCAACTCTAAGCCAGGGTTAGCGCTAAACGAGCTGAGAACAACCGTACATCATGAAGACGGACGACATAGAAAAGTTCGGTAGAAATTCCGAGGCCCAAACACAGGGCTGCGTAATATGGCGGACCACAGGACCATTGGTCGCAGAAAAATTTCGAGTTTGGCGGAAAAAAATTAAAGATAAAACTGTAAGAGGCTAACAATCACAAAAAATAAAAAGTTTTAATGAGTTTGAAAGTCAAAGAGTGGAAAAACAGAATAAAAGAATAATACAGCATACATTCAATTCAAATCAGGGAAGGCTCTCGGGCACTTTTTGCAAGGAATTCCATTACTTGCAGAAAATATTTTGACAGGCATTGGGTCCCAGAAAAATAAAAATTTTATGCAGCCTTGCCCAAACAATATGTCAACTTCAACCCAAATTTAGCGCCAACCCATATCACCCAATAAGTGTTGATTTAGTTGAACTAGGATATTTTTAGGTGGGTAATTTTAGAGTAGTGATAAACGGATAAGTAAGGTTACTTTGTGGTTTCAGGCTGCAGGTAAAAAGGGACCTGGCGCGAAGAAATCTACTAAAGGTAACGCTCAGGCATCGTTCAAAGATGACGAGGTGATGAAGGAAGCAGAAATGACGGTAATTTACTGTTTCATGTTGTAAGAATATTAATATTTATGTATCTTACACGTGTATGATGATCTACCTACATACGTTAAGAGAAGACAAGTAGACATTCATTTTCACAAGTTGTGTATGTACGATAGATGTCTCATATACACTGGATGCCGCATCCCACACTGTAGACAGGCGAAAATTGAAGCCGGATCGCAGGCGCTGGTCGTTTCCACACAGTTGACACGGAGCATATTGATAATTTGTGTATTTTTTATTGCGGAAATGGACAAAGTTGATAATAAGTCCTCTTTTATGCAGCTAAAAAGTATTTGATACACATGAGTGGGAACGACCAATATGGCCGCCGTCTATTGTTATGATAGGATACCGCTGAGATTTTTGGCTTCAATTTTGATATATGGATGCGCTATCTAGTGTATATAAGTTATCTATGGTATGTGCAAGCAATAATTGCAAATCTTACTCAAGTTTTTGAAAACAGGTGCATTTAGTGAGATTCTAAAAAATGGCGGTTTTCAGTCGGAAACTTCTTCAGCTGGTGTATCAGTTGTTCAAAATTGAACAAGCCTGGGTGTCTCGATAAATGTCTGCAATTAATAAACAATTATTGGATGAGGTTTTTGTGATATGCGGAATTATCAATGTCGAGGCAGATAACTCTTACCGAGACATTGATAATTTTGCATGCCACAAAACCTCATCCAATAATTGTTTTACTATACATTGTAAGCGGAGAAAATAAACATGGTAACGAAAGAATAGATTTATTGGAAAATGAAACAGAAAATATCGAAAAAAATGTTGTTGCCATGTCAACCATTGATGCCAACGAATACCGCATACTGTAATAATCTGCACCGCAGGCTCGACATGCAGATAACTCAGTTATCTGCTAGCAGATAACTCAGTTATCTGCAGATTTTGTGATAGTCGCATTTATCTGCATACAACTGACCAATCACAACGCATAAAACAACTGCAATGTATAATAATTACTTTTAGTTGACAAGCTTTGTGCCTGTTTTCTCGAATACGATGTTTTCCTCGACAGTTTCATTATACAGTAATCTTACGTGGAATACGCATATAGAAGAAGTCATTAAGAAAGCGAATAAAAGATTATGTTTTCTAGTACAACTTGAGGAACCAGTATTTTTTTTGTACAACATGCGTTCGATCGGTAATAGACTATGCCACTCCTGCCTTCTATCATGCTCTACCAAAGTATTTAAAAAAGGAGCTGGTACGCTTAGAGAAAAGAGCAATTGCAATTATGACCCCCGGAACTCATTACGATGTGGCAAGTGAAGTTTTGAATAATATGCGATTAATTAAGGAACGCCATAATCTCCTATGCAGTAGGCTATTTAACAGCATGACGAGAGATGCTAACCACAAACTTGCAGAATTGCTTCCACCGTTGTATTCTTGTCATCATGATCTTAGGAATGAACGTAAATTCAGTGTCCCTCGTACTTCTACTACCCGGGCCAGAAAGTCATTCGTATTCGCAATGCTGCGAATGCGTGATTTTAGATTATTAATTATCGTGGTAAAGTTATAATATACATTTTAAAGAACTTACAGTTATTACACTTTATTATAGAATTTTAACATTTTATAATTTGTACATAATTATAACATAGTTATAGATTTTTTTAAAGATTACGTAATTCAGCTTTGAAGCTGCGAAGTAATTTTAAATAAACCATCTATCTATTAATTAATTTTTTTGCAGGCGGACGAAGTAGACGCTCAAGCGGAAGAATTAATTCCTGCCAATATACGTGAACAACTGGCCAGTACTAACTGGAAAGAAAGACTGGCCGGAACTGAAGCCCTAACACAGGTAGGGAATAGGCAAATTATATTTCAGAATCATTCTGAGAGATATGAAAAACTAGATTCATACTAATCTAATAATTCATATTAGTATTTTTACACAAGTGAACATAAGAAATCCGACGTTGTGATTGGTCCAATATGACGTGACATTCCTTTATATTCACCTACAGGTGAACATAACAAGTTTACAAAATGACGACTAGCCGTCGTCTTGTACAAATTACAGACAAAGAAATAAACAAAATTAAAATAACTTTTGTAAAAATACCAAAACAATTATTCGCCTCAAGCTCGGTGATTTTCGGGGAGTATTTACCTCGACTTCGTCTCGGTGAATATTCCCCGATAATCACCTCGCCTTCGGCGAATAATTGTTAAATAATATGAATACTGACAAATTGCATGACAGACTATTTTTTATTTCGACAGCAGAAATGAATGTTCGGAAAGAACATAACGAAATAAATGTCGCCTTTACTGGCTAACACTACAGGAACTAGAGGCCTAACAGTCCTACTTACACCATTAGAGAGGTTCAGATTTGGCTTCCAATACCTCTACCGCTACCTTAATCTATCTTTCAGCCAATCAGGTGCGCCGGACTTACCCGATTAACCAATCAAATTGTTTAAAAATTGGGAAAAGGTAGCTATAGTGGTAGAGGAAGTCAAATCTGAACCTCTGTATTGATGATTATAGACCATGAGCGAAACTATTTGTACCATATTCTTTCTTGATTACGAAGTACATTGTGTTGCTACGTTCACGCAGGGAATATCACTGCACGAATAAGTATTCCTGTTTAAATTATTAGTTATTGTTATTACTACTAGTTTGAGTTTAACCACATGCTCACCTAAAATGTCTTTCAAATCTCATTCTTTAGTTCGTAAACGATCTGGATCCAAAAACTTTGCCTTCTCAAGTCTTGATCAGAACTATGGCGAAGAAACCAGGTTGGAAGGAAAGCAATTTCCAGGTATTGCAGCCATCTCTAACATAAAGAAAATATCATTAAGTATTTCAAGATTTTATCTATCAGAATGACTCGTTGATACCATTGTTGGTCGCGAGAAAAAAATTTTGTATTTCATATTATGTAAATAGTGTGTACTTTATCTGTAAATAGACTGGAAATTGCATTCACGCACTAAATGTTCATTGACATCGTATGTAAATTTAATGTAGCTAGTAAATTATTTGTAAAAAAATTGGCAACAGTTTGTACTAGTTATTTTGAGTTTGTCAGTGTACATTAAGTGTATAAATGTGATTTGTAAAAATGGCCGTATATTTCCAGAATAAAGTACACACTATTTACATACTATGGAAGAAAGAGAGAATAATACATGGGGATGTGCAAAAATACCAGATTTATTTCGAGCGTTGAACATGATATCTCACAAATGAGCGCAGCGAACGAGTGAGAAGTGTCATGTTCAACACGAGAAATAAATCTGGTATTTCCAAGCACCTATGTATTTTTCTGTTTTTTATGGAAATTACAGTCTTTTCTACCAATGTAAAATATCCAGAAACTATGATTGATGATTGTTTGAAAAGCGATAATTTTCACATGTGAAATTATCATAAATAATCTCACATGTGAGATTATCAGTTTTATATCAGTGCCCGAAATCCCTAAAGCACTGTACTTCATACAATAAAAAAATATTTTCAAGTGGTTATCCCTTCGAGATGTACATTATATTTGACTGATTGATTTGGAATAATATCGTGTTCAAGGTTTTAAAGAACAAGTTCATTTTATGTGCTGTCATTGCAACACGCGCCTTGTCATTTTCCAAGAGAAGTGCATTTTATGCCATATCAGGTCTCGTCGACAAAATTGGTGACATAAAGGTAATGGTATAATCGGGTACTAATTTTTTAAACTTCAGTCAGAGGGGGGATCGGTGCTCATCTGACAGGAGTGGTGCAGGTTTTCCTAGGGGGGCGGGGGGCGGAGTTATGCAACGGTTGTCTGTTTTTGATTTGGTCGTTTCACGCATCAAACTGAGATTATTCAAAACTATATACAAAGAGAGTATTATTTAACCCTTTTCACTGAACGTTTCTTGAAAATATTTAAGAGTCACTTCCATTTTCACGCAGCATCAAATGTTTTAAGTTATCATGGCTTTCGATCTGAGTGATAAAACGATCGAGTATGTTTTCGTAAGGATTTGAAATTTGCGATGCTTTCCGCTCGTGTGCGGGCAGTTGTGCAATGTAGGTACTTCTTGCGGGGTGTACCTCTCTAGCAGATGGTATACATGAATCGATTGAGCTAGTATTCTTTGTGTAAGTATGGATCGCAGAAATGTTAATACCAATCTTTTTAAAATTCAATTGTAGTTGAAAGATCAGTGTAAGGAAACTTTAATGGTTTTTGCAGAAAATCTTTCGTTAAATTATGTTAGTTTGAAGGTAAGTATTCCTTTTTTTATCGACGTGTAATGACTTAAATATACACTTGGTAGAAATATCTGTCCGACTAATAGTAGTTTCAGTCGAATGCGACGGGCGACGGCTTATTTTGAAAACACTGGTAGCCCCCGCTGAGGCGGCTTATTTCTTTGATATATCTATCTACACTGCAAAAAATGAACAACCTGTTCTGGCCTGATGAAAACAGCATTGAACAATGTTTTGTTGCCCACATTGTTCAAGGTTGTCAACAATATTGTTCAACATTGTTACACCTGATTGCAGGCTAGTTCAGGCTCAACAACTTGTTTAGTATTGTAGACAACATTGAAGAATGTTTAATGCTGTTTTCATCAGGCCAGAACAGGTTGTTCATTTTTGGCTGTGTATTTGGCAAGCACAGGTAGCGAAAGCGGTTAGTGCGTCGTGCATCTCACTATTCAAACCAAACTGTTTCATGTGTGTTAGGTTCCCGTCGTTGATCTCTTCCGTCCTTCAAGGGTTTTTCTCCCGGTACTCCATGGTTTTCCTCCCTCACAAAAATCAACATGTCTAAGCAGTACGGGCCCTGAATGATTGGCACATACTGTTGTGTTGACCCTTCCTTTGTGGCGAAGCTTAATAAAATAAAATTAAAATCTCCACATATGAGGTTTTGGCATGTTGCCATCTTGAGACTCAAGATGCGTAAATAAAGTAACCCGTAATTCAGTTGTAAACTGCAAAGTGTTTCTTGTCAATAAACCAGTCTATCTACGTCAGGTGTCTGGTTGTGCCGGTGAACAGAAGAATCCCAAAGTTCTGGCGGAAAGTCTCAACTGGTTGGGTGATTCTATTAAAGCGTTTGGTATGAAGTGAGTATGCAGTGCTGAAATGAGAATTAGTTTTAATATATTTTACAGCTGGAAGAACTTTTAAAATTACTTTCAAAGGCTACTAAAGCTTGTTCATAGCTCGCGTGATTTTTGAGATATTTTGATTGAAACATGCCAGCTATCCGCCATCGTAGACGGGACTAGCTGACAGTCTTCGTGGGTCGTGAGTCAAATATCGTGGGTAAAACGTCGTGGGTCGTTAGTAAATAGTTGTAGGTCGTGATTCAAAGTCGTGGGTGATTAGAAAGAAAATACTTCTAGGTGTTTTAAATAAAATATTTATTAAAAATATGTGGTTTCCTAAATTTGTCATGCATTTTACCTATCCACTCTATGGGAGCGAAGGACTCCGCTTGCCTCATATACATTTACCCCCCCCCCCGTGTTTTTAAAAATATCAATTATTAGGTTTTATTAAGTAAAATAATTTCTAACAAATTCTAGGATTGACGTAAAACCCCATGTTAATTATATCAAACAAAGTCTTGGTCACACAAATGCGGTAAGTTTCTAGGATGACATGAGGGAGGATCATAAAGTTTTGTCACTTGTCTTATATTTCTCATCAACGACACCCAATTTTGCAAGTAGCAGTCACATTCCTTCAAAATAGTTTCCATCGACGTCAATGCACCATTGGATCCTCATAGTCCACTTCTTAAGACACTCGCTACACTCTGAAGCCGTTATCGTCTTCATTTCTGAATGAACGGCTTTAGCAAGATCTTGCATCCGATTAAAGGCTTCCCAGCAATTGCAGATTTGATTTTTGGAAAAAGCCAAAAATCGCAAGTTGCCAGGTCAGGTGAATACGGTGGATGCTTCATCAATTGGATGCCATTCTGCGCAAGATACGTCTGTGTAAAAGACGTATTTTGTGACGAGCAGCATTGTCGTGAAGTAACCCAGATCGAGACCGTCTTCGAGTGCATGCGGTTGATTTGGATATGGTCGAGAACTTTGGGCAAAACTGAGGTGCTATGTTACACAAGTGTAATTGTAGATATTTGTCTGGCATTATATCGACAACAACAGGTCCTTGAGAATTGAAGAAAAAGGTGACTGCATGACATTCTCTTTCTTGAGCGGAAACCTGTTTTCAGAACTTTAGGCGTGGCCTATCTTCGGTCAATCACACCATATTAGAACGGTTATCTCATATCTTGAAAAAAGAAATCCAACATTCGTCACCCGTTACAACATCTGAAAACCTCTGGGGGCCATTAGTCCAACCACTTGCGACAAATTATCACCCTTTCCTGCTTCTGTTCTGCTGTCAGGTGGTGAGGGACCCTTCTGGCACACTTTTTATACCTTTACAAGCTCTTCGTAGGTAGGCCTTGCTCGAGTGCCGAGTTTATATCGAGTCTAAATGCAGAATCGTATCTGCCCTTTAGTAGGTTCCGTGTCGCAACTCAATGACTATATGAATTGTAAGGCGAGGCAAGTTATTCTTACTGCTCTTATGAACAACAAATTTGCACGATAATGAGAAAGCACATTGACTGAAATATGAACATAAAACTTATGCAACTGCTTTGGAACAACAGTGCAGTCCCTGGTGACAGAACTTTATGATTCGCCTTATGTACCTTTAAATCTCATTCAAGTAGTTTTAGTAATGTTTGTTACAATCATGTTTTTAATTTTACAACCATCGTCAGTGATGAAAAACTAGATTCTTTTTTCGAGTGGGATTTGAACTCGAATCTTTTGGTTTCTAGACCGCCGCTCTACCAATTGAGCTATCGATTAATCTCACACTGCATTCATAAGACAACAAAATATTCGAAGGCAAGCGTTTTGTCGTCACGGAAGTATTTCGTGCACTAAAGTGCCAATCCTAGTTGACTTGATAGCTCAATTGGCAGAGACCCGAAGATGCGAGCTCAAATCCAGATAAAGATAACAAATTTTTTGTTGTCTTCTGCGGTTTCAGATTAATATGAATCTGCCTGTAATTATGGTTTTAACATTCTGGATAGTCCTGGTGTTTTTCCCGCTTATTCTAATTTTACTTTCATATGGAACGTTCAGCCTTTAGAATGATTGCTTTTAAGTTATAGATAAAACATATAAGCAGCCGAATTGTATCTGATTTTTAAAAAATACTGAAGTAAAAGAAAAGTGTTAGAAAATATATACTCAAATACAAATACTACTGGCATAGGACTTAATAGATTGGGCAGTAGTGTATAGGAGGTGGTACATAAGGCATAGCCTAGCTGCGCTAAGTACATTCTCACTAGTCTGCTTACCGACTTAACCTTGAATTTAAAAAGTAAAAGAAAAGCGACGAAGTAAGAAAGTAAGTATTAAACAAAAGTCTTGCTTCGTTGCAGGTAAAAAGTAGTTCAAAATAGAATCACTTCGTTACAAGTAAACTCTGTTTTTTTTTTACCTAAGTAAAATAACAAAGTAAACTTACTTCGTTGCTGAGTAACAGTGTATGGGGTGCTTCCTGAATACATGTCAAAGGTCGTAATGAATACCTGTAAGTCGTGCATTTAGAAACCTCCTAGCACATCAGTCTTTTTTCCTGACAGGCTGTACGTTCCTCTGCTATATCAGCACTCGGAGTGATCTTCATGTATACTGGTCCCAGCTTACGTATGTTCTTTGAAAGTGAAAAGCCAGCATTGTTACAGCAAATAGACACTGAATTTGAAAAGGTTTGTGCCATTATGTTATCTATGATTGTTATGAGGACTGGGGATGTATATAATTACCATCTCAGGTAAATGTCAAGGTTGTGCGGAAGAAACTGACCAGTAGAAGATAGGGAGAAAGAAAAGAAAGAGAAAGAAGGCGGGGAAGAAAGGGGAATGAGAAAGAAGGGGAAAAGACAAGTGGGGGGAGGAAGGAAATTAGAAAAAGAAAGGGGAGGAAAAAAGGTTGAAAATCAAAAGAGAGGAGTAAAGGAGAAAGAAGAGGGAAAGAAAGGAGGGAAGAAAGGAGAAAATATAGGGAAAATCTAGTGTATCGCCTACTTGTCTTTCGCCATTAAGTATTTAAGAGAGGTATTCAAGAGACGTTTATTGTGAGGTTTTTATTATGTTGAAAAATTACAAAGCAACCATGCCTCGGGCTGATCAATTCATTTGATCAGGTTCCTGGAAATGTTCAAATACTTCCTGTGAAATTCGACCAATCACAGTTCATGTGCGACTTGAGTAAAAATCAACTAACCAATGAGAATCTTATATTAGATCAACAACTCTTGAATGAATATTTGAGAAACACTTCAAATCAGCCAGTTGTAATGCCTTATTTAAATTAATCAAATGACTTTAGCAACTACATGGGTTATCCGAGTGCATATTTGTCAACTTGCATTTTGCATTATGCTTGACAGTCATGCAACTTAGATGAAACCATCCTCGCTACCAGCCTCTATACTAAACAGGCTCTGTTAGGGGTTGGCTATAAGAGTCGAAGATAATGAACTATAGAAATTATTTATCTAATGAACAAATCACAGACAATAATAACTTTTGCTTCAAGAGGACAATGACAAAGTCTGATAATCAATTACCCAGCTAAACCGCTAATACTTTTTCTATATGCAGGTGAAAGATGAAAAGCCTCCATCACCGACAAGAGGCGTTGCCAGTAAAAGTTCTGCAGGTGATCAAGGGGAATCAACAGCAGACGATGTAGAAGATGATACAGCAGCATCAGCTACTAACTTAGCTGACCTCATCCCAAGAACTGATATAAGGTATCGCCACTCACGCACAATTTTCTTCTAAATATACAATATTTCGAGCGACTATTACCGACAGTCAATTTGTTTTCAATCAAAATGTTTTCATGCACGACCGTTTGGTTAGTGTAGTTTGTTATCTCTATGTAGAAAGTAGATTAGTTTCAGTGTGAGCGAACATCGACAAAAGTCAAATGTGAAATATGAAGGTCCAACGAATTTCTTTCAATTTTTGTCGCTCATTTTGTACATTCGATGTCGATGTCAAGCTTAGGTACCGACCTATAGTACATATTTTACCTTTATCATGCCTGTCCTACAACAGCTTTGAACTTTCAATTGCATGGATGACTGCTGTGTATGGTTTCCACTCGAATAAATACATTTACCTTTCAAAATTATTCAACATCGAGTGAAGTACCACAAAATCGTAATTGATTTACCCTCAACCTATTTGCAGGCTTTACACCCTAAACTCACACAAAAATTACGCTAGCACTTGTCAGCCACCATGGCATGGGCGTAGGTTCGATTCCTGGTGGATTTTTATCAACGGTTCCCGGCTTGAAAGTCGACATGTGTTTGATTTCTTTCCACTTGAATAAGAACACGTTTACCTTTGTGACATTGAAATTCTCGCGGCAGTTCTTGTCAAACTTGTCAGGGTGACTCTGTTCTTTAAAGAATATTTAAACTTAAGCAATACAATAAATATTATCGACAAAAAATGATGTGCAGATGAAAATTTTTTTGAGCATTAATTGAATTGATTTGTAATTTGGTTATGAACGTTATATATCTTACCTAAGAATTTAGTAGTTTAATGACGCTTAAAATTTTAATGGCCACAGTAAAGTGTACAGTCTTTACTTCATTGATATTTGCTTACACGAACCAATGAATGTACACAATGAATTTAATCTTTGAAATTTAGTGCGCAGATCAAACCTGAAATTATCAGTGAATTGAGCGACAAGAAATGGCAAATCAGAGGCGAAGCATTGCAAAAGGTAAAATAAATATCCATAAAAATTGTTATCTTAAACATTTCAATTTAAAGTAACAACAATGATCTTAAAGTGCTTATGAAACGAAATTTTCTCCAACAATTTTCGTATTGCATTGGAAAGATCAGTTAAAATCACTGTATAACTTCTTTGATAGAATTTTTGTAACTGCCTTACTTTTCGAGATATTCCATTTTATTTTATTTGAAAATTACCTAACCAGTGACGTCATACTGCATAATGAGCGACTGTTAGATTGCTTATTTTGTAGCATATAATAGTGGAAAATAACTAAAACTGCACTAACATGTGTGTAGACTATGTTTAACATCCAGACCTGGGTATTTAGGTGTTATATCTTGAGTACTTTTTAAATTAATTCAGCTTTTTTGAAAAGTGATTATGCAGTATGACGTCACTGGTTAGGTAATTTTCAAATCAAATAAAATTGAATATCTCGAAAAGTAAGGCAGTTACAAAAATTCTATCAAGGAAGTTATACAGTGATTTTAACTGATCTTTCCAATGCAATACGAAAATTGTTGGAGAAAATTTCGTTTCATAAGCACTTTAAAGAAAAAGAACTGGGTTAAATTATATACACAGAATAATAGTTCACCTCAATAAATATTATCTCAGCCAACGTTTCATTTCAGCATGTTTTATTCTGACGTCGGTTCACTTATTTTCTCTAACAGTGATCTTTTTTAATTGCAAGATCTTCTAGCTTTCTTCACTTACTTTTAGCCTAAATAGAAATCAGTCACTGCAAAATGTGACTTGACAGTGTGACCTATGCAGACAAAATATGCTATTTAATCCAAAATGAGAAACTAAATACATCATTACCGCCCCCTTTTAAAAGAATCCCCCTCCCTTTTCTATTTTACCATTTTTAGAACCCCCCCCCCCCTTCAGCCAATTCTTGGAAAACCAATCTTTCTTTTTATGGGTTCCAATTAACAATTGGACATCAGTAGCTCGACATTTCTACTGGAGAATTCTTTTTTGATACTCGCTATCTGTCGAGGAATAGATAGCGAGCAGAGTATCCAATCAGGTGTCGGCATTTGCAATAGTATACCAGTATGATTCTACTAAACTATGTATAGTGTTATACAATAATTCCGCTACGATGCAAAAGCTATTGGAAATTGTTGGATGTCTTCCTGTTCCCTCCTTTCTGACAAGTATTCGCCAATGTCCATGAAGAAGCACCTGGGTACACTAGAATAAAATCTCAACTTACTGTCATGTCGTTAGGTGTCGGGCATCTTGAACGAAGCAAAGTACATTACTCCTAACATTGGCGATTTACCTGGAGCACTAAAAGCGAGATTAGGGGATTCCAACAAGAACTTGGTCAGTAAACGTAATATAAATATTATTTTTCTCTACTTCTTCATGATTGTATATATATATATACGATAGCATTGCAGTCTTTGTACTAGGCATTAAACTCTTAAAACTGTTACATTGAATTGCTTTTTCAATCGTGTGCATAATTTTGCCGACCCTAGGACCATTGGTCCTAAAACGTTTTAAGGTTGGCAGAAAAAAAGCAGGATAAAGCCGAAAAAAAGAGGAACAGAAAGAAAGGAAATGAGAAAAATTGTGTATAACATAAGTTCGAGTTGTTAGAAATTATACTTAATTGTGTACATCCAAACGATATGCTATAATACAAACAATTGAACTTTATGATTGCATGGGAGCATTTGCGTGATCGAGGTGGATAATTAAGAAAGCGTAATACATGCGTATAAGGGCATTGAGAAGGAACGTGTATTTTACATTGTATTTTCTTATAAATGTTGTTTTTGGTAGTGATAAGATTTTAATCTTATCCAGACACGAAATAAAATTGACTCAAAATATCTGGAAAATGACAACATTTGAAGGTGTAAAATAGTTATTCGTTCTTTCAAATAAAAATTTTAATTCCTGTATCACTACTGTAAAGAGGTGAAGGGACCTGATTCGTTGCATGAACACGTGTTTTCAAATGTATCAAATATTGTTTCTATTTAGGTTATGACTTCTACGAATATTATATCAGCTCTTGTGAAAGCAATGGGTCCAGGCTCGGTGAAACACGTAAAAACGCTAGTTCCTGCTGTTATTGCAACACTGGGTGATAGCAAGGTATATATTATACTGTTTTTAAATTTAGCTTACCTTAGTGAGTGTACTTTACCTTTAGTTTTGGAATGGAACATTTGATTATGGTACAGTCATTTCCCGCCTTTAATAATGACACCCCGTTTTTTAAGAAGACTAGTAAATTCCCGCTCTTGTTACAATAGACATCTTGGTATGTATGTCTAAGATACAGATCGGATGAGAGTTAATGCTTTATCGTACTTATAAAATGTGTGGATCAAACTTCTATCATCTCAAAGAAATGAATGATATTTCGTTAGAAAATCACAGAGAGATCCGTTCATTTCGAAAACTATATGCATGCATATTGTAGATTACAAGCTGCTTGTCCAGTTACGATTCAGTATTCGCTTTTCTCAATATAATTTTTCTTGTCAAAAGTCTAGCCGATCATAAGAAGGGCTTGCTACCGGTACCGTATCAACTTGTTATTAAATAAACCAACTCGCGAAAAAATTATTTGTGTTTGGAAGCAAAATTGACGCTCAAAGTGACATCAATTTATAAGCGTATAACATCGACAAACTTGAATATAACACCGATGCAAAGAGCATAATGTTGTTGATTGGTTTGTTTTCCATTATTCGTTTTTGAATTTGTATAATGTCTTAAACATCAGATATTCAGTATTTCTGTCATAAAATTATATTTTTCCATTATGTCATCCGAAATACTATTTCTATAACAATTAAAGCAAGATTGCAAATGCCGACGCAAAGGATATGAAAATTTTTTTTAGAAAATGCTGAAAAATTTAAAAAATTAACAATTGCATAATAACTTTAAACGCAGTGTAGATACTCCGAAGATATATAGCATTTTGAAAATTTGTCTAAACTATAGTCATAAGGTAATCACCAAAATTTGTTTCCTGATGGGGACTATAATTTGGTTAAAACGTCGTAATAAATTTCCTGAGTATTGTCTGTCTTTGGAGTATCAGTTATTCATTATTTGTAGCAGAAGGATGTTAAGCGACTCGATTTTTCATTGGGTATATGTTCAAAGAAAACGGCCGTTTATCAGCGTTGTGACGACTTCTTTAGTGACGTCTAGTGACCGTCTCTTGCTATGATATGTCATATTTTAGATTCTTTTGTATTTCACAAGCTTTTCTTGCAACTGTGTCCTTTTTCAGCCCCAAGTGAGAGCAGCAGCCATTTCGTGCTTGAATTCGTGGTTTGAAGAAATTGGTTTGGTTCCTCTCATTGAATCCGAAGTTATTAGCGGAGCATTGGCCACTGATAATCCAAATATGAGAGCAGAGGTAATAAACAATGCACTATAGTAAACATCGCTTTCTTGTTCATATGGGTTAACTAACTTATAGTGGAATTGGGAGAAGCAAAAATGGTTTTCTTTGCAAAGATTTTGCAGACTTGACCATTACAAGTCAATATTTTTTCTTTAACCAACTCTAAATAATGTGTAAAAGTATTGCTACCTGCTGATTGTTGACGATGCTATAGTTTAATTTTTTTATTTCAACAGAGTTTCAGTAAAACCGCAGTTTAGAAGTATAGAATAATACATGGTGTGCGGAAATAACAGATTTATTTCGAGTGTTGAGCATGATATCTAACAAATGAGCGTAGCGAACGAGCGAGAATTAACATGTCCAATACGAGACATAAATCTGGCATTTTCAAGCACCCATGTATTTTTCTGTTTATTATATAAACTACAGTCTTTTCTAGCAATATAAAATATCCAGAAGCTATGAATGATGAGTGTATGAAAAGCGAAAATTTTCACATGTGAAATTATCATAAATAATCTCGCATGTGAGATTATTAGTTTTATACCAATAAAGTACTGCACTTTATATAATAGATGACAATAAATTTTTACTCAACTCTTGATGTTTTATTTTCAATTAACCCAATCTTTTCCTCTCACAATTTTTTCGTAACCCATTCCATTCCTTTCTCCCTTCAAAAATAATTGCTAAAAGTTTTCATCCTTCCACAGAATGTAAATATACTTATCTGAAAATAGACTGGAAATCACATTTACACACTAATTGTGTACACTTGTTTACATAATATGTAAATTCTGGTGTACAAATTATTGCCAATATTTTGCAAATAATTTGCAGACAATATCAACGTACAATTATGTAAATGTGCGTCAATTCATTTTTTTGAGTTTTTTAGATGTTTGGTTGGCTTGAAGAGAAGCTTCCAACTCAGAAGAAAGTCCCTGCCGAAGTTAATTTGATCATTCCTATATTGTATTCATGCTTGGAAAGTCGCAGTGCTGATGTGAGAAAGAAAGCTCAGGGCGCATTACCAGCTTTTATGAATCTGGTCGGCTGGGATACTATGGTCAAACAGACCGGCAAATTAAAGGTATTGTTCACACAATATTTTGGCTGGAAGTATCATTATATAAAGACCGCAGTAAATGCTTTTTCACACTTGGGCTTTTACTGCGAGTTGGCTAACCGTCAAGGGACACTGGAATGTATTTGTGTTTGGATATCCAAGATGGCGCACGGCTACCCGTCCATTTTGCCAAAAATTTAAAGTGCATGTGACACGAAATTTTATTTACAGACTTCTTTGTGCGGTGATTATCACAGAGTAATTTATTTTTAAAAAAACATGATGCCAAGGGAATTATTTGAACGTTTTAATACGTGGCTGTGAGGCAAAAAACTGTCCTATGACTGGGAACAAAATTACACCAAAAGGGACAAAACGCCACTGATGAGATGTCAATTTCACTCTGGGTAAAACCACGAACGTATTTATTCATTTTGGTGCAAATTCGTTCCCATGCATGGGATGGTTTTGGCCTCATGGTCATTTATTAATAGTCCTCTTAGCATCATCTTTTTGAAAAATAAATTACACCACGATAATCCCAGCACAATGTATTTTGTGATTCTAAAATATAAAATTTCGTGTCATATGCACTTTAACAATGAATATAACAAATACTTCGAAGTACATATATACTCCCATATATACTGCCTTATCCTGTCATATATACTTCCGTACAAACTGCAATAAGATTTTAAAAGAAGAAAATGCGAAAGTTTCTGTTTTTCTAACCACTTGTACAAACACTTGTAGAGGTTTGGGAGGTTTTAAACTCGAAACCTGGCATGCATTTTGTGTTGTGTCCCCACGCCATTTCTATGTCTTCCAAAATTTCCACGTGTTTGTATAACTCTATAGGACCGCGGAAATGTTTTTAAATAGAAACCCGAATAAAATTACATGAGTACAGGGGTGATTGTTGTCTTTTCAACTTACTAATTTTATATACAATTTGTTCTATTCTCTCAGCCTGCTTCAAAGTCTACTGTAATGGGTGTTCTGGAAAAGAATCGTCCTCAGGCAACTTCAAAAAGTGCAAGTAATGTTGCCGTTCAAAAACCAGCATCCCAAAGCAAGGCTCCTGAGAAACCCAAGAGTTCTGAACGCACTCAGGAAAAGTCAAGCGCACCAAAAAAATCAGATGATGGCGGGAAAAAATCAAAACCTACTTCGAAAACAGTTGCGAAGGTATGTGGAATTACATGTGAATCTAAATGCTACAGTAGCTAATTTTTTTCGAAGTAAGGTTGATTTCAAAAGAAATTAGTTGCACGGAAGTAGTGATTGACCGATAGCGCCACAATCGGTTTTGCCGATTTCTTTTCACCACTCGTACCCGAAACTTATACCGATTTTTAATGACCACATGACAATATTATCCGTAAATCAAATCAAGGTGACGTCACTCGTGTTAATTTGAATTTTAAATTATGTTTTAGGTATTGTATACAATTTTTTTTCTTATAGTTTAAGTTAAATTAAAACTGTAGTATGTTAACGATATCTACTAGTCCACTACTCGAGAAAAATATTTCAATTTGTTGTTATCATTAACCATTACCGATTTACCTATGAAATCATTGGTTCTACACGCACATAAAAAGTCAGCAAAAAGAGTTAAGTGTTTAGTTTATAAAATTATCGGCTACTCGTGGGGAATTTTGTGTTAAGTTTATATTAACCTAGGGTTAAGCTAACCGGCTTTTGAGTATCTCGCGCAAGGGGTGTCTTTGGAATTTAGTTGCCGGCTACCGGCGAATTTCACCACGACTACTTCTTTTAAATTGTTTTAAAAGTGGATTTTAAAAGAAATTACACTATTGTAGGTAGTACGTCGTCTTCCTGTGCGTTGAAACAGTGTATTTTTGTCTTCACAGAGTATACAAATCCTGACCATATTTTGTATCTCTACCGTCTTAAAACAGTGAAGACAGTAAATGAATATAAGAACATTTTAGAATACTGTATGAAACTAACCCAATCGAGACCAAATTTTGCTTTATCGAAATTTCTTATTTCACAGCTTTTTAGGAAAAAGATGAATAACGAATACTGCTGGCTCTATTTTCGGTAATAATTCCGTGTTCTCAGTACGCGAAGTTAAATTTTAATCCAAGCCCTAAATCTAATCAAATCTTCAATCGATCAAAGTTAAAATATGTCAAATAAAACGTTGGTTAAGGGTTAGGGTTAGGGTTAGGGTTAGGGTTAGGGTTAGGGTTAGGGTTAGGGTTAGGGCTTGAATTAAGATTTATATTCCCCAAACTGAGAACACGTAATTATTACCCTATTTTCTAAGTTTTGCCTGCTTCTTAAAACTAGTGGAACCCCCAGTAGAATGGCAGAAAAAATTTCAAGTGTAAACAATTCTTTAAATGTTAACGACATTTCAACTGATAACAAATTTTATTTCTACTTGACCTCTAGGGAAGTTCTGGGAAAGCGAGTGATTCCGAGGAAGATGGTCCTGCTTTGCTGGCTAATCCAAATGGAAGAGACAGTCGAATGAAAGCTGAAAAAGAACTAAAGGTAAATAATAATGCGCTCGTGTAGTGTTACCATTACCACCGAAATTTTATTCAGATAATAGCATACTATAAGGTGAGCTGTCTTCGAATTTTTTTTCTTGGGTGCTAGATTTTTGTGGAGGGTGGGGAGGGGGCACATCCCTTCCTTCCTTCCTTCCGCCACTACGATCTCGTGTATTCTCGAACTACAATTTTATTTTTAAAGGTTCTCAAGTGGAACTTTGCCACACCAGGCGACGAACATATTGATCAACTAAAAGAACAAATGAGTAGCTGTGTTAACAAGACTATGCTGGAAAATCTCTTTCACAAAGACTTTAAATATCATGTGATCGCACTGGCTGCCCTGACTAAGGCAGGAAACTATATATATCTATATATTGATAAAGTTCTACCGATCAATTTCCCTCCTATTTCAAAAAAGCGGCGCCATTTTGAATTTTGAGCATGTCGAGTGCATTGTGATCTATCCATGGTAATTCAACTGTTTTGAGGCGCTATAAATAAAGCCCCTTTTACCCGACCTAATTTTCTTTGTCAAATTTCATGTGTCAAATGTTTTTCACCGTGTAAATGAGGAATTTTTAACAAATTTTTACACGGTAAAAACGTTTGACACATTTGTTGGTGTGCAAGGGGCTTAAAACATACGGGATAGAACCATGTTTTTTTATTACTGTAAACAACAGGCGAATGCTAGGGGTGGCCATGGATAGTTAAAGAAGTGGATAGGAGACTCGTGGTGGACTGATGGCGTTACAACCTGGTTGCAAATTATGATATCACCAAATTCTGAAATAACTGCACTTCTGGCAATAATACAGCCGAACATTCTATTTCAACAAGTAAATTTGACTACGTCGTTCTACTGTGAAATATCTAAGTATTTTCAGTCAATTTTAGCAAATGTTTCAAGAACTAAACAGTTAAAAATGCATCACAAATTTCTTTTCAATCAACGAGGGTATTTGGGACGCCATTTTCGTGGCAACTTAAGTAAAAATTTCAAAACAAAGACTCGAAACATTTACCTCAAATATTTGCCGTGGTATAAGCGTGTTTGTTAAACCATAAGACCAATTTAGGCTTCAATATTACGGAAATGACGAAAACCATTACAACATTCGCAATATTCGTGACATAATGAATCGCAACTAGGTTTCAACACTAACACCAGCTGGTTTCCTATCCATTTCTTCGACTATCCATTGGACTAATAAAATTTATCGTTTGAATATTCACTGATAACACAAAATGCTTAGAAAATTGATTGGCATATCAAAGAAAACGTTCATCTCCTCTGTTTGGCGTATTTCTCCAGCGATAGCGGCTTTTATTATATGAAGTACAGTGCTTGATAGGGATTTCGGGCACTGATAAAAGTGATTGTCTCACATGTTAGATTATTTCTGATAATTTCATATGTGAAAATTATCGCTTTTCGACAATCGTCTAATGTGCGATGATGATTTGGAATTTGCATAGACTAAATTGTCGGACTGGATACGCCACTGTTTGAGAAGATTGTTGACATTTTATATTTTACTTCTTCCAGGCAATTTCACCAGTCAGCGATGCACCACTAAAATCTGAGGCCATTCAAAGCACCGATGTAGTTCTCAAGTGGTGCACACTAAGATTCCTTGATACCAATACAACTGTTCTCATAAAATGTTTGGAATTTCTGGAAGTCCTGTTCACGCTTTTAGCTAATGAACATTACAAAATGTCAGATTATGAAGCGTCCAGTTTCCTACCATATTTGATACAGAAGGTAAGACCAATCATTTTCGCGGAGCAAAAAATTATGCTTTTTAGAAAACTGACAGATTGTGAAAAGATGTTTTCTATTAATCAATTGCTATCTTAATTCCCGCGCGGTAAAAATGTTTTTAAGCAGATCTCCTCAACAAAAAACGATGTCTCACATACAGTTAATCTCTTCTTGATTGTCGGCCTTTCAACTTCTTGTATTTTCGATGGTTGCAATGAAATGAAAGTTAGTTAGCAAGGTGATGACTGTCAGACAACATTTAATAAACATAATGATGTGTCTTAGATTGGAGACCCCAAGGATTCAGTACGCAAGATGATCCGTGGCTTGTTAAAATGGATACTTAAAGTATATCCAGCAAGCAAGCTTTTCAACTACATCGCAGACGGGCTGAAATCTAAGAATTCAAAGACACGGACTGAGTGTTTAGGAGAGATTGCATATTTGATAAGCATTTTTGGTGAGAACGTTTGTCAACCCAGTCCAGCTAAAGCTTTGCCTGCTATAGCCGCACAGATTGCAGATCGTGATAATGGTGTAAGGAATGCTGCTTTGAATGCTATTGTGGAAGTTTATAATCTCGTTGGAGAGACGGTCTACAAATATCTTGGAAGGGTAAGTAAGAACAATTGTAAGGTATGCAAGCGAAACCTTTTCACGTCGACTTCCTTATCCTCTATTTCAACCCTGCATACATGCGTACATAACAATTTACTTAGTAAGCTAGCCTCTTTAGAGTTAGCTGGTTTTCACGAGGGGCGTGAGATTACAAATGTTTACAAAATCAGATTACAAAATATAGGTTACAATGAAGATTAAGCAAAATTACAGATAGCACAGGAAATATTCAAAAACTCTAACACCAGAACTTCTCAATTCATCTTATCTTCAGCTTTGTTTACTTTAACTCAATGCGCATTTATAATCCTAGTAAACGTACTCTCTAGCTTCCTCTAGCTCGCTGCTAATTAACCCTCAATTAAAAGCTAGCAAAAAACAAATATTTCCGCCCTCTATTTAGCCCCTATTTAACATAAGTAGTAACAATTAGGACAAAAACTGTCCCATGCCGCGAAACAAAATTGTACCAACCTGGGATCATTATAATGTCATTTTAGTAGGAATTATTGAGGTTCGTGTGACATGTTCATGGATGTCATTGAGGATCAACCACTGATCTAAATTACTGGATAAAGCATCCTTTTGAGTGACCCAATTTGAAGCCAGAATATTTATGATGAGATGGTATACTAAAATCGATCAAAATTTCTGCAAATCAAATCGCGACGTGTAAATTAAGACTGACCAAATTATCAGGGAAATGTCTTTCCCATATTAACTGCGAAGACAGCTTGCCACAGCTTTTCTAATGGTTTTGAGAAGGTTTAAAACACTTGATAATGAGCTCATGGCGGCCATCTTGGACTATCCCCAATTCGTTATTCTCAGGCAAGTTTAAAAGGAAACAGAAATTATTTGTAAAGGAAATTTCATTCACACAATGTTTATCCATTCCCACCAATAACCTAAAACTGTAAAAACCTCTTCTACTACCTCAATAGTACCAATGTCAATTTATATAGGATAGTCCAATATGGCTGCCATTTGCTTCAATTATGCATGACAGAAGCTTTATCCAGTGATTTAGATCAGTGGGATCGACTCATCAGAGCGAATCACAAACAGTGACCAATTCAGCTAGGTTGACCCCCCCCAACATCTCGTATTATTTGGTCACATTAGTACAGCACAAATAGTGACCAATACAATACAGCTAGGTTGACCCCCCGCACCCAGATTCACGGCATGATGGTACAGTGAAACCCCACAATAGCGAAATATTTTTGGCATCATCATCACCCTTGACATCATGTTTTTCAAAGGTAATTTAGACTGCGATAATCACTGCAAAATTTCTATAATTTTGAAATAAAAAAATCGTGTCATACGCATTTTGATGCATTTCATGACATTTTCATTTTCTTATTTTCGTTGAAAATATGGTTTCGTAAATTATTTGCTGTATTATAGGTGATCTGAAAATACGGAAAAGTACTAGCACTAGTTGTCAAATAGAAATCCATTTTTCGAGCCAAACTAGCAAATTTCTCATTAAGTATAATTTACTTCGGTTCCAAATTTCTGGTGGACTTATAATTTTCTTTACTGAACATTATTACAAAGTTTCAACTAGTTTCATAAAGAAAAATAAAGTCATAAATAAAGATATAAGTCATTAAAAACAGCAAAATGGATATTTATTCGGTAGCTAGTTCCAGGCCTTTTCCTCACGGTCAGATCAGCTGGTTGTGATAGCATGAATATGGCGATAGCGAAGTCAACTCCAGAATTTGGTCATGTTATGCAAATTTTAAATGTCTTACAGTAGGAAACTTTTTTGCTTTTATACATGCACTCTGCATGCCTACGAGACAAAATATTGAAAATAGGTATGTTGTTCTTCAGATTTCAGAAAAGGATCAAAGTTTGTTAGAAGAACGTATTCGTCGAGCTGGTAAAACTAACGTTGCAGCTGAACCTGCTAAAGCAACAAATCAACCAGTGAAAAAATCCAGTGATAACGTCGCTTCGGTTGATAAGAAATCATCAAAACCTGCAGCTCCTCAAAGCAAGTATGTTTGTCCTGTTGCTATAATTATAGCCTGCGTAGCAGGTGGTATTCGCGGGCACAAGGAGGGAAGCTTGAAATACCTCCTGCCCAAAAACTTTGCATTTTAAGTTATTCGGCAGCTGGAGAACTCAAATGCTTAGTTTTCAAGCTCCCCCCCCCCCCCCCTTGTGCCCGCGAATACCGCCTGCTACGCAAGCTACTGCATAATTATACAATCAACGTCTGGTGACAAAAAATTGTGCTTACTTCAAAACAATGGGATTGTGATTTTCTCCCATCGAAAGAATAATATCAATACGCGATAACATTGCATTGATCTCTTTCACTGTGGAAGTATATAAAATATTCAATTGTACTCAATATGGATAACGGACAGGAATGAATGCTTAATTTCTTCGACTGTCTATCGTAAACCAAAGTACTTTTATGTTGTTTTATTAAATGGCCTTTTAAAAATATGGGCGTTCACAACCTCGTGCGCAGCCGGTACTCTAGGGGCACTACTAAGGGCACGACAATATGTTCAGCATTGTTACACCTGATCCAGGCCTTACAATATTGTTAACAATTGTCAACAGCATTAGCAGCAAATAGCAGCAAACAATCTTTGTATTCTAGGCTGGATATTTTGATGTGTACTGTTTTAGAAGTTCTTGCATGCGCCCGACATGCGATAAACAGTTTTGCGTGATCTGTATAAATGCCTATGAAATGAAAATTGTTATCGGATTATGTAAAAGAACTTTTAAAACTGTACTGCATCTTTAATTCTTTTACGATTCAACACTTTGCGAATGGGATATTTCAGTTTGATTTTTTTGATATCTCAGTTTGATTTTTTTGCCTATTAGTACGTCACAGTTTTCATAACGAATCATAATAAATTTGACTAATTTTGGAAAATAATCTGTCCTTACGCGTATCATGTCAATATTTCATTTTGACTAATTAAGGTATTTTAGAATGTGTAATAATAGAATATGTAAGAATTTTGATTAATTAAGGTATTCAATTCAGGTATATACAACCCTAGAAAATCAATTGAAATATCTCATCGAAACAAACACTGTAACACAAAAATTAAAACAGATCATGTATTACAGTTTTAATAAGTAAAAGTTCTTGAAAAGCATATAATAATGCAATTAAAATTATATCGTTTCATGATAAATGTTCAGCTTTATGGTTATTTTTATTGTTTTATCCCTATGTAGATCTATGCCTGCCCCAACAGCACCAGCAGTTCAACAGTACTTTTCACTGGACTTCGATACCATTGAAAAGACTGGTAGCAGTAGTTCATCCAAAGAAATACTATCTTTAGCTGCTAATGATGATGTAGATGACTTACTCAAAGAACCCACACCAACACTACCCACTCGAACGACTGGAAGGTAAATTCACACCTTGTTTAGTCGACAATTTGCATGTTCGACTAAATTTGGATCGACCGGTAGGCAAGTGTTTTGAACAGTTAGAAAGAGCATCGTTTAAGTAGGAGAACACGCTGTTTTGGTACCTCGCAGACTGGCTAAAATATCGTCAATGACCCACACAAGTAAAAAAATTGCAAATAAGTGACCCTTGAAAAAGGGCTAATTGCTTTTGCCACGTCTTTATAGGCAGTTGAATGATGGAAACCAGGTTTCCCTGGCTGTTCATGTGTTATATGCATAGATATCTCATATACACTAGATAGAGGATCTGTATGTCAAAAAGTGAAGCCAAAAATCTCAGCGGTATCCCCTCATAACAATAGGCGGCGGCCATATTGGTCGTTCCCACTCATCAAAAAAATGCTACAGAAAACACTATACTTTTCTACATTTGTGTATTAAATACTTTTTAGCTGCATAAAAGAGGATTTACTGTCAATTTTGTCCATTTACAAAATACACAAATTATCATGCTCCGTGGGAACGACCAGCGCCTGCAATCTGGCTTCAATTTTCGCCTGCCCACAGTGTGGGATGCACTATCTAGTGTACATGAGATATCTATGGTTCTATGTACAAAGGTTCAAGTCAATCTCGCTTGAAAGAGAGGGGGTCAGAGAAAGGATGTTTTGTTTTATCGACAAGAAGTAGTTGTGATGAATGGCTTGCCTTGACTTTCTTAACATATTACATACACATTAATTAACTTCAATTTTCGCGTAGCATAAATTGTATATGTAAAATTAGTGACGAGATATTGCTAAAATACGGAAAACGTAATTTACTTTTATTGCGCGCGGAAAAAGTTAAATACCATTTTCACAGATGAAATGGTCACTTTTCCCGCGCGTAATAAAAACATGTACAACTCAGAAATTTTACAAGGCTATATTTTCTGTGTTTTACAACACTTCGCTAACAAACTTTGCAAATTTACAAATCTTAGATGCTCTTTCTAGATGTGGTGATTGATTTCATCTTTCTTGTCTACATCAAAATTTAGTCTAGCATGCAAATTATCCAATAGTATTTTAAACTCAATTTAAATACATCTATTCAGGAAGGTGCTGGTAAAATGGAGCTCGGGTAATCTATATGTTTTAAAATTGTCCGTTGGATGTGCAACAGTTCTGAATGTTGATCAGCCCAATTTTTCTTGTGAGTTTCAGCCAACGCCTTTTTTCATCAGTTTTATTGCAAAACTATTATATTGTCAAAAATAGCGAACTTTTAAGTTCGTTCATTCGAAAATTCATTGAATCGTATTGAATGGTGTTGTATTATATTTGTATGTACTGTTTTGTGTCGTATTGAATAGTGTTATATTGAATTTTTATGTACTGTTTTGTATTGTATTGTATTGTATTGTATTGTATTGAATTGAATTATTGTTGTATTGGATTTTTATGAACTGTTTTTGTATTGTATTAAATTTTGTGGCGTTGTATTGTTTTATTGTATTGTATTGTATTGTATTTGTGATGTATTCTATTGTTTTGTATTAGTTTTACGACGGTGATTACCTTGCATGGGACTTAAGATATTGTGCTTAATATTGTCCATTTTGGTACTCGATGATGATGCATGTTTTAAAATTTGTGGAATTCACAGTAAATTTATAAAAAGCCGGACTCATAAAACATTATTACAGTTGCCGTGGTTTTTCAAACGGTTTTTGAATTGCTGCCTCCCAATGGGATAAGTCCAAAAACGGCGCAAATTTTCTGGGAACTAGTCTAAAAATACGTTTTTAAATGCTTATAACTCAACCAAAATTTCAAAGATCAACCATAATAATAGTGTGCTAATATACAGAGAATCCGTCTTCAAATACTTTTAAAACTTCTTGTTTACAGTAAGTGATCTGTCGTGATAAGTGATCCTGTCTGTATTTTTTTGCAGCACCTCTTCTAGTGGTCCTGGTCGTAAGATGTTTTCTCCTGGTAGTTCATCTGCTGCTGTTGATTACTGTGTCTCCCAAATTGCCAGCAACGATATAAAGTTAGCAATCACTGCTTTGATGGAACTGGAAAGTCATTTCAAAGCTAAGGGTGCTACTGTTTGGTTGAAACATCTTAATCAAGTAAGTCTCTTAATTTCTTGTATGTAATCACACGAAATCGCGTAAAACATTCGCATAATGTCTGCGACCTGTAGACAAGTGTTACATTCAATGTCATCATAGTCCTTGTGGTACTGGTTTTGTCAAATTGTACCCTAGTACCGAGCCCAGTTGCCCAGAGAGTACTCCTAACAAGTGTCAATGACATATGAGATTTTGCCCAACTGTTTTTCCCATTGTAAACATCCCTTAAATTAATGTTATCATATAACTTTTTCTGGAGAGTTTCTAACTCTCTTTTTCGAGAATTTGACTTCATATAATATGCAAATTACACAACTTATGACATCCCTGCGTAATAACTTTTCAAAAATCATCATTAATTTGTAACGTGATCGTGTGCTCAAGAATGTATTAGGAGTACTTTTTGGAGTACTACACTCGTAAAAACGCACAGGTTGCTACAGACCTGCAAACAAGTTGTAACAAGTCTGTTCACAAGTTGTTGACAAGATGTATTCGCACTGCTTGTTCCGAATTTGTTAGAACAAGTTTGGAACAAGCTGTTGACAAATTGTAACAAGCTTGACGGGACTATCAGACCTGTCACAAGATTGTTCCAACAAGACTGATATAGCATGATATAACAATATTGTTACAGCCTTGTGTTATCAATCTTGTAACAAACTTGCTACAACAGGATTGTATCAGACTTGTTAGAACAACCCTGTAACAAGTCTGATATTTTTGTCAAGCTTGTTACAAGTTGTCAACAAGTTTGGAACATCTTGTTGACAACTTTAGAACAAGCAGTGCGAGCACATCTTGTTAACGGCTTGTCTGCAGACTAGTTACAAGTTGTGAGATTTTTACGTGTCTAGGGTACAATTGGACGACACCAGTACCCATGGACTATAATGACATTGAATATAACACTTGTCTACAGGTCGCAGACGCTATGCGAAATATTTCAAATGCATCAAACTTAATTTTTTGTCGATATCCTTTAACCTGCGTTTACTTGATATACACGATCTAATTCTTGATTGTTATAATATATTTAATTTTTGATCTTAAATGTAGCTTGTCTAATGTAAAATTTTTCCTTGTGTTGGCTGCCATTCAAGAGCTTAATCAATAATAATACTATAATACTATGGATGTATTTGTTTAGTTCTTGATCGCGTGTGTTCTTCAACTACGGATGATCTTATCTACACACTTGGTGTCAGATGCTTGCCAGGAAGAAGACGTCATCAATTTGTATAAATGTATTTTTAATAATCTGCTCACTCTTTTCTCGGAGCCGAGCCTGGCACGGGCGATTCCGAAAGAAATTGTGAAGGATGTGATTCATGTGATGATTAGTACGTTGCTGGATGAAAACCTGATCAAACTGGATGAAGGTCCTCAAGTAATACGATGTATAAACAAGCTGATGTTAAATGTGACGGAGAAACCTGACAGGAATCATGTGCTGGGGTAGGTATATTTAGAGGGTGTGTCAAAACAGTGCAATCCTAGGTTCGGATAGATGTGTTCGAATAGTCGTTTGTACATAGCCGATTGGCTAGCTATATACCATTTGATAGCTCTACATCAAGCTTTCTAACAATGCCTATTACTATAGTGCTTACGCAATCTCAAATTTGATTGGTTGATAGCCTACAGACAATTCTCAATATCACGCCACCTGCAACGACGTTGAAAATTGTCTGCACTGTGTAGGGACGTTAAATACGTCTTCGTCGAGATTCGCAACTATTTCTGAGGCTCAATTGTAATTGTATAATAAAACAATTATTGAATTCGGTTTTCGCGTGGTATCAAGATTTATCCAGACCTCGGTCAAAGTTATCTGCCTCAGCTTCGCTTCGGCAGATAATATTGACCCCGGTCTGGATAAATCTTGATATCACGTTCAGCCTCATCTAATAATTGTTAAATATGAGCAAGTAGTTAGCGAAGGATTTAGCTGCTAGTAAGTGTAGTTGGAAAATTCAATTCACTTGATAAATGCATGAACCGAAAATGACCGATTCTGGTAAACGCCTTCTGCTGAAGTTGTTATTTGTCCAAACTCTAAAATAAACAAGTGAATCATCGTTAAACAAGTAAAAGATCATGCTAAAAATGACCCCAAAATGAAGGAGTGGAAGTTTGTTTTAACTGGGTTATAAAGCATCAAAGTTAGATTGTGTTTTTTATACACACCCTGTGTCATTGTATTCATTTGCTAACCTGGATAATTGGAAAACGTGGAAAAATACTGGCACTAGTTGTCAAGTAGATATCCATTTTACGATCCTAGTTTCAAAGAAAAGAAAATATATAAGTGATAAAAACAAGAAAATATATTCCTGTTAAATAGCTGGTTCCAGTCCTACCTGCGTTCAGGTTAGCTAGAAAATATACAGGGTGTTGCAATCCAACTTCAACATATTGCTGTACCTTAATTACTTTATGTATGAACGTCATTTTTTATGGATCATGAAGATCCGAGATTGGTTGTTTGAAGAGTGGATTACACGATTTCGGGCTTCCCAGAATGATCCATTGATCGATCTGGTCTTAGTTGAACATTAGTATTAGTAGATTATAATTCATAATAGACCCTTTCAGCTTTCATGCAAATTAACCCATTTCAGACCACATGATTGCTGAATGGCCAGCAAGCTGAAAGTGTCTAATAGAGCATTTTCCACAAGGTTGAAGATATCGCTATGCGCATGATAGCCCTATGCGACCTTCAACTGGTTGCCCCAGGGTTTCAACTCTGGAAAGTTTTCGTGCTATTTGCAATAGGCCGTTCGCCGTAGTTCGAAAATGTGGCTAGAAAACAAATTTCATTAAGCATGTCGTGGAACTGAGGTAACTTGCAGAACATAACTTTTTCAAACATGGGGAGTTCGAATCTGAAAAGTTGCCGCTCCTCTGACCCGCAGTTTTTTCATAAAATCCATTTTAATTCTCACTCTTTCGACACGCTTCAAATAATCTCCCGCCATTTTGAAATCTTCAATATTTCGTTTGCAATCGCTCAGAATGGGGATTATTCTGTCCCAGATCCCTCAACTCGCGGTAGATTGTCATTCTAACCGATGAAATTGCTAAAATCATTAACTTTGTAAACACATGGCTTCTTACAAAGCTGCAAGTCATGTTTATGTGTGTGAAGTCCATTTCCACGGCAAATGCAGAAATAAAAGAGCTACCAAAAGGGATATATCAGCAAACATTATTGAGACTTAAGAAAACAGTGCTTAAACCTATTTTTATCATATAGAAAACTCACGGAAGTCGACGATTCAGGTAATATAAGTAAACTTGAAAAAAAGTTTGGGAAAAAAAATTTGAAAAAAAATTCGGGAAAAAATTTTTAAAAAAATTCGGGAAAAAATTTTGAAAAAAAATTTCGGAAATCATGAATAATTCATGATATTCATAAATAATTCATGATAATTCATGAATTTTTCAGGAAAAAATCTTGAAAAAAAATTCAGGAAAAAATTTTGAAAAAGAAATTGGGAAAAAATTTTTTGTCAAAACTTTTTCCTAAATTTTTTTTCAAATTTTTTTCCCAAATTTTTTTTCAGAATTTTTTCCCAAATTTTTTTTTCAAAACTTTTTCCCAAATTTTTTGTTCAAAATTTTCCCTAATATTTTTGTCAATTTTTTTTTTCCAAATTTTTTCCCAAATTTTTTTAAAATTCTTTTTCCAAATTTTTTTTTTCAGAATTTTTTCCCAAATTTTTTTTCAAATTTTTTTCTTAAATTTTTTCAAATTTTTTTCCCCAAATTTTTTTTCTTAAATTTTTTCCCAAAATTTTTGTCAATTTTTTTTCAAAATTTTTTCCCGAATTTTTTTAAAAAAATTTTTTCCCAAAATTTTTCAAAATTTCCCAAAAAAATTTTGGAAAAAATTTTGGGAAAAAATTTCGAAAAAAAATTTGGGAAAAAAGTTTGAAAAAAAACTTGGGAAACTCATGAACAACCCACGAATATTCATGAATAATTCATGAATATTTCATGAATAATTCATGAAAATTCATGAATAATTCATGATTTTTCAGGAAAAAATTTTGAAAAAGAAATTGGGAAAATTTTTTTGTCAAAACTTTTTCCTAAATTTTTTTCAAATTTTTTTCCTCGAAACAAATCCCGAAAAAATTTTGAGGAAAATTTTGACAAAAAAATTTGGAAAAAAAAATTGGAAAAAAAATTTGAAAAAAAAATCTCGTTCATATAACCACGAGAAAAATCCCGCGTGGGGTGCTCGAAACACGCGTGTGTCTCGCGTGCGAAACCCTCGAAACAAATCCCGAAAAAATTTTGAGGAAAATTTTGACAAAAAATTTGGAAAAAAAATTTGAAAACAATTCTCATTCATATAATCACGAGAAAAATCCCGCGTGGGGTGCTCGAAACACGCGTGTGTCTCGCGTGCGAAACCCTCGAAACAAATCCCGAAAAAATTTAGTGGAAAATTTTGACAAAAAATTTGGAAAAAAAATTTGAAAAAAAAATTCTAAGAAAAAATTTTGAGGAAAATTTTGACAAAAAAATTTGGAAAAAAAAAATTGAAAAAAAAATTTGAAAAAAAATTCTCATTCATATAATCACGAGAAAAATCCCGCGTGGGGTGCTCGAAACACGCGTGTGTCTCGCGTGCGAAACCCTCGAAACAAATCCCGAAAAAATTTTGACAAAAAATTTGGGAAAAAAATTTGAAAAAAAAATTCTGAGAAAAAATTTTGAGGAAAACTTTGACAAAAAAGTTTGGAAAAAAAAATTGGAAAAAAAATTTGAAAACAATTCTCATTCATATAATCACGAGAAAAATCCCGCGTGGGGTCCTCGAAACACGCGTGTGTCTCGCGTGCGAAACCCTCGAAACAAATCCCGAAAAAATTTTGAGGAAAATTTTGACAAAAAATTTGGAAAAAAAATTTGAAAAAAAAATTCTGAGAAAAAATTTTGAGGAAAATTTTGACAAAAAATTTGGAAAAAAAATTTGAAAAAAAAATTCTGAGAAAAAATTTTGAGGAAAATTTTGACAAAAAAATTTGGAAAAAAAAAATTAGAAAAAAAATTTGAAAAAAAATTCTCATTCATATAATCACGAGAAAAATCCCGCGTGGGGTGCTCGAAATACGCGTGTGTCTCGCGTGCGAACCCTCGAAACAAATCCCGAAAAAATTTTGACAAAAAATTTGGGAAAAAAATTCTGAGAAAAAAATTTTGAGGAAAATTTTGACAAAAAATTTGGAAAAAAAATTCTGAGAAAAAAATTTTGAGGAAAATTTTGACAAAAAATTTGGGAAAAAAATTTGAAAAAAAAATTCTGAGAAAAAAATTTTGAGGAAAATTTTGACAAAAAATTTGGAAAAAAAAATTTGGAAAAAAATTCTCATTCATATAATCACGAGAAAAATCCCGCGTGGGGTGCTCGAAACACGCGTGTGTTTCGCGTGCGAAACCCTCGAAACAAATCCCGAAAAAATTATGAGGAAAATTTTGACAAAAAAATTTGGAAAAAAAAAATTTGAAAAAAAATTCTCATTCATATAATCACGAGAAAAATCCCGCGTGGGGTGCTCGAAACACGCGTGTGTCTCGCGTGCGAAACCCTCGAAACAAATCCCGAAAAAATTTTAGGGAAATTTTGACAAAAAATTTGGAAAAAAATTTGAAAAAAAAATTCTGAGAAAAAATTTTGAGGAAAATTTTGACAAAAAATTTGGAAAAAAAATTTGAAAAAAAAATTCTGAGAAAAAATTTTGACAAAAAATTTGGAAAAAAAATTTGAAAAAAAAATTCTGAGAAAAAATTTTGACAAAAAAATTTGGAAAAAAAAAATTGGAAAAAAAATTTGAAAAAAAATTCTGAGAAAAAATTTTGAGGAAAAATTTGAACAAAAAATTTGGGAAAAAATTTGGAAAAAAAAATTGGGAAATCATGAATAATCATGATATTTCATGAATAATTCATGATAACTCATGAAATCATGAATAATTCATTAATTTTTCAGGAAAAAATCTTGAAAAAAAATTCAGGAAAAAATTTTGAAAAAGAAATTGGGAAAAAAATTTTTGTCAGAACTTTTTCCTAAATTTTTTTTTCATTAATTAGTCGGGCAATTTGTACTTGAGCGTCGGGCAATCGGGCAATCTTCCTGTTTGCCTAAAATCAATTTGTTTTTTCATGGATCTAACAAATATTATGAACAGAAAAATCGTGAAATATTAATAAATATTTGAACATGGCTAGATGAATAATATGCATGCGTAAAGGTGACAAAAAATAATTAAAATAAACATGCTTTTCCGATGTCATCGCGTTAAAATAAACATACTATTACAGTAATAATGAAGAAATTAATTAGCTAATTAAGTATGAATCCGAAAAACGAGATTTGATTATTGTTTTAAATTTAGGATTAGCAAATAATATCTTTTTGGAGGAAGTATTTTTTTACGTTTTCGTTTGAAAGTGTAAAGAAATCTTATGTTTTTATATTTGTTTTCTAAACCGTTCCAAATATCAATTCCATTGTTGGATAATGTGTGTTTTGCATAATTTGTTCTATTATACGTTTTATGGAGCTGGGATGTTTTTCTTGTGTTGTAGTGATGAACCTCATTGTTAGTTACAAAGTAGTTCGCAAAAGTTTCAGGAAGATTCTTTAAGTTGAAATATAGAAACATGAATATGCTGGTTAAGTAGTCATTGATTTGACAAACGTTCAAAATTTCTAAATTCTTAAAAATCACTTCAGTATGCTCAAAATATGATTTGAATGTTATTAAACGGACTATTTCCTTTTGAATTCGCATCAGTAAAATATTCTTGTTTTATATGTGTTTCCTCACATTAGGTTGCCATAAATTAGATATGGATAGACTAGTGCATAATAAATTAATTTCAAAGCATTGAAATTGATGAAGTGACGTACTCTAGAAATAATACTTGAAGCTTTAATATTTTTTTTGAAGTAGAGTTGATATTATGATCCTTCCATGTTAGGCACTCGTCAATAACGACACCTAGGAACGTTGTATTTTCAACTTGTTTTATTAATTCATTGTTTATAGTAATTGATATATATTATTTATTTTCTTTTTATTGCTTGATCTAAATAATATAAATTTAGTTTTCGTGTTGTTTATAGATAATACATTTGTATTAAGCCAAACCGTTATCTTGTTAAGCTGTTCTTGCACAATTTCATTGAGCTCTTTCGGACAGCTATGGCTATAAAATTTGTTAGTATCGTCTGCAAATAGTATAATTGAAATTAATTTACTACAATTCTGTATTCAATTATGTATAGTATGAACAACAGTGGCCCCAGAATTGACCCTTGAGGGACACCAATCGAGCTCAACATTTGATCAGATTTTATTGTATTGTATTTAACGGTTTGTTTTCTATTCTTCAAATAATTTTTTAACCATTCTAGACAAATACCCCTTATGCCATAGTGTTTTAGCTTTTTAATTCAAATTCTGTGATTAATTGTGCCAAACGCTTTTGATAAATCGAGGAAAATACTAAGAGTATATTTTCCCTGGTGATGTTATCAACAAGCTCTCTAATTTTTTCAGAACTGGAAATAGAATGAATTTGTCCGTTGCTTTCCTATTACAAACGTTTTCGTCCAGCATTGGCAAGGATGGTTATAGCTCTCTCATTAAAGGTTACTTGTATTATAGTAAACTTGTCTGAATAGTAGACTTCTGCGAGTTCTGTTTATGATAAAGACGTATGTAAGCACTGCTTTATTATGTCTCAAAAATTTTTGCTAATATCCCTTCAAATTTCTCCATCTTTGCCGTGGAAATGGACTTCACACACACAAACATGACTAGCAGCTTTGTAAGGAGCCATGTGTTTACAAAAGTAATGATTTTAGCAATTCCATCGGTTAGAATGACAATTTACCGCGAGTTGAGGGATCTGGGACAGAATAATCACCATTCTGAGCGATTGCAAACGGAATATTGAAGAATTCAAAATGGCGGGAGATTATTTGAAGCGTGTCGAAAGAGTGGAATGAAAATGGATTTTATGAAAAAACTGCGGGTCAGAGGAGCGGCAACTTTTCAGATTCGTACTCCCCGTGTTTGAAAAAGTTATGTTCTGTAAAGTTTCCTCAGTTCCACGACATGCTTAATGAAAGTGAACGTTATCGGGTCACGGCAAACGGCCTACAAAGGAAGTTACACAGTTCGAGAAGTATTAATGAAGGATCGCACGCGTGTTGGCGAACAAAAAACACAAGTGATATTTTTCATCAATGCACCGAAAACAAGTGTAATCTCCAATTAATATAATTTTACTGAGTATTTTGATTCTAACTACACTGTTAATTTCAAGGAGTTAATTTGAGTAAAGGATAAAAGCCGAAACCCAATCCCATTATTTGAGAGAGTGGACACGCACCGAGCCCGCAGGGCAAATAATGGCTTTCAGACTCCTTGAAACCCAGCATGCATAGGTTAATCTTCAAGTGAATTAATACATGCATAGGAAATAATGAGTGTCATGCAGGACTGAGCATGCAAGCGTTGTCAAGTGCGTAGTTGCTGGTTCAGGTGTAAGAAAATGGCGGAATGGAGTGAAACCAACGGAGAGTTGTTCATAACACAGTCGAAGTACAGTAGCAGCAAGGTTGGAAGTGATACGGACAATGTGTTAAGTGTTATTTTGGAGCTGGAAGAGTGTATTCAGCGAGAAGAGAGTCGGACAGCTAGAACAATAGAATAACTAATTAGCCGGATTTTAACTCTGGGTGTAATATTAGCTTCAAAATGACCCTTTGAGATCACCATGTATATTTAGTGAAAATGGGTAACGTTGAGTCAGAAATATTAACAAACGAACTTGCATAGCCTTATGTTCCCAACCCTCAACGTATATTGTAGTTTATTTATGTGCATGCCACGTTTCCATTTCCGGACAGTGTTTTGCAGAGTGTGTGTGTATGAATTGAAATATCAAGTATACAATAATTTATTGATTCTTTCTACCATCTAGTTCCTTAATCAAGCTGCTTCAAGACAGTGTTACACATTATTCAAGCACGCCGAAATTTGTTGATTTGATAATGAAGGTCAGTACTTCGAGGATTATTTTGACTTTGATGATTTAATAATATTTGGTACTGGTCGCTCTTTTCAAACCATTTTGGTAACGACACTAACGACATTAGAAAAAGAATCCTTTTACTAAACTATAAATAGAGAAACAAATTATTGTTTTCTTTCATAAAGAATTTATTTTGATGTGCTCCACTAACATTGAAAATACGTGTTTTTCGCAAGAAATAAAGCTTGAATATAATTTTAGCGCGTTTCTTTGGACAGTTCTGTAGAATTTGACATTTGTTGAAAACTGTAGACTGTTCAAAAACTGTTTACATAATTGTATCTTAGCTTGCTTATCGACTAAAACTTATCCTTTGCTAAACGTTTTACAAACAACGAACTCAAAAATTTGATTTCTTTTGAATTTGACGTTGTTCTGCTGTGGAATAAGGCCATGTTCTCCAGGTGAAAAATTCAACAGAAGGTAGTTTTAGACTTGCAATGCAATACTGGCATAGGTCGGTGTTATTTTAAATATAGTGGAAGAAATGTAAGTGTGTTTTATGTCCCACTTTTATGCTGTCCTGGTACACACCAACCTTTTACCCAGGCTCTCTTCTCTACGCTCCTCGCTGCAGGGGAGACCCTGGTTAATGCTGGTCACGTGCCTCCCAGATTTTGGGAGCTACTCAGACATCCTTCAATGGTTAGGGCGGATTCGTACGTTATTTGTGTAATTGTAAGTCGTGTTACACTTTTCAAGACTAAAGTTACATGCATTAACAAGTACTACCCACCATCCCCTGCAAGCTAGCTCCAAAAATAATGTACTTCTTATGCATTAGTATTCCCTCTGTGCTTGTAGTGCATATGGCGTGTAACACGAATGCTGCCAGTTAGTATTCAAGAACTAAACTTGAGTCAAGCGTTGCTTGATATTCATCTCTTTATCGATGCTCACCCAACATCAGTGTGGAAAAGTCGACCAGATGATACTCCATTAAGAACCATCAAAACTGTTTTACATTCTCTGATCAAGCTCAAAGGCGACCAGGTAATATCTCCCACTTACAATAAACTCAGTTAAGGTTGATTCTCCGGTCCTGGGCCTCAAACCGAAAAACTATTGTCTTTTGTTTGCTGTAACTCCCAGGTCCATTTGATATCGGCTTATTTTTATAAACCTTATACATAAATCGTGATCCAGACCGTGTATCCTGGGAAACAAGAATTTATGCATTGTTATTGGTCACAGTTTGCGACGAGTGACCAATAACAATGCGTGAATTTCCGTTTCCTAGGATACAACGTCCGAATCACGATTTATGCATAAGGTCCATTGTTTATTAAAAACTCTTAAAATTAATCATCCTTGGAGACAAGCTGTACATGGGGACGAATTTACACAAAAATGACTTCATAATGATGCCATCGGTTTTATCCTGGGCTAAATTCAGTCAATGAACCAGTTTGCTGCAATTTTGTCGTTTCCGAGGCACAGGGCATTGGTTTACTTCGCGGCTACTCTTGAAGCGATAAAATAGTCCCCGTAGCATCATGTTTTTGAAACGTAAATTATACATTACGGTTATTACGGCACAGAAAGAATGTTATGATTTTGAAAAAACCCATTTCGTGTCATATACACTTTTAAGGTGACTCGATAGTCCAAATCATGGCACATTGTACTTCTTTCGCCATAGAATCTTACAGCCGATTCCGTTTGACCGTGAAATGACATGCGTTCGCAAGCGTCAAGCACATTATTATTACCATTTGTGTTCAAGCCTCGAAGTTACGGTTTGTTTCAGGTTTTACACATCTAAGCATTGGTTTGTATAGTTGTTGTGTTTGAAATCCCAAACCTACTGCGTTTGACATGCACTTTGCTGGGCGTGACTTATTCATGTTGTTGTTATTATAAACTTAAAACCAGCAAATGGGTAATTCTTATACAAATAAGCTCGGAAGATCATGTATATTAGTGGAAAACCTTTATCAGAGGGCTTATAACAACATATTGGTAATCGCTTGACGCTTGAGACTTGGACGCACATAATAATAACAATGACAATGTCAGCGAAGCACAAGTAAAATGTAGCAACGTAAGAGCCGCCCCTTAAAAACAAGTTGTTCACCGTTAGCAACTGTCAATTTTAAATAGCCCAACGATATGAAGCTTTATTAGGTTCATAATTCAAATACAAATTCTATTGTGCTAGTACTTATTTTATGTCTCTTGATTTTGAATAACACAATTTGATTTTGAACAACACAATTTGATTTTGAATAACACAGTTTGATTTGGAATAACACAATTTGATTTTGAATAACACAATTTGATTTTGAATAACACAATTTGATTTTGAATAACACAATTTGATTTTGAATAACACAATTCGATTTTGAATAACACAATTTGATTTTGAATAACACAATTTGATTTTGAATAACACAATTTGATTTTGAATAACACAATTTGATTTTGAATAACACGATTTGATTTTGAATAACACAATTCGATTTTGAATAACATAATTTGATTTTGCATCACAGGTCGCCCAAGCTCATAGCCCAAGTTTGTCAATTCTGTTTATTTAATTATTTTTGAATGTACGAAACAGTAAATTCTACTAAATTCTACGTGATTTTTGATAGTAAAATAGCTTCGAGTGTTATAAATAAATGTTCCCCCGTTTCTTCCTAACCAATTATTAACTTTATTATCCACCGACCTAAATCGCATACTTACGTCTTTGTACATTGCTCATTCCAATGAGTCATTTTCGCGTTTAGACTGAGACCTCAGCGCAGGGGCCTAGTTATTCAAAGCTGGTTTAGAGCTTACCCTGGGTTAAAATTAAACCCACTCGGTTAATATCGATTTCATTTAAAACTTGAGAAAAGAAAACGTCGATTGATTCAGACAAGATATATGAAAAAATTATTTTCAAGTTTACAAATGAGTTCTTGGAAAATTTGCTTTGAGTCTAACCTAGGGTCTAGCTAACTGCTTTTAGGCTGTAGTTGATTAGTCGCGCGAGCGCCACGAATAAAAAAAAACGCGCATTTCTGGTTCTACTTTCAAGCATAGTCTAGCTGCTAACGACCAAAAAAGAGCTGAATTGTTCAATTTAGTGATAAAAGCGTGAAACTTTGCATGGTTGTTACTAAACATGTCATAAACAATTTTTGATATGGACCCAAGCTTAATTCAATCTCGGTCAATGTCATGAAGTAGGGCATGCGCAGTGCGTGCGTCAGTAGAAAAAAATAGAAAATGAAGTAATGTCTTATTTTGACTAAATACTCTTATGGAGTTTCTAAAGAGGATCAAACGCTATGTTACTTATCAGGTTGTAAAAGTGTAGTTTCTGAGATATCGCAGATCAAATGTTTTTGAAAGTGCTAATTCAGCATTTTCTGTCCGATTAAAATCCCTCAGCAGTTGATAGTTACCTATTTCTTCTTTTGATATTATTGATTCTGATAGAAGTGTATACCTAGGAAAATAGCTATGAAGTGGAGCAATGTCAATTTTTCCATTATATCTTGAATCAATATTCCAGTTCCAATCTATAATATTCACTATAATGATACAACCACTGAACATTGCAATATTAATGAGACATTTAGCTTTAGCCAAATGAAGCTGAGATTGTCCCCTTTGAAATTATATATGTGAATGTTTAAAGAAGGTTGCACTTTTATGACGAATGCCGTCTGGTTAGTCCTTAATCAGAAATATAAATTTTGACCTGCGCAACGGTTTCTAGTAAATTTACGTTGTTGCACTTTTCAAAGCACTCTTTTTACGTGTGCACTTCCCTTAAGGTCAACAATATACAAAAAAGAAATACGCAATTATCAAACGCTGAGAGGTTTTAATAAGACAAAATATGCTGAATCAGCAATTTCAAAAATTTTGAATCTATGATGTCTCAGGAAATATACTATTACAATCTTAAGTGTGATTTGGCATTTAATCCTCTTTACCAACTTTATACAAACGCTTAGTCAAAATAACACATCATTTGATTTCCCACTTTTTTGCAATTGATGCACGTGTACTGCGCATGTCATATTCCATGACATCGACCAAGATTGAATTTGACTTGGCTCCATATCTAGAAGTGATTATCTCAGCAATATTAGTAATGTGACAAATTTTCAAGCTTCTATCATAAAAGTGAACAATTTGCTCGTTAACAGCTGTACTAAGCAGACTTACACAAAGTATTTTCATTACTAGGAATTAAAATATTAAAATATTAGAATTTAGAAATTTCTAGAAATTAGACAATGACCAAACTGAATGGCTGAAGAACCCACATTAATCTATGAATTGATAAGATACATTAATGAAGTAATATTTGTAATTGAACAAGGTGGAGGTGATGAGCATGGAATAGATTTTGCAAATTTTCGTCTTGATTATCTCAGCAACGTTGTTGCTCGATTAATGTGGGTTCTTCAGCCATTCAGTTTGGTCATTTTCTAATTTCTAAAACTTTCAAAATTCTAATATTTTAATATTTTAATTCCTACTAATGAAAATACTTTGTGTAAGTCTGCTTGAAAGTAGAGCCAGAAATGCGCGTCTTTTTTTATTCTCGTGGCACTCGCGCGACTAAACAACTACAGCCTAAAAGCAGTTAGTTAGACCCTAGGTTTAGACTCAAAGCAAATTTTCCAAGAACTTGTTTGTAAACTTGAGGATACTTTTTTCATATATCTTGTCTGAATCAATCGACGTTTTCTTTTCTCAAATTTTAAATGAAATCGATACTAACCGAGCGGGTTAAATTTTAACCCAGGGTAAGCTCTAAACCAGCTTTGAATAACTAGGCCCCTGAGCTGAGGTCTCAGTCTAAACGCGAAAATGACTCATTGGAGTGAACAATGTACAAAGACGTAAGTAAGTATGCAATTTAGGTCGGTGGATAATAAATTTAATAATTGGTTAGGAAAAAACGGGGGAACATTTATTTATAACACTCGAAGCTATTTTACTATCAAAAATCACGAAGAATTTAGTAGAATATACTGGTTCGTATATTCAAAAATAATTAAATAAACAGAACTGACAAACTTGGGCTATGAGCTTGGGCGACCTGCGATGCAAAATCAAATTGTGTTATTCAAAATCAAATTATGTTATTCAAAATCGAATTGTGCTATTCAAAATCAAATTGTGTTATTCAAAATCAAATTGTGTTATTCAAAATCAAATTGTGTTATTCAAAATCAAATTGCGTTATTCAAAATCAAATTGTGTTATTCGAAATCAAATTGTGTTATTCAAAATCAAATTGTGTTATTCAAAATCAAGAGACATAAAATGAGTACTTACACAATAGAATTTGTATTTGAATCATGAACTTAATAACGCTTCATACAACGAACGTTGCGAACGCATGTCGTTTCACGGTCAAACGGAATCGGCTATATAGTGCACGTGTAATTCTTGGTGTAGGTCATTGCATAGCTGTACTAGTTGTCTTAATAATTGGAAAGTTTTGTTCTCCTACCGTTTGTATGTCCAGAGACATTGTTGTTATAGATAAGGCGTGGAATTTATACAAATGAACTTAGAATTAGAATTGGGTTCAAACGAGAAACATGATTTCTATATTCAGACAAACTTTGAGGAAACTTTTTTCGAAACACAGAGAACAGTGCTATAGAGCTGTGCAATGAACCAAAATGAAGCTCGAGCATTCACTATAAAACATTTTATAGTGGAAAGATAGAATTTCTAGTGAATTCTGACTATCGAGCTACCTTAAAGGTTGGTAAAATTTTCTCCTCCTTTCGTCTAATGTTTTTGATATTTATTTTAAAGATTATAGATCATGTTAATCTTATCAGCAACCCTGATCAAAGCGAAATTGTGCAATATATCCGTGTTACGTTGAAGACAAACACACTAAAACCGCAGATAAAGAAACAGCATTCTATACCGGATGAGAAATCAACGCGTGAACTCTCTCCGCAGTCGGTACGTGCAAATGAGTATTTCATAGAAAGAATGGACATACAATGCATACTTCTATCTTTTCTCAGTAAAAATTCTGTCTCAACAAAATGGCGGATTTCGAAGGACATTTGACTCGTCCCAATCTCCTGCGGGAAGACATTTCGCGCGGTCCAGAGCTCGTTACGTGACGAGCAATGAACTACGGCGAATTTCAAAGTACATACAGGGACGTAACTAGAACGTTAATTGGGAAGGGGGTATATTTATATATTCATGCTCTGCCCGACGAGTTTCTTTTCAAATCAAATTCAAATTGATCAATTTGAAAAGAAATCTGTCGGGCAAAACATGAATATATGAATATACCCCCCCCCCCGCCCCCCAATTAACGTTCTAGTTACGTCCCTGAGGACATGCTCAGCACAGACATAGAAAAATGGCCAATATTGTACATATTACACACAAAAGTGCTAAAAAAGCACTATCAAACTGTTATTTATGGTTCCAATTAAGATAATCGTTTCATAATTGTCTCAATTTTGTACATGTCTTGGTAAGCTCGTGACCGAGTAAGCATTCTATATCTATTATTTCTTGAAGTATCTTCATGGTAGTAGAGCAGGGTGTCAAGCAGCTTATGTAGCGTCTATTAGATAGGTTCTTCCCAAGCGATGTGATAAAGAATCACACGTAACCTCATTTTAATGATCTGTGTTTAATTTATCAGATGAACATGTCTATATTGCTGTGTGCTGTGTAAAAGCCCTGTCCCACGCTGTATTTTTTCTTTCAACTTGCAACGCAGTTCTACTCTTGAGAGATGTAAAATTGGCAAATACGAGTCTTCATTACATTTTCCTAATGTCTTTTTTAAACATCGAACATTCTTCACCAACTAACATCTTTTGTATTGTACCCCCAGAAACATACACTGAGCAAATTTCCAACAAAGTGTTATAAAAATCGTGTATCTTTGTGCAAATACCCCGAGTTGCTTTATTCGTGGCCATGTGTGTCACTCGCCCTTCAAAGTACAAGAAAAAGTTTTGCAATATAAATGCATGATCATACATCCAAAGGGATCAAGCAATAATGAAAATATCAAACATGATGCTCAAATAAAGCCGATGATTTTGATATGCTATGATATACTTTCAACGTGCTCAAATTACTCTAGTGCATAATGTGTATTTCATTATGTCTCAAATATTTTTCTCTTTTATCATGAAAAATAGCACCCCTCCCCAGTTAATCCATTCCTGTATATTGGAGAAACTTGCTCTTAAGCTTAATTTACATTTAAGTAATAGAAAACACTGTCTGGGTATAAAGTTGTGGGAACACTTCAACATTGTTTCATTGTCGTTTAAACTGTGCATGTCTTTTTTAAATCTGTGAAAACACAGGTAAAATATGGTGGACTATTTTTGATAGAACATTTCGTGACCATTTGGGTATTGCTGCATCTACAAATTCGATAAGCTGTTTTTTCCAATTTTGCCATTAGTTGTAATCCATTTAAAGTAGATGTCATTTTCTAAACTTGTCAGTTATAAATTTTCGTCTGATAGTAATATTTTTGCATATTGTTTCAACTCAAGTGTTTTGTTTATGTACGTCTTCCAGTCAAGTAGCGAGACGAGAAATTTCCTGTGGGAGTGATGCGAAAGGGACAAAGAGTTGATTCGAAAGAGCCCCTAAAGTATTGTGATACATTGACGGGTTTTTTGATGGATGGGTTTCACTGTGACGTCAGAAAATTTGACCTTCAAGCTTTTAAAAGCCACGTCTTACTTTAAAGACAATTTTTCGAACTAAATTCTGTGGACATAAATATATCTTATAAACAAACCTTATAATCTGAACTCGTACATATATTTTTCAAACTTGACTGATTAAATCAATGTTTGGTTTGGTTTTGATCAGAAACCAAGCGTTCAGGCACGGATTTACTGTTGAGGGTGGTGCTGCTATTTTTCATGATAAAGTCGTGTCAGTTTTGCCACTTGAAGATAAATTTAGTTACTAGTTACTTTAGACACTTGTGATTCAGTGATTGTGACCATGACTAGACTATTAAACTATTCACTATCTATTACATCATTTGCATGTACAGTATCCAAGTATAATGTTTGATATTTTATTATTGCTTTGCCTTTGGATGTATGATCATATGTTTGTCGTGCAAAAATTACTACTGTGCTTTGAAGGGCTTGTGACACACACGACAAAGACTAACACAACTTAAGTACTGGAAGTATGGTCATGATCAGCAGATCTATCCCTGTAAGGGTTTCCTCTTTAAAGAGACACCCTCATTGGTATTAATTATTTTTCTCTTACCTTGTACATAAGCCAAAAACTCCAAAGCAGAAAACGCAAAAAATTAGCCAAGAACTGCACGACACTTTAGGAGATATTTTCAGAAAAATTGGTTCAAAAGACACGACGAAGGAGGTAAGCAGTATCCATTATTAGCTAGCATTAAAGAATAGCTCTAGCTTTCCCTTAGAGGGTTCCTTTCAGTGTTTTCCCTGGGGCACTTTTGTTCATGTTTTTCGGGTTTCCAGCTGAAAAGTAATTCTATAACGTATTCAACTGACACTTCATTCAATTACGCTGAACGTTTTGGTGAGAAGAATGAATTTCAAAACTCGATTCAAGATTGAGCTTTGCGGGGGGGGGCCTCTTACGGGGGGGTTGGTGCGTGAAGGACAGCTAGGCTAAGGGCATGTTTATATGAGAAGGCGGGCCAAGACTCATGGGGACGTAAACAGAGCCGGGACAATGCTACAATATTGCAAGATAGCTTTTTTCTTTGTCTAAATTGATGTTTATGATTATCATTGACCCCGGCTTAATATAAACGGAATGCGATGAATATTGTACAAACATATACATGCCGGGATGCCCGAGTAATGTCCCGTGCTTGCAAATGTCCCGTCCCGGCAAATGTCCCGTCCCGGCAAATATCCCGTCCCGACAAATGACCCGTCCTGCCAAATGTCCCGTGCTGGCAAATGTCCGGTTCCCACAGTTGTTGCTGATGCTACACGCGTCCCTGTACGGTAATACAATTTACTTGGTATACAGTACTGTGCAAAAGTTTTAGGCAACCCACCCAGACACCCCATTTTTTGCTTTTATAACACAATCCATACCTAACTTAAAATTGAGCCAATTACAATGAAACTTCTACATGTGATTGAGCAAAACGTTATCTACAACTTACGACTTCAAAAAAATGGACATTACTTTTCCCCCAAGTTTATATTTTACAATGTACAGCTCATAAAAGATTAATCTATTTCACCATAACACTATAGCAAACTCATTGATTCATTCCAGAAAAATTAAAAACTTTTGATGCAACATGCAGTTTTCAGTTTGGACAAAATCTAGTATTAAAAAAAGAGCCACTTTCAATTTTTTTTGCTACTCTATTTGAAATCATTTTTCTTAAACCCTTTTAACATGAGGACATTATAAGGAGCAAGAAAGTTTAATTTTAGGACGAAAATCAATAAAAGCTGCTCAAAAGATATAGATTTGTAATGTGTTATATTATATGGGATTTCTTAAGCTGATTCAATAACGATCGAATTCGCAATCACGTTTCGTACTAAAGGTTTTATTTATTTCTGGAACACTATAACCTCTTTGCAATAGAATCGGATAAAAAATTAACAATCAAATTAATTTGCGCTTGATTTGTTTTTAAATTTGTGCAATGGTAGTAAAGTATAAACATATACTACAGACGAACTTCCGTTTTGCAATATCCATTTTTTAAAAGTCGTAAATTATAGATAACGTTTTGCTCGATCTCACGTAACAGTTTCATTGTATTGGTCCAATTTTGAGTTAGATCTGCTTTGTTATAAAAAAGCAAGGCCTAATACTTTTGGACAGTACTGTATTTGTTTACATAAATGAGTTGCAACTCAATCGGGCTTCATGTAATGACAATTTGGTCATACAAAAAACATACTCCGAAAAATAACAACTTCTAAATTCAAGATATGATTTGAACTTTTCCAAAAAAAGACAGCATTCTGGTTTTACAATGACTTTAAAATAAAGGGGAAATGTCTTTGCTAGATTAATTGTTGTCTTGTTTTTAAAGAGCTGTTTTTAGAGTATGTTTTTTCTTGTTGTTTTTTTAATTTCTGCTGGTAATGCAATTTGGAAATATTCCCTCTTTATACTGTTACCATAGAAACGATTTCAAAAGAAATATATAATGATACTGATTTAAAACTTTCACGGCATCAAAGCTCGGCTTCGTTATACTGCTTTGGAACCCTGTAACTTTTCTTTAAATATTACTTCAAGACTTCTGAATCAAATCTTTAAGACTTTAGAAATGGCTGGTCGAAATCACATTTTTTACCGTTGGGATTTTATTGAACTCTGTGGGAATTTAATCCTATTTGAGCATTGAAATTAACAAGTTTTAGCTTAGGCAGTAAAGTTAATGCATCTTATTAGCCACGTTGATTATTTCTCGTGACAGGTAAATGATTAATGGAATTTTCTTTTCTTGTTTGCTGCCTTGATAGTGCTCACTGCTCAGAGGTGAAAATACGCCATTTCGACCGGCCATTTCATTTGATTTTAATTTGCCCAATTCTTCATGTTTCACCAAAATGGTGACATTCAAAAGCTAAAAACCAGGTCTTCCTAACTGTGAATGAATGATGTGTACATCAAATAATCAATGCGGCAGAGCACTCCAAACTTCGATTACCTCCTGTAGTCCTATACAAAGGTCACAATCAACCGTTCATTAATTGAATAAATCTTGAACGGCGCATGAACAATGTCATATCAACAGAGCCAATACTAAATGACCATAATTGAATATTCATCGATGGTCGGCATACAATGGATGTAGCAAGACAAACAAGGTCAAAGAATCTTGCTCACGAAGATCAAAGTCTACTGTACATGGGGCAGTCTTTATGGAGAGTTTAGACAACTTTCAAAGTGTTAAAAAATTACTGCGATGGAAAAATCAAAAAACATTCAGGATCGCACCTTTAATCTTTCAAATTTTGTATCTGGGCTGACAATGTCTGGTGTAAATGGCGAGGGGAGACTGTATAAAGACCAAATTAAGTCTTCTTGATAAGGTTTCCATTCTCTTTGATAAATCGATTGAGATATTTTGTGAAAGTTGACTGATGAATGTGGCATAAGTCTAAGGGATTTAAGTACCTTAAATCACGAGTGGAAAACATACGCACATTTTGAAATCCATACCGTGAAGGAGCAACTAGAGAGTCCTTCAAGTGAGAGATCAAATCTGCTTTTGCCCTTTGAAACATGTTATCATCAAACAGCATGTATCATATTCTGCTGATACTGTTTTCCATCAAACACTGTCTGCCGTACTTTGCTTGCCTTCTAGCGTGTCAATCCATCGTTTTAATCTTGAAGGTTTATTCATAGCATGTATAGCGCGACATTTGAGACGAATGGCTTTTCTGTGCGTGGTACAAATATTCTTGACTTGCAACCAATCTCTCGGTACACACGAGACAATGTTTCTCACCCACGTTGGCTGGTGCCCACAATAAAACTGATAAAATATTCTTTTGTACTTCACCACCAACATGGCCGACGTGCAAGTCAAGAATATACAAAATTCTCAACGTTCACGGGCTATATTTTCTTTATTTTACAACATTTCGCCACCAAGCTTTCTAATTTTAAGAGGCTGTCTTTCGCTGCGATGAAAGTTTTTGTTCATATTGCCCGGATCAAAATTTAGTGTGTGATGGGAATTGCCTATTATAACTAACTGGCCATATGTGCTCCCGCTTGACCGAGACGGGATACAACTAAGATGAGATGATTTGGATGGATTGAGCTAACTCACAGGCTTAAACGAAGGTTTACACCTTGAGAAAAGTAATTATAACGCCGTCTTGAAAGTCTCATAGTTGACCAAGATTGCTGTTGTTGCTTGAACAAACTATAGCGTGCAAGTATACTCTAATTTATCACTGGGAAAATAATAATGTTTCGCTGAATAAGGAAGCGTGATTTACTTCAGTACTCCAAGATCTTTCCATCTTTCGTCTCGGCAGGCGGTATTATATAAATCACCTCCAATTCTGTTGCCATGTGTGGAAACTCGATACCGAGGGTCGGTTTGCCCCGTATGCATGTAAACAGCCTCCAATTCTATAGCTTTTCTTTCATGTAATAGAGTATTCGCTTGGTCCAAAAGGCAGCATGTGTATTTTATTTTGACAGGGCCTCAATGCTCTTTACGACTTTCAACAGCAGCACAAAAATGTGGACATCGATCCATTTTTGAAGCAGACATCGGAATTCTTTCAAAAGTACATTGCTAGAGGTCTAAAAACTATCGAGGAAGAAAGAAAGCAAGCTAATGCAGGTAGAAAGAAAATTTCTCTCTTTATTCAATTCATATACATGATGATTAAACACAATAACAAGAATAATACAATGAATGCGCAGATATACCAGATTTATTTCGAAGTTTGAACATGTTATCTGATGAGTGAGCGCAGCGAACGGGTCAGATATCATTTCGAACACGAGAAATAAATCTTGTATTCCCAAGTATTCGTGTATTTTTCTGTTTATTATATAAAAAAATACTTATACCATAATAACACGAACAAATATCAAAAAGCCAAGTACAGTTATTACAAATTTCCTACAAGAATGAAAAATTTTGTATATGTAGAATTATCAAGAACAACCGAGACTTGCTAATTCTCGGTATCTTGCGAAAACCGAATCCAATAATAGTTTTATTCTGTGTTGAATAACAACTTGTCGTTTTGTTTTGTAGCTTCTAGCTCAATGGCGTTTGTCGAATACTCTTTCTGGTTTTCGTGTAGATACTCCTCAAAAACACATTTACACTGTCGATATAGTTGCTTTCTTCCAAGCTTTCTTTGTGTTTTTAATATCTTTTCCTGAGAGCAACGTTGATATTTCTTCTTTGTTTTTAACGGTGGAAACCACCTGAAAGCAGTTTACAAAAATATTTAGATATAAGTGCGGAAAATTTTCAACAATGTATTATCAATTATAAGGAGCGTTTTGATTGGTTAATTAATTTATTTCGCCACTTCTCATTCGCTAGAAAATCGTATCAACACACGTAAAGTACGATATTTTTACGTGTATTGATGTGATATTTATTTTTTTATTGTGAGTTAATTCGACTATTTTCAGTGGCCTAATTTTCTATATAACACTACGCCTTATATTATGAATGATTGTTTTATTGCCACATTCATACATTTTAAGCTTAAATCCTTGTCATATCATATCGTATCTTATCAATTTTATCTTACATCATAGAAAACATTGAATTGCGAATGACAAGTTCAAATGCCATGGGTATGTATTTTTCGCTCTGACTATTTTTCGCACCAGCTATGTGTGTTGACGCTGGTTATACAGGGCTGATTTCGTCCGGTTTGCCGTCAAATTTGCCCAATTCCCTTCTTATCGTGTTAACAGAAAGTGATATCGTACAAATTTCTTCCTTGTTTAAATTCGTCCCGTACTTTGTAAACCTTGTTTGCCCTAGGATTAGTTTACGCGCTGTCATACCCTGAAACTTTTCAGCTCACAATGCAATTCTGACTCAGACAGATGTTGTGTGAACAATAGCCGGAAGAAACTACAAGTATACATGGTCCTGTATCAAAAATTTTCGCAGCGTTTCTCTTCTGCTATATAAAGAAGATTGTTTATAAGATTGGCGACTATATAAGCGGAATGTAAACCAGACTCCTAATTTTTTACCACTGCTTTTCAAATAACATCAGCTTAAGTTGCGAAACAACTTTTATTGTGTAACAACGCCTTTAATCTAACAATTTTGATGCAGCCTAATACTTGCTAGAACATGCATGCATCTAGCATGCAACTCAGGATTATTCTTGCTTATGCATTCTTTAGTTTGCCAATATTCTGTATTCAATAAGGAACTAATGTAGTTTAATTTCGCTGAAATATGAACCTTGAGTTGACTCAATATATTGAAATTGATATCACTTTTGTTACTGCAAAGCTTTCGATCCGTTAACTCGAACCGTCCTCAGTGCTAATGATGCACTGTTGATGATCCGAAGTTATATATACGGATCAAATGCTTTACGATGATAAATCTACATAGTCGCGTGGTCATACAAAATTATAGTGGTATTGATATTCACCATTTAGCTGAATTCACCATTTAATCAGAATCATTCTGCTTCTTACCTTGAGATATGGAGATATGTTTAACTAACTTGTGAATGTTGTTTGACACTTGAGGCAATTTTTCATGTATATTACTTATAATATAATCACTTGCAACAATTTAACCCAATAATATTACAAATCATGGTTATATAGTTAATTATTTACAAGAAGTGGGCTAGGAGTTTACTAGAAACCATAAGGCTTTTTCTTTAAGACACCTATAGTCTTGTTTTTAATCATCAATTATAAATAAAATTATGACAGTTCAAAATATGATTACAAGAGAAATTGTTTAAAAGTAGAATAAGACTATTTTTTTTTGTATTGTGTAGGAAGATTATTCCATACCTCTATTCCATTGTTAGCATGAGTGTACTTAGTATAGTTGGTTCTGAAACTTTTTTTATGTAGTAAAGAAGGGTTTCTTGTGCAGTAATTATTGAAAACAGGCTCTGAGTGATCATGATATGAACTGAAAGTCATAAGTCTAACAATTTTCTTTTATATACTTTTCTTGTAATCCCGATTTGTACGTGCTCCCCCAGATTAAATTACCATAGGTTAGATATGGATAGACTAAGGCCCCGTCCACACGTACCCGTGTAAATTTAAAACCGGGTAAATATTTTCACAGTTACGAAAAGTACCGCGTCCACACGTAACCGTGTTCAAATCGTTTTCGCCCGTCCACACGTACCCGGGTAAATTTGAACACGCTCATGAAACACGATCTGAGCATGCTCTGAAGAAAAGACGAGCCCGCAAAAACCTGCACGCAGTTTGTTTTTCTTTTCGTAAGATCACACGTGGCTAGTGTTTGGACTGTTTAAAGCGCCAATTTTCAATTTATTGCTTTTGAAATTGCTAAAAAAATGCCAAATTCGGAAGGGCAATCGTCAAAAGCCAAGAAGAGCAAGTCTGACAACTTTGTCTGGTCTGACGACGAAGTCGAGTTGCTACTAAACGTTGTTCTTGAATACAAAACAGCACGAGCGGCGGAGAATGTTGACTGGCAGACATGTCAAACAAAATATACTGACATTTTAGACTTATTCCGTGCTCAGTATCCATCCAAAGAAAACGTAGCAGTGGCCTGGTTCATAATTTGACGTCACCGTGTTAGTATTTACGCGGTTACGCCGTCCACACGTAACCGATATTCACCCGTTTAAATATTTTCACACTCTGGCCGGCGTTTTCAAATTTACACGGTTTGTGTGGGCGATTTACCCGGTTACGTGTGGACGGTAAGCGTAACCATGAAAATATTTACCCGGTTTTAAATTTACACGGGTACGTGTGGACGGGGCCTAAAGCTGCAGTATACTTGCAAAGTTAAGGTTTTTAAAGCGGCTGGAAGATCTTAGTTTCTTTACGCGTGGTTTCAACTTTTGTTCAAGTCTTGTGACTTATTTCGCTACATCAATAATCATTCCATCTTAATTAAGACTAGTTTGCATTTGGTCGTATTTGTCATAGCAAAGTCATTCTCGACGATGTGATATAGCTAATCTAGATCTACCGTTGTTTGTGAGTTCCATTCAAATTAGTCATAATTAGTGTACATCGGCGCACGTACTTTATCACATCGGTCACTCTGATATATTTACGACATTCACAACTAAGACTTTACATCCCCTCGCGTATTTACTAGACTTTACATCCCCTCGCGACCAAGAGGGCAGACAGATCCTAACACCTGGTTTACAGAGTACCGGATCTGCATTGTCACGACATCCTGTTTGGGAAGTTTGTGTTCATATTTACTCTTCTCACTGTTTCTATCATTAGTTCTTATTCGATTCTGTAATATTATCATAAATTTAAAAGCTGTATATACTCGTCTCAAACTATCCAATTTGATGTCGTTAGTATGCGAATGTAAATGTATCGAAGACGATGACATCAATCCCTTAGCACAAAAGAAATGCATAATTAAATGTCAAGCTAGAGGTTACATGTGAATACATACTTTCAGGTCTCTCCATGTACAAAACTTAACCATAGTATTTCAAGCCATGACGGAGAGTATTTTCTAGCAAAGTTAACCAAGACTTCTCCAAGGGGTCGCTGACGAAAGCGATTTAAATCGATCCGAGAACTGTTCAGACCATTATTGGCATTAACGGGTCAAGTGTAGGCAGACAAAAACGAGTTGAAACCGATCCGAGACGGTGAGACCGACTAAACTAGACCATATCGAGAGTTGATGTTGGATCAGTTCAAATTTTAGATGGATTTAGTTTTTTGTTTAGCACGCAATATCGAGTTAAATCGGTCAACTCACCAAAGTTTTTGTGCAAATGTGGACACTCAACTGTTAATGGTCCGAGCCACTTATATTCATGTGAAAGCTAATACATGATAAAATTTCCATACAATCATTTTTTTTCGTAAGAGTCCATTTAGCTGTCCTCCAGTCATTGTCTTGCTTGTGTATAATCCTCTCAATGCAGAGCCTAGCAACCGACAATGATAAAAAACAAAGATTACCATTATCTAATCTTATTTACCTTGTAACACTCGAAAAATTATAAAAATGGCGTTGTAGTTTGAATGACAATACGGGGTGTACAAAAAACTCCACCCAATTTAAAATGATTTATTGTTAGAATTTTAATGGCCTAGCACTAATTTAAGCTGCGTGTTAAGATTGCAAAATATTGACAGGGCAGATATACAGGGTGAGTAAAAAGACTGATGCCTGTTACATGCAATTGTCATTCATATTCAAAATAGCGTATACCCATGAGATATTTTGGCAACCTCTGTATTCAAATTACAGTGGTGCATTGTACAAAAGCCGGTTAGCGCTATCCACCGGATAGAGATTTTCTCAAACTTTCTAAACATGTTCTGTAACTGCATGGTAAGACCCACATCAAAGTTCAGTATTTTCGAGTTAGAGTCACCTTTTATCTCTTGCGAGTCCAATATCCCTGGTACTAGTGCTTTTTGTGCCTTTCTGCGGTAGTTCAAATCGCAGGTATATTGATTATATATAAAAAAAACAATGTTAGAAGCCCATTGTAGTATCAGATGGACTTCAGGTCTAAGAAGGGCTACTGGACGGTGACTTGTGCCGTGCATCATAAATTACTTCCATAATTATGGCATAATTGTACTCAAACTTTCATGGCCTATCGTTTTTCGACATCTTCCTTCAATTTACATTGAAACTTTCTTCGTTTATAGGTGATGCCACGTATTTCCGTGACAGGCTGGCTGCTCTGCAGAAAAAGTATGAGAATGTTAAGAAGAAGGAGGTAAGAATAAGTGCTTATACATGCTCGCTCCACTCAATAATGCTATATTGCTGTACGTACATATAAGAGATGTACTGTAAGAATCTTTTTCATCTGGTTTCGTATCAAACTAAATTGATCAGGGTTTGTGATTGCCTTGTTCAAAACAACAAGACAACCTTGACTGAATTAGCAGTAATTATCAAGTCGATATCAGGTTTCTTCCGCATCACTTGCTTCGGCTTGATATATAGCTAATGACAGGCCTTGTAGTCGTGTTTGACGTCATTTGATTGCCAATGCTTTTGGTCTACAAGTTTGTTTCAACTAGCAATAGGTCTGCAAAGTGCAAATATTAAGTCATCAAGTGATTTTTGGCTGATAAATCAGGACTTGATTTATTTGATGAAGCCAGCAGGCTTGATGGTAAACTTGCGTCAAGTCTCGTTTCCGGTTGTGTAAATATTGCAATCTATCTTGCCCTAATTCTGTACTGATATCATTTTCATTAAGCCTGCTGAGCCAGTGAAAGACGATTCGCCAGATGCGTTATTGGTTACAACACCTTCCCCAATACCAAGCACTGCGTTAGAAACCGTAGATGACAATCGCATCTTACCATCAATAGTAAGTATTGACACCAGTGTTGTTGCAATAAAACTCCTGCATATAAAAACCGACATTTCGGAAGCAGGCTGTTCACTTTCTTTTATGTGAGACCAGGTTCGAACAGAGCCAGTCAGTATGTCATATGTCAACGAGAAACTAACTTATGTGTGTTGCCTTTTATCACAAGAAAGCAATAGTCCTCAACTATGTATTGCATAAGCTTTGCATTCAGCATCAAATATATTCCACTAGTTTATAAGCAGCCAACGTGAATTTTGAAAGCAGGTTGTTTAGTTTCTTGTAAATGGGAAATTATTCTCTTCACAGTTTTCTATAAAGAGTTCGTGTTTAGGGTACGGGGTGTTGCTCCAAAACGTGGAACTAAAACAACAGTTCAATTGCAGTTCAGAGTAGAATAGGTACTTTTAGTGGACTTCTGAACACCTTACCTAAATTAAATTTGTCTGCTACTGTACGTACGTACCAGATTTACAAGGATGCTACCTCATCAGCATTGTTCTCTGAGCATAGTGACACAAGTAAAGCTTACAGTCTGTTCTAAAGACACTTGGAAAAATTTAGACGTGAATGACCATTTTTTACAGCACTGTGTGGTAAACCTGTACAGTTTAAAATGAACAAAATTGAACGGCTGTATGGTGAACTCAGTATATGTTGTTTTGGTATTTTCTAATGTAATTTAATTACGAGGTCTTTCAAAGATCATCTGACTGTGCTTGAGGGCCTTGAAAGTCAAACAAGACATTTTTAAGCGTTGAATTCTTAAACAAGTGAATACAGATTTTAAGACATTTATTCCGTACAAACTCTATGTGAGACTGACAAGTGAATACTAATAAAATTAAATTACTAATCTAGCTTGGATGACATACCGGCTATTGTGCAATGCTAATTTATCTTTACAATCGTTTATAATGTTTACCTCGTGTTCAGCTTGTGTCAAAATAATACGCTCCAATGCACTTTACAATTAGACTGTCACTCATTGTGGTATATTAAGGTTGCGCTTCTCAAGTTTCACAAGCCAAAAGTCTACAAAACCTGTTCATTGTTCGATTCTTTGACATAACTGATACTTTTACTCAAACGATGCTACTTCGAAGTTATTTTCAGCCATGTATCATAACTTGCATAACAATGGACCATTCCCCAATTAGACAAACTTTTAAATTCGAAAACAATTTTACCACAGTGGAAAGAGCTTCCTAAATTTAGTGAAATTGTGAAGTTTGGTTGTAAAATATTGTAAAATGTCGAAAATATAGTAATGTAAAGTTTGCGAATTTTGTAGTGGTAACGCTTTTCCGTCGTAATACAAAAGTATACAAAATTTGCAAACTTTACAGGACAACCGTGTCAATGCTATTGCCATTAATACTAAAAATAACCTTAACGACCGCATTTTCTCTAGCCAAGGAGCAAGAGTGAAGAGACTGCCAACACTAGTGATAAAGCAGCTGAAAGTTCTGCAGACTTGTCAGAATTGCGAAAACGTCTGGAAAGAATCAAGAAAAAAGCAATATGAATTCCAAGACTTTAAACTAGTTAATTGTAACGTAGTCTGACGATTTGTGTGTACTGTTGTCCAAGAAAAATATTGGTAGTATCTATTTAAATTCATGTGGTGGTGCATTTGTATGATATGTGCAGTTGTGTCAGACAAAAATGTGTTGAGAGCATGTTATCGAACAGATTGTCTCAACCCAACGAATCTTAATCGCCACAAAAACGCCACAGATTTGTTGAACGCTGTCAATTTTTCAGGCTTGTTGAATCATGTGAGCAAGTTCCACGCTCACATTCCCAGCCAAAATTTATACAATCCTATTCACTCGCTCCAATATTTATTCCATTCTCATTTTCTAATGTTGTTTTTTACCGATGAGTCCGAATGCATAGAGTACCATCTTCCCCCGTCAGAGAATTGGCCTCTCCCAGCTCACGTTTTGATTTGAAAATTGACTGTTCACTCCCCCTATCTACAACTACCACTTGCTACTTTTGTATAATATATTTCAAAATTTTCGAAGAGGTGTTTTAATACCAGTGGCGTAGGTACTATGGGTGCAGGCTTGGTCCCCCCCTGACATATTGGGGTGGGGCTTTCTTCAGTATATAGGGCAGAAACAAATCGTCAGTAAGGGACGAAAATGCTATAATAATGTTTTTGGACGGTCAGAATCAGGGTCAGAATACCATAAGTTTTCTCCACAGGTCACTACTGGCATTCAAAGAGATTCTATGTTTAAAAGGTAAAAAAGCCCTCTGCACCACACACGGGAAAGCACTTCTCGCTTACGGTAACTGGCTCGTGCTTTTGGTACTTGTACCGGGGGGGGGGGGCATTTAGCAATTGACCTTATTACAAACGTGTAACAACCTTGTTGACACTACCAGATCGTCGCAAGCTTGCTCCAACAAGGATGATACAGTCATGATATAACAATATTGGTACAAGTTATAACCTTATTTTGTCAACCATAATAATACCACCAAGCTTGTTACATGTTATTAACAGCGTGTTCCAAACTTGTTACGCCAAGCTGGTAACAACTTGTAACAAGCTTGATGAGACTTGTTGCAAGTTGTTCCAAGATTTTGTGACAATACGCTTTCTTACCAAATTCTACCAAACTCAACAAAGTCTTTATAGCTACAAAGTAGGAAACAATATTTGTTTTGATTTTTCAGGGTTTGGGATCACAAACAATGTGCATGCAAAGCATTATGGATTTAGTGAATGTGGTAGGACCTGGTGACGTAACAGGAAAAAAGCGCGCCAAAAAGTTAATATTTTAATATTGCTCATTCCACTAGCGCGGGTATTCAACGAGTGATCTTCAAAGCTAGTTCTCCATTATATTCTACGGTTTTCTCGAATTGCTTCCATTATATATCCACCTATTCAGTGAAAGAATAAGCTGTATTACACCAAGGTTAGTTCATTTATAATTGCGTGATGATTTTTTGTTCACAGGCCCAGCTGACTGAATTATTTGGAAGTCTAGAACTTTCTATTTGCAAAGAGCTTCAACTGCTCATCAGAATTAGCAAGATTCACACATTTCAAATACAGAGCAGAAAATTAGGTTGCCTATTAAAAGCACAAGCGTTGGTGCATCTTGAGTAAAGTACCTGTGAGATTTTGAAGATGTATCAGCTACAACGCAGTGGCGGATCCAGGGTAAGTCAAAATAAATTATTGCAGCTCAATTTTCAACTCAAAATAACTTTATAACAATGTCATAGGTTATGAATTTCAAAAGAACAAAATCTAACCAATGAAGTTGCTTTGAAGGTATTTTAAAATGTAAATATATCCTAGAATGAGCTGTGGTATTTTATTTTGACTTACGCTAGATCCGCCACTGCTACAACGTATCAGTACAAGTGCGTATCTGCAATCGTCACATTTAAAGTTTATCTAAATGATCTGGAAGTATACCATTCTGGTCGCTTTTTATAGCCTTTGGTTCATGTTTGTTGCGTTTCGACCGTGCCTAGTTGTCTATATCGAGCGCGCAAATTTCATTTGAGGGCAAAAATCAAAATTAGTGCTGTTTTGGAATTGATCTATTTCCAGTATGTCAGATCAGGACAGAGCTGCAGAACTGCAAATTTAGATTTGCATTCTATAAGGAAGTTCGTTCATAAGCAATCGTAACTGCACAATGACCCACACTTTGTTGAGCATAATTGGGGGATGTGCGTAATACTTGGATCTTGAATAAATGGTAGCATTGGTCGTGATTGAAAAAATTGACCATGCATATCACTGTAAAGAAACCATTGTAATAGTTGCATTGCCATCACATATAAAATGGGCAACTGAACTATGATTAACAGAGATTGAGCCATAGAATTATACCGTAAACCTCTGTTTATAAGCCCTGGGCTCTTAAGTTCTTAAGCATTTTTTGATGGGCTTATACACAGGGGGCTTACGTACGGGAGGGGGGGGCTTATACATGGACCACATCTTACGTCAATTAATATAAACCAAGTGCGGTATTTATTGTTAATTTTTAACACCAAAATATACACAATTTGATATATTAACACATTGTAGTGTGATGGGCTTAAAGACGGGTGGGCTCATATTCGGGGTGGGGGCTTATATTTGAAATGGTTTGAATGTTAGTAATTTGATGGGGGGGGCTTATTATCGGAGGTTTACGGAGGATATCCCACAACCTATGGTAACGATACAAGTAGATATTTGATGTTTTGTGGTAAGGCCTATTGTTGGGATGTTAAGTGGTGTCATTATTTTTGCAAGTACTACTATTAAGCTTGTTGTTACGGGTCGGCTGGGCTGCAGTGGTCCATTCCAGCTCAGTGTTCAGATAAGCATGCATTTGCAGTGTGGCTAGTTGTTTAAAAAGGTATATAAATGTACAATTAGATTACATTTTGAATGTTTAACATTGGCCTGGTTTGACATGCTTATTGATGCTTATAAACCAGAGTTTCAATTAAGAAAAAATTCAAGATGCATAATGTAGGAAGTGTTTGCATCTGCGGGCCCCTCCCTTTGTTATATACAGCATCAGTGTGAATTATGATGGTTGGCAATTGGCTATTTGCCAAGCAAAAACACTAAATGACTGATTGATTGTGACTAATCATGTAGAATAAGTGAATACAGCGGCTTAAGGAATATGGTTGTATAATATCAATTTGTCTCATTTTGAAAGAACTTTCACAATTGTGTGCTGAACTATTTTCCACCTTTGAACATGGCCTGCTTCTCATGATATTTTAATTTAAATCATCATAAACTAGCAAGCTGTCTGTGTGCTACATACATTATCACAAACGTTGTCAAGTGAATTACTCACTGTGTGACGTTAAACAGGTTAACCTGGTACATGTAATCGCAACTTATAAGTCAACTCAGCAAAGTGAGTCAACTCGCTTAGCTGAGACAATCGTAAGCCTCAAGGACAATTTCATAAAAACAAAATATTAGTGGAAACAGGCTGTCAGGTGGTGGATCTTGAGATAGAATACTAGCCTATTCTAGCTTATAATACTAGAAACTTAAATTTTGACCCCTGGCACCTATATTAATTTTTAACCCTGCATACAAGACCATAATTATTGGGAAGATCTAGGCAGACCATCCTTTGCCAATGTCTGAGCAAGTGTGTTGTTGGTCGGATATTTGTCAGATAAAAACGAAATTATATATAGTCCACACTTTACTGCATCATGTTTAGGTGATTGCCATATTGCAGTAACTTGAGGGTATACTTATGTCTTATGTTCATAAGCTCCATTTAACTTCTCGTTATACACATCAAGATTCTGGATTAAAATACACAGAGTTCTTGATGATTCAAAAGCATTGCCAGTCATCTTATTGTTAATTCTAGCCAACTGTTCACTCCACAACTCCAAACTTTGTTGTGAAGTTATGAAAAGTTCAAATTGATTGCCACCTGAACTCAATCGAAGCAATCAAATGCTCAGTCTGCAAACTGGCTTGAAAATTCAGAAACAAATTTTTGAACTTTGCAATGAAGTTCTAAGTATTAAGGTGAAATCTTAAGCTAGAATAGACAGTTAATGAGTGCTCTTTGTTCATTGAATTCATTGAGCATTGTATCCATCCAACTCAGAAATGGATCCAGCATGATCTTGTAGGGTGGTGCTCTGCCAACCCTTATGCCAAATATTGGTTTTTCAGTTATACATTCCACACAACTGGTCACCCATCTGTCAGCAGTATTTGACAATTGTGGTAATTTAATGATAGTAGCCCCCTGCCCTCGTGCACCTGCAGTAAATCCATCTGTGGTGCAACTTGAAGCATATTTGAGTCCAGAAAAGTGACTTCCAGCATACACTTTCAACAAAAATTGTCCAATAAAATATAGCATGTACCTTATAAGCTACTCATTTCACACATTTACAATGAACTTTGGCAAAGAATATTTTTTCCTGGGGAGGTGCCAACTGCCCCTTAATGTTGAATTGGAGGTCGAATGTTATCCTATCCAACTGTTAGCTAGCCTGTACATGATAATTAAAGTGTGTAGCAGAATAGTGAATGTCACAAGATTGTTCAGTGAAAAACAGTCTTGTTGGTATAGTATTTAAGATATATTTCAGCAGGTTAAAAAGAAATTTAATTAAATATTTTGTATATAGTGTGCGAAAAGTGCAAGAAATTGTATGCCATTACCTTGTTTGTTTTTGAATGATTGGAAAATAGGAGAATGCAATTCGAGTACATCCTCTATTCAATTCTGGCTATTTTTACACGACACAGTAATAGTTTTCTGAGGATTTTTAACATTTAAAATTTTTAACATTTTAGAACATTGTATAAAGTTGATACTATGTCGAGCAATTTTCAATAACAATCCACAAGACATACCAGTTTAAATCATTTTGTATTGTCAAATCTCTTAAGATATGTAATGTACGAGAGCTGCGAAGGACGATGAGCTAGGGAATGTTTTACGCCTTTGACTGTCATGTTGTTTTAACTCATGCTTATTTTACCCCAAAAGAAAGTATGACGGCTGAGAAATTTAAACAGCAAACTTGCTAGATATTCCCTTATGGAAAAAACAGTACAGCAAAGTTATAATAGGCCAGCACTGGGTACCAGTGGTGACAAGCTAAGACTGACCAGAACTAGACTGTAACATGCTTTATTTAAGTATGCTTGTCAGACCAGCTTATTAATATGACAGGTCAGGTACAGGTCCTGCCACAAGCTTGAACAAGTAAGAATGCCTGTGGCAGCTTGTGGTAACCGACTTATTAAAACAAGCTTGTGGCATCATGGTTTTACAAGCCTGAAATAAGCTTACATACAAGCCAGTGGTAAACTTGTTGACAAGCCAGCAACAGATTGCATATGGTGTTTGGCAGTTTTATTTCAAACTTGTCACTAGCTTTGTAGTTTTATTTGAAGCTTATACAGTAACAGGCTTCCTAACTTTGTTTCAAGCTTGACTCAGCCTTGTAAGATTTTGATCTGCTTGAGATTATTCACCTTTACAACAATCAATTATTTAACCCTATTTTTACATTATGAATGTTTATGGTTTTCACTTAGAACAATGTGGATCCAAGTAAGAACCATGGATGGAAAGAAATCTTCCCAAGTGGGCGGCCTTAGCAAATTAACAAGAATTAGTGAACTTAAGAAGAAAATAGTGGCCATGTTTGATATTGAAGAAGTCAACCAGCGGCTGTTCTACCGAGGAAAACAGGTTAAGACTATTAAAAATTTTGAAATGTGCCTTGTACTTTTTTTCACTTAATAGGGCTCCACAATGAACAGTTATTTCAAAGCAGTTACTGGCACTACTGTACAGTTGTTGTTCATTCCATTGTCCACCATATTGTCTGTGGGCAGTACAATAATCTAAAATTTCTCAACCAATAATTTCCTCCAAATATTTTCTAAGTTACAATTTAAACTTCTAAAAACATTTCGTATATGAATAAGCTTTTCAATGAACATAATAAGCTTTTTGATTAACTTGCTATTGTATCTTAATTTTCTTGCATTTTTGATACAATTATGAAATCATGCAGATAATGGCAATCATTTTGGAATTCCTGTAGTATGCTCGCACTAGCAAAGTTTATTGTATATTCCAATTGTCAGACTCGATTTCACAGATTTATGACCTTGTTGCAGTTAAGTGAACAATTGGAAGTTCTGCAATTTTACATGCACTGTAAAATTAAAATTTTAAATTGCCTTGTATGTCATGTACACAACTTTATACTGTACCACCTAACAACTTTAAACTACCCATTATGAGGTGTCACTAATGTAAAAGGCAATCACCAGTACAATAATAAAGCTAAAAGGATTAAAATTCTCCAGAATAATTGTTATATCTACATGATAGAAGAAGGTGGTTTGTAATACCTCTAGCAATGCTCCATGTATGCATCAACTTTATTGCTCTTCTGTATGTCTCGCCTGTATCAACTAAACAGTTTTCTGTGTATAACTCCTGTCAACAATTTTATTGATATTCTGTTAAATTATTAGCAAACTTTCTTGAGCCTTATGTCCTGTATCAAAATTTTGAGATGTAGATCTTTATGAAGCTGTATACCTTCTTCCAAGGTGGAACTTGAAGTCTTGCTGCCCTACTCTTTGATGTCATATGTGCCTATTATAACATAATTAACAAATTTTTCTACCTACCTTCGTTGTATGCCAGGTATATTATTGCCTTTTTTAGAATTGTTTTTTTAAAGTAGTGTAATTATTTTTAGTGCGATGGACACTATTTTACTCTAAGCTATGATTATTTTATTTGTGATTTTTAATTTACTATGATAGGACAATAAACTTCTTACCTCCTAATGAGCTCACCCATCAAACATCAATACAGTCGAACCACATAATCTGTCCTTTCTGATTCTGGCAGCGCCATGGAACCCATGGACTATGGGGGGCTTTATCCCTCCCCCCTACTTTTTATTGAGATAGGGCTTAATTTTGTAGTACAAAATACTACAAACATGCAGTATAACCTGAGCATGGCTTTTTGGTTCAACCCCCCCCCCCATGCACACACTTTTGAATAGCTTCTGCTGCCTCCTGTACATAAATGGTACTTCACATTTTCTGTAGAGGGTGAATTGACAATTATCTGGGGGAAATAAGGGGAGCGGGTTCCCAATCACAGGGGAAATTTTAAGAAAATAGAAGATTGAATAAATTTGAAGTTGATATGAAACATTTGCTCAATGGGAGAAACAATCAATAGTGACATTTTTTAAAAGGAGCATACTTTAATTGTCAATTCAATTGATGAATGCATATATATATCCAAGGCAATCTACTAATTGTGATAAAAACAAATTTATACTATGTCTCCCCATACATTGTCAAAAATTAACCAATTTTGATGCTTTGTTTATATTTAAGCCTTAGATTATGGCAAGGCAGCACTCCCTATCTGATACTAACTACTGTTGAATTATTGTACCCTGGGAAGCACTGCTTTGATTGTTGAGACCATTGCTATATTGCTCTGTGATTATCAGTGTGAAATACACAAGCGAATAAGTTGGTTTGCTGAGTGAATGCCAGGTTTTTTACCCTCCCCACCCAGTGTCCACCCTGATAGGAGGGAGGGCGGCCATGTCCAGGAAAATTGACTTGGCATGCGGGGATATAGTGACACAGGAGTAGGGTAGTGTCAAATTCTCCAGGGTATGCCCAACCCCTTCCCCTGGGGTTAAACATTAGCCCGTGCATAAGGTTGCTAGTGTAGAATAGTGCAGTAAAAGGCACACAAGTACATAGGGTGTAGTGCTGTGCAAACTCCAGTTTTTTCACCTCCGGCTTTGGCTCCTGCAAAAAAACTCCGGCTCGGGCAAAAAATTTTAAGCTAGTGCAAATTTGTCAAAATTGCAATTTTTACAGTTCTTATCTTTTCGATATGAAGCGGTTATCAGGGCTAGGGCTGCAAATAAATATTTATTTACTAGGTTCTGACGATAGGTCTAAGGCTTAGTGTCAAAAATTTTCGTCAAACATAACTGGCAAAACTCGAATTTAGTCGGATAAAAACGCAATATCATATAAACATTTCGTCATTTTTTCTTCTAGAAAAACATACAGTTAATAGTAATGTTTCAGTTATTCTTAAAAACACATATTCGACCATTCATGTTGACAATTGTAAGCATAGCGTCGCAGCGTTTGATGAAATTTTCAGATAAATTTTCACGCGCTTTACCGTCTTGCGGACGTCACAGTTATACCAAAATAACAAAATACCATAATTATAATTTTTATGTTTGTGGGAAGCCGTATTAGGTTGTATTTACTTTCTCGTCGATGGAGTTAGTTTTTCGTTGATCTATGATAGAAGTTTGCGGCACAAATAAGGGCTGCCGTAGTTTTGTCGGAGGTGAACAAAGTCCGGCTCCGGCAAAGTAGGTCAAAACTCCAGCTCCGGTGCACAGCACTAATAGGATCTGTCGCTACCAAAAACGATGCCAACAGAACTCGACGTTTCGAACGACGGCCTTTGTTTCCTTAGTTTTTATGTAAAATATAAATATTCTTTAGAATCTAAGAGTCTCCTGAAAGCTGTGCTTAGTACAGTACAGTGCAGTGCAGTGCAGTATGGGTAAGAAACTTGCACAACATTTTTTTAATGTGATTAACCCATCCGGATACAAGATTCTTTGACAAGTATAATTGTCTTGTGATAAAGTAAGGGACGGCGCACGAGAGCAATTGGTTCAAACTGTATAGACTTACAAAATTTGGATTGCATGCATATAACTGCCTGGAAACAGCTTTGGGTAAACTTGCGTGCGAAGTCAAAGCAAATGATGAAAGGCTTGGTTTAAAAGAGTTGAATCAAGTGCTGCAAGGATTCAACAATTAGATGCAAGATATTTTGATTGATGATTAAAGTATTGGCATTGAATATTTAAGCTAATTCATTCAGAACACGTGTTAGATAATTGTTGCTGTATTGTCGACATTTTGATTGGATCGACTGAGCTACCAGTTAAAAAGAGGAAAGCACCAAAAAAGCTACCATATAGGGGTTATACCATGGTATTATCGTTACACAATAAGACATCTTCTATTTACATTACTCTATAGTATCAACTGCGATTTCTGCCATTTTGGATTATCAAAGATATGCATGCTATGTCTGTTAAACTAAAAATAACATTACCCTCCTTATCTCGAGTTCACCGTATTTTGTTCCTGCCAGAATTAAGAGCATGAAGTCACGAAACCTTTGTACATTGACAGACGTATCAATAGCAACCGGAAACTCATAATGTATATTGCAATGTGGTCATTAACATCCTCTTGTAAATTAAAGGTTGAACTTTGATAGTTTACTGTGCGCTCAATCTCGTAGCCAGAGCCGGAAATGCTCTTTGGAGGATTCGTAAAGTTTTACGTACCCTTCCTACAAGACGTCAAAAGCATATCATATAATCATATTCATATAACGAAAGTTTTAAACAAATTACAAAATGATGCATACGTATTACCTATATGCACTTTAAATTACAGTGTAGTTATGTGTGTTCATGTGTGGCTGGCTGGCCACTTGCATTATAGGAAAGCTGCCTTTGACAGGAAAAATGCCCACTGTTTAGTCAGTTTATAAGTTTGTCGTGTACTGTTTAGTCAGTTCTATTAGGTGATAGCTTTAAAATTATATGACTAAGTTTGAAAATCAACCAGAGAGTTGTGCGCAGGATTCAAATTAACATTTTTGGAATCTTAGATAGGTCAAGTTACATAAACGTGTTCGGATTTTTTAACAGGTTACGTAATAGCAGAGATATAAACCAGAGAATATTCGTATCCTTTGATTCCTTTCTATTCCGCAGTGCATTGAGAAAAATGGCCATAATCCACCTCCAACTATCCCTCTACATTGTGAAAAGCACCTACTTCCTTAACCCATTTATCCTAAACTAGGTTCAACTTTCGCAATTGATTTTTAGGTAGGTGTTTTTTTGACTAACGCTCGTCAAGGAGCTGTTTTTTTTAATAGGTGCGAGAAGTGATTTGATATGTGCGAGACCATACAAAAGGGTCGAGAGTACATGTCGAGGGTCGAGAGTAAATGTCGAGGGTAATGTCCTTACAAGTGCGAAAAAAAAACAAAGAACAGTGCCCTTAGAATAGTACCATGTACCATTGCCATTAGAGTAGGACCATGATAAATAATAACATAGTCCGTGTTTGTAATGAGATGCTTTGTCAAAGCAGTACGTGCGTCAGTACCTTAGATATATATGAATATGTTATACATCGGTGCAAATTAAGTTACTTCATATTAATACTGAACTGGCATATGACTGGGCTAGAGCGCGCGACTATATATATATACACAACGAAAACTGTTCCAGCACTAAGCAAGGTAAAAATACCAGACATAATTCGGCAATCTTTCGCTTTATCTAATCTATTTTACAAGCAACCAACACAACATGGCGGTGATGACCCCTGATAAAGGGGCACCAATCACATATTCAAGGCCCACACGCACTGAACATGACATCAAGCAAAGCGATTTAAAACTTCAAAAGCAAATAAATCGCGAGGTCAAAATTAACCGAAAATTGTATGCTAGGATCACATATTACATACAAACTGCTTCAAACAAGTGAAGGAATAAATTTACGCAATATCTGCTCTGTAGTACTCAATTATCTTATACGAACTTTTTTTATTAGTCAATTAAATGCACTGCGTGACGCATAAGCAAAAGATATAACAATTCAAAGGAATTTATTCGCGATCAACCGAAATGCGGCAAAACAAAGTTCTCTCTGAGTTATATGACAAATGTACGTCGTCAGGTTGTTCAGTTTCGATTCGGTGATAACCGGTCAGCGTCGATTTTTTCTATCGCAAGCCATCAACTGAATTGGAAGCTGCAGCGGATTAGAACAGTGTTAGGTCAGGTTACTGTCACATCTGACATGCCGTCATCTACTCACCACCTGAAAATTAAATGTGCTTTTTACTTGGTACAGAACTCAAATCTATATTTTTAAATTTAATTTAATAAAGTTTACTGTATACAAAAAAAGCCGTTAAAATATGTACACGAAAGGCAAAACAGAAAAGATCTAAAAGTACCATACTTAGCTGTCCAACCAAAAAACAAAATAAAATGATCAAAACTATAAAAATATAATTTATCTATTATAAGGTAATGTGAAACAGAGTCAAAAGCCTTAGTGAAATCCAAATAAGCAATGTCCGTTTGTCCTCTTTCGTCGATTGATTTAGGCAGCTAATGCACAATTGTAAGTAATTGGGTGACACTGGAACGTCCTTTCATGAATCCATGTTGAAAATGGTAAATACGATTCTCGATAAACGGATAGAAGTTGTCATAGACACCACGTTCTACAACTTTTTCAACTAAGCTGAGTAAAAAATGGATTTACAGATTAATTATTTCTGCATCGATCCATTTCGGTACTCCGGCATTATTGACCTTGCATCCTACCACTGGTCAATGTCGTCACAGTCGAATGCTATAAATCAAAGGGTGTATTTAAGAGAGTCTCTCTTAGTCTGACAAAATCAGCCTTTTTATAGTTGTAAACATAAGGAGAGTATTTTGTCCTTTTCAACTTTGTTTTGACAGAAAAAGTTATACCAAGATGATCGGTGTTCGGACAATTGGCAATCAAATGTCGACAAACCACTTAACTTCCCTTCTAAACTGCTACGAATAATACTTTAAAGGGAACTATTCGAAAGCAGCCGCGTATAATTAGCTTCCTTGATTCAGAAGAACATATTTCACAAACCACGAATTCACAGGCCGATTCCAAGCACAAACAACGTTTGGACTCTACATCGCTCTTGATAGGAATTAAAACCCCTCCACCTCTTTCATTACCAAGCCTGTCACGGCGATAAATATAACCACTTGGTAAAATTTCATTCTCAAATATAGGTGATATAGCCACCTTTCATAAACAACAAAAATATCACTGTTCCTCGAATATACCATAGTTTTGTTTAACGCAGTTTATATGTGATATAGTGTAGAATTTTTGGTGAATTTTGACCCTCGACTTTTGACCCTCACCCACGACCTTTTACCCTCAACCTGTACTGTCTACCCGACAGTTAGACTCTGTAATACCGTTGGTGGGTGTTTAAATGAAAATACAATATTTCTGCGATGAATGTGCTAAATATTAACAGTCAATGCTGGTCAATATAACAGAATTCTATAATAATACTCGACCTTGAAAAAATGTTTATTAACAATGATTCTATTTAAATTTTTGTTGGGATGACATTTTTTCTGAGACACATTGTATATCCGCGGTTGCCTCAAAGATAACTGACTCGAAATTGGAAAAGTTTTAACATAAAACGGTTGTACGTTTTTTACAGTTGGAGGATGAGCACACATTGTTTGATTATGATGTTAATCTCAACGATCTTATTCAATTAATGATCCGTGTTGAGAAGCCTAAGGTGGAGGATGTATCGAAAACTTGCGAGAACAAAGAAACAGAAATAGTTAGTGTTAATGGAACTACATCAGATGACGATAGTCACAATGTAAGTTTTTTTATCAGCAAAGCTCGAGTACTAACACCAACAAAATAGCTAAAACTTGTCACAAAGTCGTATTTCAACGCATATTGATGAAGAATATTCACAGATACATGTAAATAACCAAATTTTAAACAGCGTTTGTAATCATTTGGTGTTAACGATACTCGACATGCATTGAAATCAGATTTTGTTACAAGTTACAGCAAGTTTGCTCACCGTATTACTGCACCTTACGGTTGTTTACACTGATTTTTTCCTTATTGTGTGGTGAAGGTCTTCAATCGTTTGATATTTAAGAATTAATATATGATCTTCTTTCACTGTTGTATTCTAGAATTAATATATTCACCGATTATTCTCATTCTTTCCGCGCACGCGATTATTCTCATTCTTTCCGCGCACGATTATTTCCGCGCACGCGATTATTCTCATTTTTTCCGCGCACGCGATTATTCTCATTCTTTCCGCGCACGATTATAAACACCGATTATTCTCATTCTTTCCGCGCACGCGATTGTTCAAAATCGATCACGTATGTTTTGGTTACCTGGCAACAACGAGTCGTTTGAGTGCGTTACAGTTATCACAATAATGCACGAAAAGTGTGCAGTATTGAAAATGGCCAGGAGTAAAACGTCAAGAAAACTGTATTTACAAGTGGATAAAGCTAACAAGTTGATGAAAATATCGATGAATTCTGCTATAAAGACCAAAAAGGAAAACAATCTTGAAAATTTCTGTCGTCAGAGGTAATTAAACTTATAGTAAACACCGATTATTCTCATTCTTTCGTCTGTGAACTCTCGCATGAAAGCTCATTGAACAGGCTATTTTTTGACGTATCGTTGTGTTTATTTGCTGAACTCAGCTTGTAAAGGTTGTTCGCTACGATTCTTCAAATTTGTTGTACTTTTTTCACGTATAATGTTTTTAAAATCGGATTTGTTTTATTTTGTTTTGGTAGCGAAAGCGTACGGCTTTTGCTTGCGAGCACGACCAGTGAACTCAGATCATATGTTAAATGTGTTAGAGACTGTTAAGTTCGTGTTTTGTTTACAAATACACGCTCTTGCTGAATGTACAATGAACTCAAAATTACAAAATTTTTCCTTCATTGTACATTGAGCTCGTGCGTGTATTTGTAAACAAAACACTCACAACAGTCTCTAACCCTTAAACATAAAACATTTTCCGTGTTGATATACAGTTTATCAACACGAGTGGAAATTGGAAAAACGAGAAATTGTGTGGAAACACGACGCCCGCAGGGCGGAGTATTTTCACACAATTTCGAGTTTTTCCAATTTTCACGAGTGTTGATATAACTGTATATCAATACGGAAAAATGTTTATATTTCTTTTATAATATAGCACAAAGAACTTTAACAGAAGAGTGGCGGGAAATTTTCCGTGTTGACATAGAGTTATATCAACACGGCTCTTAGCCAATCAGCGTTCAGAATTTACAAATGCTTTATTATAATTAACAAATATAAAACATTTTCCGTGTAGATATACAGTTATATCAACACGACTGAAATTGGGAAAACGAGAAATTGTATGGAAACACGACGCCCAAAGGGCGGAGTGTTTTCATACAATTTCAAATTTTCCCGACTTCTACGAGTGTTAATATAATTGTATATCAATACGGAAAAAGTGTTCTATATTTGTTTCATAATATAGCAATGTCAAAAGCCCGAAGGATACGAAAAATTTCCGTGTTTACAAGTGGCGGGAAATTTTCCGTGTTTACATTAATTAAGTTATGTAAACACGGCTCTTAACGAAACAGCGTTCCGGATTCACAAATGTTATATTATAACATGTTTCCACTTCTAGAATGAAAATCTTAGCAACGGAGAGGTTAACAATGATATACAGGGATTATACAAGGTAGGTGGTGGTCAAGGTGTTTTTCAACTCTTCAAATTATGATTGTTTACGAGTGAAATGGTAAGAATATTTTCACGAGGAAATAGCCGAGTTCAATGGAACATTCCATCTTTCACTGAATTAATACCAAAATAGACCTTAGGGAAAGCCAAAATAGGATTATAGTACCAAAGTAGGCTTTAGGAAAAGCTAAAATAGGAATATAATACCAAAAAAGCCTTTTGTTTCTCAAGAACCATTTATTAACAGTTTGTTTAGCGTTTTGACCAATTGAATTTATTGAAAACATAAAGATAGAACATTTGTTGCACTCCAAAGAGGGCACAATAGTACATGTAGTACTGCATTCACATAGTATTACAAATGGACATTCTATTTAATATCGTCGTTATCACGTGAACGTAATCAGCCAATTAAACGATCTGAATTCAATGGGGTATTATATACTAACAGATGAAATCAATCTTCTACTCGAGTAGAAAAGTCTGTGTATTTAAACGATTAGCGACGCCTTTTTCCTCACAAGCACAATTTTAGTAAAGAAGGTGTTTCTCCAACCTCGGTCCCAGGGCCTTTTCTTAAATTCGGGAAGGGAAAAGGCCCTGGCATCGGCTGGTCTATTTTGTAATCCCATTGGCTCATTCAAACTGTCAATTAAATCATTTAAGAGCACAATTTATTCATAAAATACAACTGAAGAGAGATTTGAATCATTTAAACCCTTTGCTTAGTTTCTTTGTGTAGATTTAAATCACTTATTCGGCTGACTCTTAACACTCTTCGTATAAAGTCATATACGTAGAATATCCGTATGCTTCATCATCGGAATTTGGTGAAGGTTTAGGGACAACTTATGCATGTTATCAGCTCACACACGGCAATCTTCTAAACAAGTTTTAACTGTATTATACCTACTAAGCACTTACTTTACCAGGCTTCACATATTACTTTATTTCATTGGACATTGTAGCGTCATATATACAGCCGAAGATGTAGAGCCAGCTATAGTCTGTAGAAGGTTGCTTTTATAGGAAGTTATTTACCTTAAAGCTAGCTGTATTGCATAGAACGTTAAAAATTACTTCTCTGATTTATTATTTATGCAAACACTCACAGAGACCGCAGAAATTAACATATTCTTACACCCAGATATTCTGAGTGTCATGTGACCAGCCGACACCAGGGCCTTTTCCCTTTCCAATTCAAGAAAAGGCCCTGGGATCGAGGTTGGTGTTTCTCATGAGCGCATTCGCAGAAGTGTGACTGCTCCTTTTTATACAGGGTGTATCAAAAAAACGGAGCCCATCTTTTGTGTCAAATTATTTCTAAATTACTGAAGCTTTTAGCACAATTTTGGACTTGTTTTAAACCACGTTCTTTTCTCTTTCGAACAAGCCGTAATTCGTATTTTTTCTCCCAGTAGCGTATGTGCTATGACAAATTTAGTAAAAGCTATCGATTTGAGATGTCTTCCAATTATGCAAATTCACTATGTCTTTCATGGTCGCCAGTTAAATTTTTAACTTTTTCGCTTATTACATAAATGGTATTTCTGTTAAACTTAATAAAACTTGTTATAAAGCTTTACAGAAGATAACGGACCGTTAACGTGCACTACGAACGGATAGTTCAAGCTTGTATCGACATGAATATTGACATTATGCAATTTCGACAACATTGTGCACGCGCGGATAAACAAAACGCTAATTTTGATCATTATTTTGGCATAAATCTAAGGTTTTTGTTAAAGTAAACGGTCCGTTATCTTCTGTAAAGCTTTATAACAAGTTTTATTAAGTTTAACAGAAATACCATTCATGTAATAAGCGAAAAAATTAAAAATTTAACTGGCGACCATGAAAGACATAGTGAATTTGCAATTTTGCATAATTGGAGGGCATTTCAAATCGATAGCTTTTACTAAATTTGTCATAGCACATACGTTACTGGGAGTAAAAATACGAATTACGGCTTGTTCGAAAGAGAAAAGAACGTGGTTTAAAAAAGTTCAAAATTGTACTATAAGCTTCAGTAATTTAGAAATATTTAGACACAAAAAATGGGCTCCGTTTTTTTTTATACACCCTGTATAGGGCCACTTTCCACTAGAAGGATTTTGCGCGCGGAACCGAATTTTTCTTTGTCGTTTTCCGACTGATAGCTTACAAACAAAGAAAAATTACGCTCCTTGCGCAAAATTTCGTCTGGTGGAAATGAAGAATATCTATGAAAATATTTGGACAAGTATTCGCCGACTATACTCGTGTAAACTTTGAATAAATTCTGCCTGTTATTTTAAACATATTTCTCTTTTTGTAAAATCTAAATACGCACTAGTAAACCACTAGACGAGCAAATTATTGAGAAACTAAAACGGTTTATTTTGATATGCTGTTTGATCGCGAGATTTAAAGACATTGGCAATAAAAATTATATTGCTTCATGTGAAAGAACATGAAAAAACAAGCCGATCACCGTCTACTGTTATGGTCTATTTCTTTTGCAAAAATGTCAGAGAATAAATTGCTGATCCAGCAAAAGTTGTGACGTCACTAGTTGGCTAAGTATTTAGTCAAACTCATTGGAATTTTGCACACAGATAGTCCATTGCAAGACGCATCGAAAAGCATTTCTAACGTTGTTGCCAAGATAACACTGTTGTCCCCACGCCCTGCGCACTGTTTTTATAAAACAGGTGTATACTGGAACTGGTGATAATAACATAATTCAGAAGTTTGTGGACTATGCCTATGCATGCCTGAAATTCAATGGGAAGATCAGTGTTCGAAAAAAATGTCCACGTGGATAAGTATAACAAGTTTTAGTAGAATCATACTAGCATACTAATGCAATGCTGTAATTTGATTGGCTACTCTACTCGCTACCTTCTTCCTCGATAGATATTCCTCGATAGCAAAACAACAATTTTCCTGTCGTATTTTTTTTAATTCACAGACAATATGTAGTATTATTTTTAAAAAAAATGGCTTATGAATCAATTATTTATCCTAGACTCTTCTAAAACAATTAGATTACTCGCTCTCAATTTCTATCCGTTGATAGTTGATTCGGGCTTCGCCCTCATCAACTATCACCGCATAGAATTTTCGAGCTCGTAATCTAATTGTTAAGTAGAATTTCCATATCAGGGACCTGGGGATGACAGTGTTACCTAGGCAACAAAATTAGAAATGTTTTTGGATGCGTCTTGTTATGTAGTATCTATGGTTTGAGTGAGCTATGCTCAGTTATGTATTCATCAAATATACTTGCCCAACTAGTGACGTCACGCATTTTGCTGGATCAGCGATTTATATTTGGTAAATTTTTGCGCAACTAAAAGAGATCAGTCTATTACACTGAACGGCCGATCAGCTTTTTTCCATGCTCTTTCACATAAAACAATAAAAATTTCATTGCCAATTCCCTTTAAGACTGAATTACGAACTATTTTTCTTGACAGTGCCACTTTAAGAATTTTGCGTGCATGCATGTTTCCTAGGTTGATGATCTAATTGATGCTAAAGATCGTGACATGGGTGCTTGGTTTGAGGCAAAAATTGTTGCGCTTTCCATCGACAGCAGTACGGAACTACCCTCCTTACTTTATGACGTCTTGTATGAAGGGTATGTTAAGTTTCTCTTAAGGTACTCTCCTTTCATTTCACACAACAGAAAAACGAGGATAAGTATCGCAACCAACTAGATTGCGTCCTATCTGGGATAAGCTAATTTGTAAGTTTTGTTGTATCACACAAAATGTTAATCGAATATTTTCTGAGGTATCTAAATTTAAAATCAAGCAAGCATTTCTGAGAATGTTCGCAATTTTTCACTTCCTTTCTTCTGACATGGGATATTTGAATTTGTTTGAAGTTATGATGAACTCTCTTTGACTTCATTACTGTATATTTTTTTATTCATGCTGAAGACCATGCTAAAATGAACACGCGTGTAACTATTAATGCTTCACGCCGGTGTGACCAACTTTGAGTTGTTTTAACTATCTAAGAGCTGCTTTTAATGTGAATTTTTCAAAAATCATTATGCATCGTGATGGTTTGCAGTCCAAAGCTCGAACAAGCTAAAATATCTCAGGTTAAAGGGGAACTCCACCCCCGATACAACTTAGGTTTAAATGAAAGGCCTTACCACGAATAGTTTGTGTGTAAAATATTTTGTCCTAATTCAGTTTCGTTAGCGAGATATTGTGCGCAACATCCATGAAAATTTGCATATAGAAGGCCGCCATTTCGCCATTTTCCGTCGGCGCATAAAGTTCCAGCGGTTTGTTGTTTGACGTCACTGGAGTGCTCGAGTGCTTGAAGTGCTCTCTAAATAATATGGTTCTATGTTATGATCTGTCGCTTCGTGGCGAAATAAGCACGATTTTGTTTGGCTTTTTTCTTTTGCCATTTGTGTTTTACGGAAATATGTGCGTCTACGGCGTGTGATGATCACTAACAAGATGATCAGAAATGTTGAGGAATTAATTCGCTAGTGGAAGGACACTCAATGTTGTGTTATTATGTTACGAGTGCGTCTACGGGAAGCCACAAGTATGAAGTATTCAAGTAAATCGGATTGTCAACGTAAATTGGTCAGCAAAATTGTAAAGCTTGTAATATAATATAGAAAATGATCTATAGAAAATGAAATGTAGTAATAAAATTATTTCCTTAACTTACACTACAGTATACCTCACTGTATGGTGCCAAATTGTTCAAATGGCTGGCGCAAAACAAAGGGCACAAATATAACTTACCACCGTGTACCGAGTAACCATATGAAGAATGTTTGGCTTCAAAAAATCCGGCGAGACAACCCTCGAGATGTCAAACACTCCTTCGTTTGTAGTGAACATTCAATTACCCCTGATAGTTACGTTACCTTGCTTGCTGAGACATTGTGTGGGCATAAGGGGAGAAGGGTACTGAAACCTGATGCAGTTCCAACAATTTTTAAGCATTCTGAAAATGCACCTAAACGTAAACCCAGACTATCAAGTGAAAGGAGAAGTCACACTGAAGAAAGACACGAGGTAAATTATATCTGTTAAATGTAAATGTAAAGTTATATAACCATACCTATATTTATCTACAATAAATTTAAAAGCAAGGGTGCAGGTCATACTTTTTGACTAACAGCATTGTTCTTGGAGACCTGGCAAGAGGGCTCACCCAATTACCCCCAACTAATGACATTCAACTAATAATTTCTGCACAGTCTACACAAGTAATACAAAAATGACATGCATGTCATACAACGTTTTTACATTTTCAACTGGTATTTGCTAAAACTGAGGTGCAGTAATGTAGCAATTGAGCCCCCTTTGTTAACATTTGTTTTCTCTTTAAAGATTAGGAGGGGGGGGGGATGGAGTGAACTCCCTTGCCAAGTGTCCAAGAACAATGCTGTTAGTTAAAAAGTATGACCTGCACCCTTGCTTTTAAATTTATTGTAGATATAGATATAGATATATTACTTTACATTTACATTTAACAGATATAATGTACCTCGTGTCTTTCTCGAGTGTGACTTCTCCTTTCACTTGATGGTCTACGTTTTCGTTTAGGTGCATTTTCAGAATGCTTAAAAATTGTTGGAACTGCATCAGGTTTCAGTACCCTTCTTCCCTTATGCCCACACAATGTCTCAGCAAGTGAGGTAACGTAACTATCAGAGGTAACTGAATGTTCACTACAAACGAAGGACGTGTTTGACATCTCGAGGGTTGTCTCGCCGGATTTTTTGAAGCCAAACATTCTTCATATGGTTACTCGGTACACGGTGGTAAGTTATATTCGTGCCCTTTGTTTTGCGCCAGCCATTTGAACAATTTGGCACCATACAGTGAGGCACACTGTAGTGTAAGTTAAGCAAATAATTTTATTGCTACATTTCATTTTCTATAGATCATTTTCTATATTATATTAAAAGCTTTACAATTTTGCTGACCAATTTACGTTGACCAATTTACGTTGACAATCCGATTTACTTGAATACTTCATACTTGTGGCTTCCCGTAGACGCACTCGTAACATAATAACACAACATTGAGTGTCCTTCCACTAGCGAATTATTCCTCAACATTTCTGATCATCTTGTTAGTGAAGCAAAACCGCACACGCCGTAGACGCACATATTTCCGTAAAACACAAATGGCAAAAGAAAAAAGCCAAACAAAATCGTGCTTATTTCGCCACGAAGCGACAGATCATAACATAGAACCATATTTAGAGAGCACTTCAAGCACTCGAGCACTCCGGTGACGTCAAACAACAAACCGCTGGAACTTTATGCGCCGACGGAAAATGGCGAAATGGCGGCCTTCTATATGCAAATTTTCATGGATGTTGCGCACAATATCTCGCTAACGAAACTGAATTAGGACAAAATATTTTACACACAAACTATTCGTGGTAAGGCCTTTCATTTAAACCTAAGTTGTATCGGGGGTGGAGTTCCCCTTTAAAGAAAGGAAATAAAAATAGCAGAAAAAAATGTTATACAATTTTCAAAGACCTTTCCAACAAGGGAATAAAAAATTCCTGTCCTACACTTCTAAATTGTGATGCCCTACCCAATTTGAGCACCAAAAAAATTAGAACTACAAAGCTGAAAGAGAATTAATGGCACCAAGACAAAACATTATAGTTACATTTAGGTAGCCATGCGGCAAATGTTTTTTATTGCATATAATTCGTTTTCCGTGCAAAGCCCGTAACTTGACTTTAAGGTGACGTTACAGGAGAGACGTTTGCATCAGCTTGCGGCGAGTATTTAATTTCTGACATTGTGGTACTTAAATTTCAACTATTTTCAGCTACGAAGAAGACGAGGCTGTCAAACTTGATGAAAAAAATATTCGTCCAAGAGCTAATGTTATGTTGCAATGGGACGAAGTATGTATGAAGAATTATTTTCAGTTATTTTCTCGTATAAATGGTCCTGTAGAGTGTATTCCATCTGCATGATCCGGGAGGGCTGTCTTGCGACAAAGCATCTGTGGCTGTATTTACGTATATGGATGCCTTGATATATATTTTAGCTTTTGTGCTATGTGCCTGTGTTTTCTAGTCTTGACCTGCATTTTGAGAGTTTTACCAAAATCTTTGCCATTTCCTATATATACTGTAGTGATTTGAGTCTGGTATTTCTGCGACACATATTGCGACATCCACATGTAAATAAATGAAACCATAATTACAAAAAATAGAACAATTCTGTGTTATTGGCCAGGTTTATACTAAATTGTACCTTGTACAAATTCGTGGTTCGGTACTTGCATGGTAGTTAGTTTGGATATTTGGATAGGGTTTATCAATTATTTTTAAATATTGGCAGTAGTTGGTAAACCACAATTAACATACTATGTAAGAAAGTCAAGAATATCAAATTTTCTAGTCAAATTGACTTTCTTGCATACTATACGAGTTATGGTTTACCGTGTTTGCGAAGCACTTGTAAGCTAAAAAGATATTAGATAGATTAAACTACCCAGTCCTGGTAAACAGGTATACGGGTAGCACTATTTTGTGTATATAATTTGCTGCGTGCAAATTTCGAAACTGTAGACGGTCGAACTCATCATTGATGGTCGAACACATCATTTAACTCGTTCCCAAGCCTATGTGTCTGATAAAACTAATAGATTTTGCATTTTAAAATTTTAAATAATCCAGTCCCTGACCCAAACCCTAAACCTAACCCTTACCAAAATCGTTTAAAAGTGAAACAGTATAAGAAAAAAAGTTTGACGAACTTTAAAAATAAAAAATTGCAAGTAAGATTCGAACCCCTGCCTGTTCTGTTAGAAATCGCACGCCTAGACGACGGAGCTGACAACGAGCTGGCTGAAAACCGTTAAAACAATTTGTATTTATAATAAAACTTCATCTAATTGAAACCAGATCAGTCTGGGAACGAGTTAAATGATGTGTTCGACCATCAATGATGAGTTCGACCGTCTACGGTTTCGACATTTGCTGCGCAGACATTGATTGTAATGTCTGTGTAAGTATACTATAGTAACTAAGTATACTATTGTAATGTCTGTGTGAGTATACTATAGTAACTAAGTATACTATTGTAATGTCTGCGTAAGTATACTATAGTAACTAAGTGTACTATTGTAATGTCTGTGTAAGTATACTATAGTAACTAAGTATACTATTGTAATGTCCGTGTAAGTATACTATAGTAACTAAGTGTACTATTGTAATGTCTGTGTAAGTATACTATAGTAACTAAGTATACTATTGTAATGTCTGTGTAAGTATACTATAGTAACTAAGTGTACTATTGTAATGTCTGTGTAAGTATACTATAGTAACTAAGTATACTGTTGTAATGTTTGTGTAAGTATATTATAGTAACTAAGTGTACTATTGTAATGTCTGTGTAAGTATACTATGGTAAATAAGTATACTATTGTAATGTCAATGTAAGTATACTATAGTAACTAAGTATACTATTGTAATGTCTGTGTAAGTATACTATAGTAACTAAGTGTACTATTGTAATGTCTGTGTAAGTATACTATAGTAACTAAGTATACTATTGTAATGTCTATGTAAGTATACTATAGTAACTAAGTATACTATTGTAATGTCTGTGTAAGTATACTATAGTAACTAAGTGTACTATTGTAATGTCTGTGTAAGTATGCTATAGTAACTAAGTATACTGTTGTACTGTCTGTGTAAGTATACTATAGTAACTAAGTGTACTATTGTAATGTCTGTGTAAGTATACTATAGTAACTAAGTATACTATTGTAATGTCTATGTAAGTATACTATAGTAACTAAGTATACTATTGTAATGTCTGTGTAAGTATACTATAGAGGCCCTGTTAGGGGTTTTAGGTATAAGGTATATTTACCCAAAGTATTTTAGTTATAAAGTATAAATAACGATAGACTTTTGGGTATAAAGTATAAATGATCACTGGCGTTATACTTTTAGGTATAACAAAAACTGACCACAAGACATTTTGTGTCAGCTATTCGAGGCATTTGGGAGCATTTATTTGTCAATAGTTACCAATACTGATCGCTTTTAATATCTCGACAGCCTCAACCTGAATTTGCAGAGTTGAAGTTCCACGGCGGTATTTGTGAGAATATAAAATCTGCTACACACTTTTCGGATTATAGTTCCACTTAAACTGTCACATTCTCGCTTCTACACTGGAAACTTCGAGCAAAATGACTCTCTAAATTCACAGGTGTCACAGGTGATGTCCAAAGAATGAAAAAAACCCGGTAAATGCTTTTGCAAGGGGTGAAATAGTGTATATAAGACTAAAGTAATTCCGAATAAAGTGTGCATAATTAGACTTTACACAATTAAATACTGTATATTTCGAGTCACTTGACTCATCTTCAGCAGAAATTTTACAAGTATGGCGTTAACTGTAAGCGCGTACTATTTAAATTATAAATATAAAATTATACGCCATACTTGTAAAATTTCTGCTGAAGATGAGTTAAGTGACACGAAATATACAGTATTTAATTGTGTAAAGTCTAATTATGCACACTTTATTCGGAATTACTTTAGTCTTATATTTGCTGAAACTATCGGCCGGTAAAGGATTGTGAAATAGTGTACAACGCAACTAAAAGAAAACAAGAGTTGTTGGGGTACTTTTGGGTATAAATGTGTCTGCCATTTTAGGTATAAGGTATAAATGATCTTTTAATAATAGGTATAAGGTATATTCAAGACCCCCCTAACAGGGCCTCACTATAGTAACTAAGTATACTATTGTAATATGTCTGTGTATAAGTATACTATAGTAACTAAGTATACTATTGTAATGTCTGTGTAAGTATATTATAGTAACATCTTAATATGAAGTTATCGGGGGAAATAACATGAACATCGATGAACAAAATGACGCATCCTGTATTTGTTGACCTGAACCGGGATATCTAGACCTCTCGAGTATAGCAAGGCTCTCGGTTACCAATTGTACGCACGACCTGTTTTCTAGTTCAGAAATGAAACGGAACATGACAGTCTGGAAGATATTACTGGCAGGATTGTATCATTAAAATTTTACAATTTTTGCGATTTCAGTTGTATGTTGATCAGATAGTGATGGCAAATTATAACACCGACGAACCGAAAGAAAGAGGATTCTGGTATGATGTTCAAATAACACGAATGGTAAGTATGCTAAAATAACGGGGAAAAATAAGTGCACGGTTCCGGCAATTCTAAAATCGGGAAATTTTTCGAAGTAGAAACTAAAAAGTGTAGCAAATTCGTTATTTCAACTCTTTTATCTCTATGGGAAAGACAAAAAAGCATACCCTTTTTTATCTCATAAGTTATTTCTAGAAAATTCAGAAAAGCCTCACCTTTTTTCTCAAAGAGGGGTACCGTTTCTCAATGTTTGTCAACAAATGGCCATGCTTTGATTTTGTCACCCTTTTTTGCCAAGGGTCTTTAAAATGCTTAGATTTATCAATGCTTTTCTGTAAATGAAACTTATGCAACGTGGAAAAAAGGGGTAACATTTGTTCGCAAAAAATGAAAAAGATAGCCTTTTTTATCAAGACGGAAAGGGTGCCTTTTTTAATAAATTTCGCTGTCACTCATAAAGGTTGACAAGAGTGCTTAGAATAAACACCCGCGGGGGGAAAACGCAATGCCAGCTAAAGTGCCCAAAACTATATGCGGTTTTTGTTCAAATGAAAAAGCTAAAGGGAATTGTATGTACTGTATGCATGTAATTTTGCGTTAAAATGCATGCATTGTGCAGTAGCAGCTGTTGTATTTTTGTTGAAATTAAATTCTGATAGTGAAGGCTCAAAAACGCAAATATGTTACTTAAGTGTTTATGCAACGAAATTTCACCTCGACGTGTTTTGACGTCAGTGTAGAGATAAACATAAAATGGGTTGGTAACTTCTTTTACAGAAGTTCATTGTGTGACTTCTTTCGTGAGAAATTTAGCTTTGAATAATATGGAAATATCATACTTACGACATCGCAGTGCATAATGTATTTTAAAACAACATAGATTTTTCGAACTATTTAATTTTGTCGAACAAGGTTCCAAAATTATAACTTACAAATTCCGATTTGCTGTATTTTAGTGCAACTTTTGGAAATTTATCATGGATATTGAAAGAGAAATTCCTACAGCACTAAAACCTCAGTATGCCTGTGATGTCATAAGTATGATATTTGCATATTATTCAAAGCTAAATCTCTCACGAAAGAAGCCAGACAATGAACTTCTGTAAAAACGTTACCAACCCATTTTACGTTATCTCTACACTGAGCTCAAAAAACGTCGAGGTAATAAACACTTTGAAGGTTGGAGCATCGTATGGAAGCAAAGTGATAGCGGTAAATGCAAACAGTAAAGGACATCGATCTAGTTGTTGTCTAGTGCGTGAATCACTTCAACGCAATGTAGTCAGATAATCAGTCGATCAAAACCGAAGAAAACAAGCATTGTTCGGAGAAAAAGTCCTGTACCATAGATAGCACGCCGTAGTATGGAATTTTAATTCTTTTTATGCAACAAAGTTACTAAAACAGGTCCTTGGTTGATATCAGTAACAGCTCGTCCCCTGAAAACAAATTTAATTGAGAGAAACTGTATAATTATGCATGTATGCCGCATGATTGGAATGTACATGCACTTCAGCACGGATTTAGTGATGTCGGTGCAGTTCAAAAGTACACACGTAAAAACGCACAAATTGCTACAGACCTGTATACAAGTTGTAACAAGTCTGTTCACAAGTTGTTGACAAGATGTATTTGCACTGCTTGTTCCGAATTTGTTAGAACAAGTTTGGAACAAGCTGTTGACAAATTGTAACAAGCTTGAGGGGACTATCAGACCTGTTACAAGATTGTTCCAACAAGACTGATATAGCATGATATAACAATATTGTTACAGCCTTGTGTTGTCAATCTTGTAACAAACTTGCTACAACAGGATTGTATCAGAGTTGTTAGAACAACCTTGTAACAAGTCTGATATTTTCGTCTCGCTTGTTACAAGTTGTCAACAAGTTTGGAACAACTTGTTGACAACTTTGGAACAAGCAGTGCGAACACATCTTGTTGACGGCTTGTCTGCAGACTTGTTACAAGTTGTGAGATTTTTACATGTGTAATAAAGACATATTGCATTCCGAGAAAAATGCAGCTGTTTTGTACTCTCTTATTGTAGGTTTGTAGACGATACATTCTTTCAAATATTGGCCACCATATCATATATGTGCGCAACTAGACATGCAACGTATCTCGTCTATAGACTGCTGAATAGTATTATCTATCTCGCGATTTCTCAGTTTCCTGAATGTTGAGCTCAGAATAAAGGAATGTTGTTGTCTTTTTTCGGAAAAAAACTCGTCTAACTTCGGGAAAAAATGTTGTAAAACTTCACCTGTCCGCCGAAGTGTAATTCTTTCTCACCAACTCTTCCACTACTTTCGGCAGAACTTTGTACCAAGTACGACACGAGGTTTCAGTACATTCCGCAATTTAAGAGGATCGGACCCTTAAGCTATTTTATTGGAAACAAAAACCGGCCATAGTTTTGCGCACTTTAGCCAGTAAACTTAGTCAATTAAAAAGGTTATCTACCCAGTTTTTTGTTCAATGTCATTTACTTTAGTAAGGGGTGCATGCCCTTTTCGGTGTTTTACCCGCGATGTGTTTATTCTGAGCACCATTTTCAACCATTTTGAGTGACAGAAAAATTGGTAAAAAAAGGGTACCCTTTTGCGTCTTGTCGCCACTAGAGCAAATTGATAAAAAAAAGGGTACCTTTTTTATCTTTTGCAAGCAAACGTAATAACGCTCGTTAATGCTACCCTTTTTTCGACTTTGCGGAGGAAGTCTCATCTGCAGAATTGGTAAATCAGATTTTGACATTCTAAAGAGACTTTGACAAATTTTGACAAAAAAGGGTGACGAAATCAAAGCATCGCTGTTTCGTGACAAACATTAAAAAAGGGTACCCTTCTACATATGAGAAAAAAGGTAAGGCTTTTTTAATTTTCTTGAAATTACTTATGAGATGAAAAAGGGTATTCTTTTCGATCTTCACCATTGAGATAAAAGAGTTAAGAAGACGAGTTTACTACACTTTGCAGTTTCTACTTTGAAAAATTTACTGCTTTTAGAATTGCCGGGTCCGTCCACTGAATAAAAAGGCGCTCTCAAATAATTACACTGCATATTTTCTGATTGTTAGCAGTTTGGTTGACATTTGCGAAAGTCACAAAAAGGCAATTTATTGCACAAAAATTATTTTATTTCTCTCTTCGACCAGACGGAGTCCTCAACGCGAAACAGTAAAAAACTCTTTGCAAAGCTTTTGCTTAGGTAGGTGAATTGTTTTTCCGAAATCTTGATTTTTACAATATATTTTCTGTATGTATTTTCTTTTATCGATAAAAACCTTTGATGTGAATGTAATATATCCGTTGTTAAATTTTTGGTAACATAATTCGTCAAACATTTATACAGTTCGACAGATATAAAATTTATAGATATTTACAGATATATACATATTTACAGCTAATTCAAAGGTTGTTATATTGATAAGCCCAAAAGAAAATATATTTTCACATCCCTTAAAAGTTACAAACATATTTATTATTCTTGAATATAGCGAAGAAGCTGGCGATGAAATAGCCCAAGAATGTCAAATTTTATTCACAGATGAAATATTTAAAATTCCAAGTATTGCTGGTGAGACAATGTACATATAATAACATCATTCTCCATATACTACGTATTCTCAATTTTGATTTGTGAATTTTCCTGCAAATATCGTTTTTCAGTAAACCACAGTGGTAAAATTTTCTTTAGTTCTTTATAGTAAGTAGATAGCGTGTAACTTATCCGTAAGTAAACCGTAAATCACATTTACAGACTAAATATACATTAACATATGTAAATTAAAAAAAAATTGTAAACGAGAATTTCCATTTTTGGTAAGAAAGTCAATTTCATTCGAAAAATTCACTTTCTTCACTTGCGAACTGTTGCCAATATTTTCCCAACTATTTTGAAATCACGTACTATTGTATTAGTGTAACCAGTGTGGGTTTACAATGTATCTATACAGACATAGTACGCACTACAAGATAAAAAATTGTGACAAAAATTTTATTAATTCTCGCATGATTGGAATGCATTTTAGCTCCCGCAGCAAATTAGATTCAAGTTTTAGATTAATGAATGCTTCACGTACAAGGTGTGCTTTGCATACTCATAATATATTTAGGCAACCTCTGTCAAATTACAGTCGTTATGCCGCTAATTTGAACTATGAGAGCTATCAGAGGTTTTTAACTCACCCTGTATTTACCTTATGGAAAAAAAAATATTTCCAATGATTTAAACAGATAACACTGCAACAAATATTACAATTACTTTGAATTGATAAGCCAAATATATATTGCTATATGCTGTTAAATAATGCGCTTGTAGTTGCTAATATTGGGCGTGCACCTGATTCTCCGGAGTATCTGTTATTAATTCATTTTTGAGTCGGTTTTCTTTGATGTACCGCGGGTTATATCCAGGTTATTTTCCTTGAATAAATCGATGAAACTTGTGAGAATAATCTCGCAGAATCTCGACTTAAATTGTTTAAAGTGGAGAGATTCTACTAGAAAACCTTCTCAACAATAAATTAAGTTATTTAAATACCTGAAAAAGCCAGGAATTATGTCATATAAAAACCTCGAATGCTGCGTGTCCTCGGGATCTTTATATGACATAAATCCCTCCTTGTCGGTATTTAACCTATAATTTATGTACTCAGATCGCGGAGACTTGGTGTGAAACCCAATCCTCGACATTAAGATTTGCCTAAAAAGATTAAAACAAAACGAAAAAAAAGATCAACATTGGTTTGACATTACATTACTTTAGACGGAGTTCAGCGAGCAGACGATGGAACCTTGGTTGTAAGACGTAAGAATATTCTCTGTAAAAACTTCACATCTAGTTGACACTGGTTAAAGCTTCTTTTTAAACGACCAAATTTTCTTTTTGACAAATTTGTCGAGAATTCCTAATTTACATGCGGTCGAAAAACATTTGACACATGAAATTTGTCATAGAAAATTTCTACGTTTAATAGTGGCTAAATGCCTTCTCGACCTATTAGGCAAACTTTTGAATTGAGAAGACTTATTAGTGCAGTTGGAAAGTATATTCTTAATTTAGTAAAATTATGAACTCATGCGAATAGTAGGTACTCTCACCAACTGTGCTAATACATTTTCCCAACACGAAAGTTTGTCGAAGAGGGAAATGGTGTGTTGTCGGCGTTTGTTGTTCTCCTGACCGACGTGACTGAACGATCTGTTAGTGAGGTTGGCAGTTTATTATAATATTTTCTCTAATAAAGCCGGGGTTAAATGTTTATGCACATCTTTATGCTCTTTGATTTACTCGAGTTTATCGTTATTCGTTCAGGTCAAAACAGGCCAGACTGCGACCATTGTAAAGATGATCCTTTGAAACCGTGCAAGTATTGTGCATGTAATAAGGTATTGTATATTAGCGTTGAGCAGGATGTTTTAGGGAGTATGGGACTTGTATGGATAGGAGTTAAAGCGGCAGTGTCCGGCCAATTTGAGCGATTCCTGCTTGCAAATTTTGCACAAAACTGAAAAAGAATGGCTGTGAGCACATAATAAGTCGATAACAAATGCAAAAATTTGTGCTAAAGTACGAATGGTCGTGATTAACTGAGGTCTGAATGGGATTAGATTGTAATTCTAAATTTTTCGTTGGCAAACAAAAAACTCATTGTTTGGTAAACTGAAAAAAATCCGTCTGATAATATTGCATGTTGAAGCTTTAGTGTGATTAATATTACTCGTATTGCAACTAAACGAAGTTGCAATGTATATTTTGGAAACTTTAATTTAGCCCATTTTTTGAAAATAAGATTTTTTGGTAAAAAAAGCCTGACACTGTTTCTTTAATGTTTAGCTTTGTCTGAAACTACAAAATATTTAGCAGTGTGTGTTGTCCGTCCTAATTGAGAGTGCTGTATTGTAGTGTGCAGGTAAAGAAGATCCAGACAAACAGTTGCTTTGTGATGAATGTGACATGGCTTACCATATTTACTGTCTAAATCCTCCTCTTGAAGGAATACCTGACGACGATGAATGGTAATAAGCTCATTGATTTACACTGTACATTGTGTTTCCTACAGCTGTTTAGATTGGCTAATAGCTTTGTGTTTGTGCGTTGGGCTAGTTTGGTTTCCAAGATCTCGTAGCACTTGAAAAAGCAATGTCTCCGTAAAATCACGAAGTCCAGATTTTCGTGAAAATAGGGGGGGGGGGTTGGAGAACATTTACAGAACGTTTATGGAACTGCTTACTAGTTTGGTTCCAACCTTTCTTGATCTTTGAGTTCGTGATGTATGACTTTTTATACAATAACCAGAGTTCATTTTGCCTTTTTATTGGTCAAAAACTGTGATCCATTGGAGGACGACTGTCATTTTAGCAACAAGCAAATCAAAGCTATTTCAGATTTTTACCAGCCAATGGCGTTTTAATTTTTTATCATAAAAAACTAATAGATAACATTTTTGCTGATATGTGTTCAGTTATAGATTACAATGGTAAGAACATTTAGTTGTAAGAACATTTTCTTCTTGCCACGTTATTACGTCGTACTTTGTACATGTAACTAAACAGATAACGTCAAAATGTTGACTATTTGTTAACCAATCAGCAACATTCACGTAAGCATTTGAGTAATTTAAACTAATTGGTCGACACAGCCTGCAAATGTTTTTCCATTTTTGGTTTTATTTGCTTTAAAAAACTAAAAAAATTGTGTGGCGCTGGAAAATCGCGTCCGGTTTGCATGAGTTAATCGGGAAATTTGGATAGAATTTTTCTTTTTCATTCAAAGATGTGTCCTTTGTTAGGAGCTCATGCAAAATTTCTCAGGAGAGATGTACAGTTCTCCACCCCTCAACAATCTTGAAATTTTATTTGGCTATCAGATCAATAACATTATCTGGCTATTCTGGCGAGCCAACACAGCTTTCATACCCGCGACATACTAAGCTCACTATTGTATGTTTTGTATATTCTTTGTACTCTGTTGTTAAAGGTATTGCCCTTCCTGTAAGAATGATTCTTCTGAAGTGATCAAAGCTGGCGAAAAACTGCGAGGCAACAAAAAGAAACAGAAAATGGCGTCAGCAAGCTCGCAGAGCTCACGGGATTGGGGAAGAGTAAGTATACTGTACAGTTGCTGCTCAAAAGTTTGAGTACACCTGCTTAGTCAACTATGCCAATCCATTTCCTTGATTTTGAGGTTATATGCATGTTCTACTAGTACTAGTTTAATTGCAAGTGTTCAAAAACCTTAGAAGATGCAAGTCAGAATTTTTAACAATGAAAGAATGACTGACCAAAAAAAGCTATGGGTATCGCTTAACCAAAACATGAAACTACATTTCACACTAGTACTCAACCTTTTGAGCAGTAACTGTATAAAAATGGTAAACACTTAAAGTATACTGTATATTAACTACGCACAGACAGTATACTTTAAATTAAAGCCTGCTTCCCGCTGTTCCTAGTGATTCCTTTTTGCACCATTTTGCAAACTTCTCTAAGCAATCTAAACAACATACAAAGGTTCGAAAACCGTAGAAAATCACTTGGTGTCTTGATCACTTGGTAGGTTAGGAACGATGGGTTTAGCGTTTCAGTAGCGCTTAATATTGTATGGGGAGGGGGAGAATATTTTCATTGTATTCTCATGCGCACGACTTTAGACTCTCGCGTCTCAAATATTTAAATAGATAGGTAAAGTATTTCGATTGTTTCCAGCTTTTCTGTGTGCTAGTTGACCTATCGGGTTTTTGTTTTCGGATCGTTTTTATCGTACTGGATCCATCGCAGGATTCATCTATATAACACTTACGACAGGGTGTCGGCACGTGTACGATCATGTGGAAATCATTCATAATTCATGCGGATTTCACGTTTGCTGACCATTTAACCTGCTTGACAAAAATGTGTATAAAAGAACTTGACAGGCAAAGATTATATTTGTGTGTAAAATTATTCTCCATAGGGAATGGCGTGTGTTGGAAGAACTAAAACATGCACCGTTGTGCCTTCAAATCACTTTGGTCCAATACCTGGCATTCCAGTTGGCTCATGTTGGTTGTTCAGACTGGGAGTTAGTTGTTTGTTATTTTAGTTGCTTTTATGTAAGGCTATCTGACGGGTACTTCCCACGTGCTCAACCTTACAGTAGTGACAACGAATTAGGTAGAATAAAAAAAAACACAAGGCAAAACCAATATGCAATTTTAAAATCATTGTGTAGTTAAGATTTTGCATTCTTTATATGTTTGAGCTTTGGCTATGGCTATAGCTATAAGATTTTATTTTTTAAATTCTCCCCCCGTATTCCTCTTTTTACATTTATTATGTAAATTTTATTTAGAATTTTCTTTGCGTAGAAGGTTAGTATGTGAGTCGTCACGGATAAATACTGACCTAAAATGACCAGGCTTTGTGACTGGCCTTTTGCAACACAAGTCATCTTTTTTTTAGTGATTTGTTCTGTCGAAAACCAATTTCTAATATAGTTTATTGTATCTTATTGTTATAACCAACCATGCACAAAGCCAGGCAGTGTACATAGTCCATAGATGAATAGCGATCCTTCATCTGGACTTGTTCGCTCAGGGACGTAACTAGAACGTTAATTTTTTTGGGGGGGGGGTGCATATTCATATATTCATGTTTTGCCCGACAGATTTCTTTTCAAATTGAGAAGTTTGAATTTGATTTGAAAAGAGACTCGTTGGGCAGAACATGAATGTATGAATATACCCCCCCCCCTAATAATGTTCTAGTTACGTCCCTAGGTTCACTGTTTAAATCCGTCGAATGGTAAAAATCGCACGTGCAAACAAATCATGGGGAAATGTAACCAGGATTGGTTCTGTTCTGATATGAACCATTTTAAGCTGATACGAAAATTAGGATGAAAATGGCATGTTTTTTTTGCAGATGTACAGCCGTATATGAAGAATTTGGGTTTGTGTAAAGGCTGCTTTAACACGGCTTTATTTTTTTGTGTAAAGGTTAGTGAAGCTGGTGTCCACAGACCTCATGTCAGCGGTATTCATGGTCGTGATAGTGAAGGAGCTTTCTCCATTGTTTTGGCGGGAGGATACGAAGATGATCAAGTGAGTTCACAGTTGATAAAATACATGGTTTCGAGAAACGGCGAGAATTGAATACAACTGGTTGTGTATGTTGGCGTTGGCTTGTGTAAAATTAGAGAGCTTAAGCAAGCGAAAAAAACCTTTACCAGCAGACAATTTGATAAAATAAAGCACAAAACATACTCCGAATAGTAACATCTTGTAAACTCAAGATATGAGCTATTGAAACAAGATAACACAAATCACGGTGATATTTCGACTTTATTGCAAAGTCATTGGTTTTGACAATGACTTTGCAATAAAGTCGAAATATCACCGTGATTTGTGTTATCTTGTTTCAATAGCTCATATCTTGAGTTTGCAAGATGTTACTTTTCGGAGTATGTTTTGTGCTTTATTAGCAAGCGACGTTTTTGTCAACACGGACGGCAGCCGGAAATAAGTTGCGTCGTTATAGATGGCGAATGATGGCGTCAGCCGTTCTTGTTTGAAATCAACAACGGCAGTCTGTGAACTTTCACGGTCATTATTTCAAACGAGAACGACTGACGCCATCATTCGCCATCATTCGCCATCTACAACGACGAAATTTATTTCCGGCTGCCACCCGTGTTGAGAAAAACGTCGCTTGCTTAAGCTCTCTAACATGGATCCTATCCTCGTCACGTGTGTATTGTATTTACTTCGAATCAACCGATATTAATGTCTAGTTTGGCCAATTGTTCCTGTTAAGCACGAGCAACCGAGTCTAAGATTCAGCTGTTGGTTATTTATGCAAAAATTTAACGGGCACGTGATGAGCTAGGTACCTATTTTTGCATAAACTTGGACAATAGCATATAGTTAAAAAATTGTTACCCTGCGATGCACGCGAGAATTCAAGAGCAACAAAAAGTGTAACCCGCAGTTTTCGTTTCTGTATTTCTACAGCTCCGTTTATTTTAAAACTTTAGCAGCTAACACTACTAATGATTTTGACAAGGTTTGTGAAAAAAATAACGTTTAAAAACTAGCCGTTGGGAAATTTCCTTTAAATGTTTCGTTAACCCAGGGTTAAGCTAACCTGGTTTTCAACAACAGACCCTTGGTGGTGTGTTAGAATGAACTATTAAAAAGCAATGAAACAGTTATTTTAAAACAAACTGAAAAAAGCTGTTTATTGCTGCTCATGTTTCGGTCATGTGCAACAAATACTTTGTGATTCACCTTCCGAAACAAAAGTCGTCACTGTGATTTGTCCTTGAGAAAACTATTTTCTCTAGTTTGTTGTCTAACATTGTTACAGCCAACCATCAGTCACAAGGCATGCTACTATAGTTTTAATGGCGAGCTATTTTTTGTTATCTCTTTAGGATAACGGGGAGGAGTTTTTGTACACGGGCAGTGGTGGACGAGATTTGTCAGGAAACAAACGCACTGCTATTCAGTCGTGTGATCAGACTTTAACAAAAACGAACAGAGCTCTAGCTAGGAATTGTGCTGCGCCATTGTCTGACAAGGGCAGAGTTGTATCAAAGGATTGGAAAGCGGGGAAGCCAGTCAGGGTGGTAAGTCACGTCTCATCATGTAATTCGCGATAGTAAAGAGCTTTTAAAATAGCAGTTTGATTAGGTTGAATATCACGTAAATATATTATTGGCGCCGATGAAGATGCGTGCTCATGGATTGAAAGCTGTGCAGTCATAAATGTGCGAGGTGTTTCCACAAAATGAAACTGATATTGATATACTCCTCATCCAAACTTCCAAAGAACTTAAAATATTGTCGTGTAAATATTGTAGGTCCGTAGCAGTAAATTCAATAATAATTCAAAGTACGCTCCTCCAATTGGCAACAGATATGATGGGATATACAAGGTAAACTATTCCACGTAAGTATGTTCAGATGGCTGCGTAGTTACAATGTATGCAAAATGCATGTATTTTCACATACGTATATGCTTTTTCAGGTTGTAGAATATTGGTCTGAAAAAGGTCGATCCGGGTTTATGGTGCGACGATATTTGCTTCGCCGTGATGATGAGGTAAATAGCTTACTAAGCGTTCTTGTATATTGATTCTTTTCATGTCACGTCCGCAGCCATCTTTGTTCACCAGGAGAAAATAATTTGAAATGGATCCTTTTCTGGGATTTGCCCATATCGGGAAACGTTACCCAAACTGTGTTGGTGTATATCTTTGTTCTGCTGGCGAGATTACTGCGAGATAAATAGGAAAGAAATGTTCTTGTTTTGAATCTGTGACAGTGCTGTAATCAGGGTGTTAGCCAGAAAACCAAGGTTAAGTTCACTTTAGGTAAATTGGGAAAGTAATTCTACTGTCTCAACATTGCGAGCTAAATAAACTTGACGGCCTGCTCTGAAGACATTTTGGGAAATTTAGGAATTTTTTCAATTCCGAATTTTGAAGCCAGAATATATATAATGAGATGATATACTAAGATCGATCAAAATTTCTGAAAGTCAAATCACAACGTGTAAAAACTGGTCAAATCATCAAGTCAATGTCTTTTCCATATTAACTGCGAACGGTTTTGAGAAGGTTTAAAACACTTGGTAATGAACTCGTAGCGGCCATCTTGGACTATTCTCAATAGCTGTTTACATCACAGGCAAATTTGAATGGAAACAAAAGGAAACAGAGATTATTTGTGAAAAATTTTTGTTCGCACAATGTTTATTTATTACCACAGATACCTAAAACTGTAAAAACCTCTTCTACTACGTCTATAGTACCAATGTACATTTATAGTGGATAGTCCAATATGGCTACCATTGGCTTCATGACTCGTTAATTTATGTCGTGTTAATATGGTGCTTCGTTAATTTTCTGTAATAAGGTAGATGACAACAGAAGCGAACAAAAGTATTTGTACTCATTCATGTCATAAAAAACCTCACTCAGATCTGATTGGGAAGTTCCTTATTGTCTCAATTTGGAGATTCCCTATGTCTAGCTAACACCCTAATTAGTAATTTATTGCGACTGTTATTCTGTTCCATGTTTTTCCCTTCTTCATATATATGTGTATGTTATTTAGGAGCCAGCTCCATGGACGAAAGAAGGTCAAGCAAGAATAGAAGAGCTGGGTTTAACCATTGAGGTATGGGAGGGTTCAGCATATGTTTCAACGAATCCAAACTTCTGTTTTAGTCAGCGGCATGAATGGTTATGTCAGCTTTTTGTCTATAATTTATATGTCAGCTTGTCGGTATTTATCAGCTGGTCGGTATTTATCAGCTTGTCGGTATTTATCAGCTTGTCGGTATTTGTGGGCTTGTTGTCGGTACTTTTTGGCTTGTCTGTATTTGTCTACTTGCTGTCAGTATTATTTGTCTACTTATCGTTTTTTGTGTACTTTACTGTCGGTAGTTGTCTGCTTGTTGTCGGTATTTCACGGTTGCCGTCTGTTGTTAAAAGTAATGAACTATCATTCAGTACAAAACACACATTCGGCGAAGTTAGCGACTTATATTTTTATTTTAAGTTTTTTAAAGTGAAACTGCATCGAGATTTAATATTTTTACCTTTGATTTAAAAAGTAATGTTATGAATTAAGACTTAATTTTCGATAAAGTCTTTGAAAAGAGGAGAAAGGGGAAAATGGAATTTGAAATGTTTGCAAAAATTTATTGCTGTTAAACGTCAATTTCAGCCAGCTTGGATTCAATTCTAGGCTTCATTCAAGTATTGGCCTTTTACCTGCAGTTCTCGTTCACGTATTTGGAGAGTTTCACGGAAGTGAATAGTCTCTCCGTGGGGAAAAATCAGTAACTCTGCCTAAGCAAGTTCTTATATAATTATAGCGTATTGTTCTTGTTTGTAGGCATTGTTTGTTTCTTTATACGGTGGCAAAATATGCATGCAGTCTCGAGAGTCAAATTTGCATGTTCTGAGGCAAATCCATGGCGAGCGAAATATGATTTTAGCATAACAGGTTCTTGAAATTTAGGTTCTTACACGGGAAGAGGGGGGAGGGGGGGGGGGTTACTGTATCTGGCAATCTGAAGGTTTGCTATGCTTTTAAATGAATGTAAACCAGAGTTACAATTCACAAAAACATGTGAAATTTGGGTATCATTATTATTACGTTCCTCCTTTTACAAATGGGTTTCATTTTGCGCTTCGTCTTCCCATAATATTATTGTTATAATAATATACAAGGAAATGTTTCTGGACTGTGATTGGTTGATTCGAGTGCAGTTAATCCCAAACATCACCCAGAACAGTGCAAAAATCTGTAACAACAGTGCAAAAATCTGTAATAAGCTCTTTGAGTGATGGGATTTACTCGCTGAAAAACCAAAAATATGGCGGCCGAATTTTCACGTTTGCTTAAAGATTTCGTCGAAATTTCAACACAACTTGGGATTCTTCTCTGACAATTATGATCACAAAACAAACTCTAAAGTATGCTGGAACTTTGTACATAAAACTTTTAGCCATGGCTTTTGTAAACATGAATTTTTTAAGCGAAGAAATTCGAGAATGAGTGCACTTGCATAATGCGAAGTTGTAAGTACAAAATGCTTGTTTGGACATTTCCTTTTTATATTATTAATAAGTAATAGTATAATTTCTCGTGCAATTACGGAAAACAAGCACTCGTGAGTTTTTAAAAACCGCAAATAGCACTCGTCCTTCGGACTCGTGCTATTTTGCAGTTTTTAAAAACTCACTCGTGCTTGTTTATCCGTAATTGCACTCGAAATTATACTATTACCTATACTAATAATATTGTTAATATTATTATTATTATTATTATTATTATTATTATTATTATGTAATTAATAATAATAATAATAATATATTATTATTATTATTATTATATAATTAATAATATTATAATAATATTGTTAGTATTATTATTATTATATTAATAATATTATTGTTAATATTATCATTATATAAGCGGCGCACACGCTACACAGCCAAAAACGCACAACCTGTTCTGGCCTGATGAAAACAGCATTGAACAATGTTTTGCTGCCCACATTGTTCAAGGTTGTCAACAATATTGTTCAACATTGTTACACCTGATTGCAGGCTAATTCAGGCTCATCAACTTGTTCAGTATTGTTGACAACCTTGAACAATGTGGGCAGCACAACATTGTTCAATGCTGTTTTCAACAGGCCAGAACAGGTTGTGCGTTTTTTGCTGTGTAGAAGGCTGGCGAGGCTCCATAACACGTACATGTAGTGTGACAGGATAAGTATCTTGGTACGTCCCTCAAGGGCCGCATGTTATCGTGTTTGTTTTAACAACTACATTAAAAGGAAAACGTCTCTGACCAGATTTATCTTTACCAGTGGATAGCTCTTAGAGAGCTTTCTGTGCCCCCCCCCCCCCCATTGTGACCAGAACGGCCTTTGTAACATTTTTTATATGTTTATGTAATTGCTGTAGTTCCTTGTTTCGTTCACTGTTTTCCTTGTTTCGTTCCCTGTTTTCCTTTAGTATCCCGAAGGATATTTAGAAGCACAGGAGAGAAAACGTTTGGAAAAAGAAGAGAAGATGAAAGCAAAGAAAGCAAAAGAAACTAAGAAAGGAAACGAATCCAAAGGAAAACGAAAGAGAAGTTAGTTACACATGATTTTTATGTATGTTCGTGTTGAGCGTGTGCCGCACGCGAGGGTTAACGGCTGAGCGAATGTTCCTTGTGCTTGTCGGCTCAGCCGATATCTTGCCGTGTGCGGATGGATTTTAGTGAGTTCCTTGCCTCGTGCAAGCTTTTCTCGCCTGTTGAACATGTTTGATGTGTCACTATATAAGTATTCGAGATTCAGCTACTGTAATTTGGTAAAGGTTATGTTAGTAACTGGAAATAGTTTAGTTCGCAAAAGTATCCCCAAAAAAGCAGAGTTCTGCTTTCTACTTTGGGTTTTGAAAAGAATATAGGGAAAGTAGTGTTTATTCTCGTTTGAAAGTCTATTCATTCGGCTTTCTTCAGATAGGCTGTTTATGAAATTTAAGCGAGTGAGCCAAAAGTGGTGCATAATCGTTTGCGATTGAAAGTTTTTAAAATTGAGATAGCGCTTTAATCACATCACATGCTCACAATCTGTATTCAAAGTGGCTATCTGGATTTCATATATGGAAGCATTAATCTCTTTTTTTTTGGTTTGTTGATCTTAGCTCTGTAATAAAAGTGTATTTGGGGCAGCGTGCAGTAAATTTTGTCTTTAAGACAGCTCAAAAGCAAGTGTATTAATCACTGTCTCACGCATTAAATCATAAATGTGGTGAATGCATTTAATTTCAATCAGTTCTATTTAATTTTAATCAAGGGAATCTCAATCCGATAAAAAACATTCATATTCTTTATCGATATTCTGTGTAATTCTGTTAATCAGTATGAAATCATTTTCAACGAGGAGAATTATTTTTCCTGTAGAACATTAAGTGAACATTAGTCATTTTTTGGAGCATCTCAAATTGACTACTTGCGCTAAAATTGTTTGTGTGGTTTTATTACTTGCTTCAGGTAGACAAGAAATACCTTGTTCAAGAGGCAAATGTACAAGCCATAAAACAAAAAATTGTCAATTTATTTGATCAAGCTTTAATTCAGCAATCAATCTTAGAAGTTGGACTCCGTTTTTGGGACACCTTGTAGTATCTGTTATAAGATGGACTTGTGTCATAACGACAGTCCTTGCAAACGTTATTTTGGGCGCGGGTCTTAATTTGCACGCATCTTGTTGTCACTTCGTTCAAAAATCTCTCCTCCCCCATGTTCCCCCTATAATTAATCTTGATTATAGTCAAACCTGCTTGTTGACCATGTCAAAAATAAATTACAATGAACAACATTAAGAAGGGGAAAGGGGTAACAATCAAAGTGGAGATAAGCGCCCAGCACATCTGACGCTGTCTTTAGAAATCTGACTTTCCACGTAATTTTTACCAGTATTGTAGCTTTGCGGTTGTGACATGATCATACACCAATCAATAGAAATCGCCGCACTCCCCCGGTCGGGCGTTAGCGCGATATTGATGTATTAGGCCATCAGCAAAACAAATTATTCCTACTCCCCGCTATTTTTTGGCCTCGAGCGGGATGCGATTATTTTTCTTGACTTGCCCTTCAGATTGCAGAATTAAGAGTAATACAGCATACGCAGTTAAGAATTTTCTAATGTGTTTATTTGTTTGTTTTGTAGGTTCGTCTGACTCGCTTCAGGAGTCCCCAGCCAAAAAGAAAGTTTACAAGATCACCAGTGATAAGATGGATCTTATTAAAGCCGATACAGCAAATGAAAAAATATGGAATGAAATTCTCTCGTCGTTTGAAACATTCACGGTTGGTTATATATTTGTACTAAATTTGGTTTGATTCATTGAAAAAAAAAACTTTAAAAAAAAGATAAAAGCCTTTTACAGATTTCTCATATCTTGCTTAACATTTGAAATATTAACATGGGAGCTCTCCGCGATCTCGGAGTATCAAAGACATGCACGCGAAATCACGCAACATTTTAGTATTGAAAAGCAATGATCTATACGACTAGAAACTTATTTATACGCAACATTTAGGTAAAGCATGTAAAATCCAGGTTTATTCGTATGAATGGTAGCCGTGGCACCGCCATTTTTTATAAGATTGGCTTGAGAGGTACTCTCCTCCCTCTTAAATATTTCAGCAATGTGAGTAAAAGATAAAAGAATGTTTTGTGCATTCACCGAATAACATTTTTACAGTATGTTCACAAGAAGCAACAGGGATGGTGGTGTTAATGCCTCAGTAGTGATATCACTGCTGGGCAATATCGCCCCATGCTCTATTCTCCCAAATTATTATAAAAATGTTATTTGGTGCACAAAACACGCTTTTATCTTTTTCCTTGCATTGCGTATATTTTTAACGCGGGGGTGGTGGTCCTTTCTAGCCAATTTCTTAAAAATACTGTGGCCAGTCCGCGATGCTTTAGCCAAGGCAAGTCTAATAGTTTGGGCCCAACCCTCGATCTCATGTAAGGTTCATAATGTACGCCCAGCAGTTAACTGGCATTGACGAATTGCTTTTACTTGTGTAATGTGTAAAAAAATTATTATATTAATGAATTAAAGCCTGTATCATGAGTACAAAGTCTGTGCTAAAACGCTATAGAACGCTATCGAAGAAACTATAGTTGCGTGACATTTGTCACGGGAGTTCAACATTTTTTTTTTGGGGGGGGAAGATGCCACACCATCTCAGGGGAAATCCCCCCACACCTGTCTCAAACTCCGGGTATGGCCTTATGCAAACGAATGCTCGGCCTCTGTAAAGTCAAGGCTAATTTAATTGTTACCATACATTATTATTGAAGTACTGAGTATAACCAAGTATGTTTGGAAATTCTGTAACCGCTTGTCAACTGTTAAAATTTTATGATTTTAGGAATTCCACAAGAAAGTGGAGGAGTCGTTTCTTTGTATCTGCTGTCAGGAGTTGGTGTCGAAACCAGTCACAACTGAATGTAAACACAACACGTGCAAGGTATGTGTTATTTCTCATCCTGTATGATTTTAAAACACGTGTAAAGTTACCAGCGTGTATGGTGTTGTAATGACCACGCTTGTCTTCCAAACCCGGGTTTAAAACGTTGCCACATATTACGCTACACCTTAAAATAATACATGGATAACGTACCAAGAGTTTACTCACTTGGTGCGTGATTTATGGTAAATCGCACATCCAATTCTCGAATTCTTGATTGTGGTTTGCCAGTTTCTTTTAACTTTGTAAGACATGCATGCGTCGTATCCGATAAAGACGTTAAAAATCGTCGGATTAAAGTCAACCGCGCATCGTGAATGAAGAAAAATTATGATGTTCTATATCTCCTTAGGACTGTTTAAGCCGTTCGTTCAAAGCTGGTGTTTTCACTTGTCCAACGTGCCGTTTTGATCTTGGCAAAGAAACTGTACTTAATATCAACACTGCTCTGCATAAAGCTCTTAAGAAGATTTTTCCTGGTTATGATAAAGGCCGGTAGTCGTCAAATTAGTACTGGTGGTCGTTAGATTTTCGTCACGATCAGACAGCTTTGCCAGAATTTATCTGCCTTTTCTTGCCTTATCCTTTGCGACGGAAGATCCATGGAAGCTTTAGCTCAGACAAAGTCAGTGATTTTTGTTTTGTTCAATATTGAAACCGTTCATATTAGTTGACTTCATTTTGGGAGATTGATTTGAAATCAAAAATCGACAACCGGAAGAATTCAAGAGGATAAATTCACTTGAATAACTTCGTCGTAAAAACTTGCAAATTTTCATACGTTCTAAGTGGAACAGGAATCATAGAAACTTGGGAACGTATTTAATGAAAGAAAACCAAGATTATAAACAAATACCATTTTCATAGCGGATAAACAGTCTTCTGTTATCTGGGATAGTTCTAATTATGTTAAGCTTGCTGGCATCACTTTAGCTTTTAGCTTTGCTGTATTGTTAAATAATCGTTTAGAGAGTTTTTTTGGATGTAAATGCTCGGTCTTTGTTAAGAAATTTAAACGTTAGTAGCTTTATTGATTCTAGCGAAACGGGTTTGCGACGATTACTTTTTTCTTTAGCCTTTTTTACATCGTTATTTTTTAAAGTTTTGTAGGTTTAGGAGCTATTTAGGACGTATACCTTTAAAGTTTTAAAGATATCTTTTTTGTTCATAATAAAATGTCGAAAATATTTTTCAGTTTGGCGCGTTCGTTCTACGGTGCCCTAGGCAATTGTATTGTTATTTTCTGTCCACGTTTTTGATTTGAAGAATAATTGCAGTTAGCCATTTCCTGTTGCTATGGTTGGAACTACGATTAGGAGTTAGGACTACAGAGAAGAATCCAATTCGAAGGAATCTTTCTTGTTGAAAAGTAGCTTTACCTCCGTTTGAATGATTGGAACAAGTAGCAAACTGCACTACACTTGTTTAGCTCGATATGAAAAGGTGTCGGGTTTTGACGAGAGTGAACCTTCTAGTTAATTCTATTCTGTGACTAAATCCCCGTTTACACGGTACCAGATTCGCTTGGTCACGACATCGAGTTCGGGTAGTTTTCGGTCATATTTACTCTCACCTCTTTTTTCTATGCATTCTTGTTGTTACATTCTGCAATGCTATCGTAAGTGTAAGAGCCACACTTGTCGTGGAACTATCAATTTGATATCGTGACCATGCGGATCCTGTACCGTGTAAACGGGGTCTAAGTCGTCAGTGGTACAGTAAAACCCCACTTAAAAGAACCTGCAATTGTTATTTGATGTTCATCTGGTCATTTCATATTGTTAGGATGCAAGGAAAGTATATTATTGTGGAAAGTTAATAACTCCTCTTTCTTGCTATGTAAAAGTTAAGTCGCTAAATTCAGCATATAATGCACGACGGGTTTTCGAATTTGTGTCCCGTTTTTTGAGACACCCTGTGTACAGTCGGAAAAATATGTGCAAAACTGACCCCCATTTCGGTACCTTCACATGGGAATAACGCACCAGTCAAGGCAAACATGCGCCTCCTTCCCCTAATCATACACTATGTGCGTCGATTAGGAATCCTTTGTTTTGCTAATGAGCAGAGCAACAGATTAGAAGAGAAAAGGTTGGAAATCCACGCATAGTCTTCTTTAGAGGTAGCAAAGATTTACATTGACTGGTGCATTTGTATATAAATATTAGATATTCAGGCAGCCTTAAAAGTCGTATTTCTAATATCGAGATTCTATCATATAAAATGCTAAGACCAATAGTCTTATTGGATTAAAACGTGGGATCGGCCTGAATTTACAGAATGTTGCTGAAACGAAATTTCTTCCTAAGCAAGTCTGGACGTTGTGACCTAGATTAAACTTTATTAATTGTTCGATCCATAGCTGCAATGTCACAGCTTTTTGGCTCCGAAAAACCGGCCCCAGATGTTTTTGGGCGGTAAACTAATGTGTTCCACGTCTCAATGTTTTATCTCATACCTAGCGTATTAGCCGCTTTCCTATTGGCTAAGAGGAGGTGCGTCCAAAGTCGAGCTCACCTGCTGACGTGACATATATGTGGAAGTGAAAACATGGCGACCGAAATTTGTTCTTCGCGGTCGGGTTTATTTGGTTTATATAATAAATTTTGGCAATGTTTTGGTACAAAGGCATGCATTTGCTCGTCAAGAATAAGGTAATACTGCACAGCATTTTTCAGCTTGCATGTAGTTTGATTGTATAGTATGTTGGCCTCTAAAATGTTTGTTATCGAAACGCGAAATTATATACTGTATAAAGTAAAATCCTCGGTGCATTTTAACCGAAGTGGCATGAGATAAAAACGAAATACACCTGCAGGTTCAGTGAGTCCGGGATTGGACGCACCTCGGGTGGCTGGAAGTTTCCCGAACTCACCTCGCTCCGCTCGGTAAGTGTGGGAAACTTCCAGCCACCCTCGGTGCGTCCAATCCCGGACTCACCTCCCTACATGTGTGTTTCTTATAGAACCTCATGCGGAAGGGGAGGTATATGGGTGTGCGTGCCTGTCGAAATATGGCATATTTAACAGTTATTCTACGAGTCGGATATGAGCTGATAGCCGACGAGGTGTTTAGCACACTTCCCAGCGCAGTTATATTTTAATAAAATATACTTATTAGTCAGTTTAGCAATGTAAACAACTTCAGCTAATACCGCGGCATAAAACACTACTTTAATATCTTTATCTAAAATTTCAAACAAATTTTGCCAAAAGTTTCAAATTCTTAAAAAATATAAATGTTTTTGGTGAAACAAACGCTTGTTGACCTCAAAATTGAGCACAGTTTTTTTATTATAGCAATTCAAAACAATTATAATCTTTTCCAGCTTTCGGGAGACCTATTCAGTATTAATTCGTAAAAAACTGTATTTTATACTTGTTTAGGCGACGTTTAAATCAAGTACTAACCTTCAAAAACTTTATCTAAGTTTATGTGTTGCACGTATGGCCAAAAAAGGCTGCCAAAATGCTCAAAACAAGAATTTTCGCGATCGAAAAACTTTCGGCCGCCATCTTATTTTCTCTACTAGTAGGATATGAGCTAATATCCTACTAGTAGCGAGCCAATCAGATTACAGAATACCTAATATTCGATGGCAGTCTATATAATAAATGGGAATATTTTGTGAAGAAACAGGTATTTTTGATATTCGTACACAACTTAGCCGGATACTTAGCCTTGGACAGTTTCAACTTATAATTAATGAAATTCAGTATTAACATGCATATATTTTTAGTGCATTTGAACACATTACAATGCACCTTCTAATTATAGATTAAATATTGATAAACAAATTTATATAAGTTTACAGCTTCTTTACAGTTAGGATCAAAATTTAGTTTAATTTGGCATCATAATACACACTCTGGCAAAAATCCGCACTTAACAGGCATTGCAAGACTTTGGACAAATTTTCAGCATCGAAGCATGGGTAACAGGATCATCACACATTCCATGCGCAGCATAGAGATGGCATTTGGCGAAACTGTCATGGCACGCTTTCCCTGAAAAAATGTATTGTTTTGGTTAAAGGGAAATGGCAACAAAAATTTAATTCGTCCAATTTGAAAGAGATTCAAAAACAACGTATAGAAGAAGTCTATTACAAAATTTTTATAGCCTATATGTTTCATTTCGGAAGTTATTCTTAGCTAAATCAACGAACTGCCCGCCATCTTGGGTTAATTTTACCTTCATTAACTATGTTTTACGTCACAACAGAGATAAGACATTCAAAGCTACTCCTAAATGCATACCAACAATCAATATTGTTTAAAACATTTTAACTCCGTGTTTTAGTGGAGAGCACTTACCGTACGTACGGTTATGGGCGCATACAGTATTAATCATTGTTTCGTAAGAAAATAAAACTGCGTGACCCCAGAGGTGACTAATTAGATTCATATTTATGTGACACTGCAGAGAATAACGAAAAATTCGTTGTCTCGAGCGGGATTCGAACTCGCATCTTCGGGTTTTTAGACCGCCGCTCTACCAATTGGGCTATCGAGTCAACTGGAATTGGTAGTCTTATATTATGCATATCAACAAGTAGCCAAGATGGCGGACAACCTAATATTTCTAATCAAAGTATCTCGTCAAGTAAGGCAGGTATAAAAATTCTGTAATAGACTTCTATAGATTGTTTTGGACACTCTTTCAAATGAGACGATAAAAAATTTTGTTGCTATTTAACACTTGTTGACTGAGACCGAGGGAAACAGTATGTTTTGTGGACCCGAGACTGCCGATGTTTCCCGAGGCGAAGCCGAGGTATATGTATATTTAGTATATGTGTTAAAGTGTAAATAATACACCGGTTATTGGAGTCAGCTTTGAAAACAAAACTAGATAAATGGGCTGCCTTTAAAAAATAAGAAAACATCACTGAGCAGTTAAATATTTATTAAGGTAGTCATTCCCCTTTAAAATGTAATTTTTGAAAAAAAAATCAAATTTTTAAAATTTATATATTTAGGTACTTTAAGTATTATACTTTAAGATAACATGGCTTGTTTTGTTGAAAAAATGCATATTTGTGAGAAAATAGGTGTTTAAGAAGCCCTATTTAAAAAATTTCCCCATAGCAACGCCATAGCAACGCGTTTTCCTTCCAAATTTGCTTGATTATTTCACTGACAAAGCGTATTTTTTTGAATTAAACTTTTGATGTATGTTATTTAAAGCTATGCCAGTAGATCTCTTTGTGATTGGTTCATTTTCGTAGGCATAGCAACGCGCTGACTTCTCAAACTCGAGGTCGATTTGTGGCGAGCTGTGTGAAAAATTGTGTCAGAAAATTGCTGTTTTTTTCGCGTTTATAAGTTGAAATATTGTTGTTACAGTGTAGAATTACATTCCTAAGGTTGTTCTGAGTGTAATTCAGAGTGAATAGATGGGGAACTCGAAAAATAGAGCAAGAAAAAAGAAGAAGATTCCACCGTCAAGGAAGAAGAATATAATCCAAGATGGCGGACCAAGCTACAAAGATCGTGGACCTTCTGCGAAAAAAATCAGCCAGAATACAGAATTGCTTCGTGGTATGACGGAAAACATTGATAGTACTGTAAAAGAAGGAACTATTTTAATGGACTTATCCATACTATGCAATGTATTTGACAATGTTTTGAAGTGCCCTGATTGTGGATGTGATATAAAGTCACATGCTGACATGAAAAAGAAATGTGGATATTCCAATTACCTCGTGTTACAATGTGAAAGTATGGAGTGTGATTGGGAGTATTCTTTTAATACTTCAAAGAAACAAGGTCATTCTTATGAAGTGAATGTAAGAACAGTCTTAGCTTTCAGGGAAATTGGCAAAGGGCATAATGCCATGACTACCTTCAACAAGGTCATGAACATGCCTCCTCCACTAACCCGTCGTGTCTTCACAAAGATCCAAAATGAAAAGGTTTTGCCTGCTGTAAAGAAGTTGGCTTCTGATAGTATGATCAACAATGCCTATCAAGTCAGAGATGAAATAGCAAATGATGATGGTGAATGTGGAGTGTCGATCGACGGTACTTGGCAGAAGCGAGGATATTCGTCCCATAATGGGATTGTTACTGTGATCTCCTTGGATACGAAGAAATGCCTGGATGTGGAAGTGTTGTCAGACAAGTGCCAAGAATGCCAAAAGTGGGGGGAAAAGATTAATGACCCAGGCTACAATGCATGGAAAGCATCCCATGAATGCAAGATCAATCATGAAGGAAGCGCTGGCAGTATGGAGACAACTGGTGCTGTTCGGATTTTTAAAAGGTCGGTGGCTACGAGAGGGCTGAAATATATGGACATGCTTGGAGATGGGGACTCCTCAACCTATAACAGTATTGTTGAAAGCCAGCCATATGGAGAGGATTCTATTCCAAACAAATTAGAGTGTATCGGCCATGTTCAAAAAAGGGTTGGAAGTCGTCTACGCAAACTGAAGAGTTCGAACAAAGGAGTGAAATTGGCTGATGGGAAAGGTTTGGCTGGTAAAGGTAGGCTGACTGACAGTAAAATTGATGTGTTGCAAAACTATTATGGCTTGGCAATCAGGGAAAACCTTGATGATGTTGGTAAAATGGCCAAGTCCATAGAAGCGTCTCTTTACCATGTTGCATCAACTGCCGAGAATCCACAGCATCATCTCTGCCCAGAAGGAAAGGACAGTTGGTGTGGATATAAGAGAGACAAGGAAGAATATAAACATAAAAATGGAATACCAAGCTGTATTGTTGATATGATCAAGCCAGTATACAAAGACCTTAGCAAATCTGAACTGCTAAGTAAATGTACTCATGGCTTGACACAAAATGTTAACGAGTGTCTGAACAGGCTCATCTGGGACAGATGCCCTAAGTCTACTTATGTTGAGCAAGAAACTGTGGCTCTTGCCACCTACCTGGCTATTCTTAAGTTTAATGATGGTGACATTTCCTTCTTGAAGTTATTTCAGGACCTTGATGTAACTCCTGGTATTTTCACTGGTAAAGCCTCGGAGGAATGTGACAACTCGAGGATTAAACTGTCGGCAAAAAAGAGCTCAGAACAAGTGAAGAAGAGAAGAAAGATACTGAGGCACCAAAGAAAACACTATATAGACACTACAGAAGACCAAGAAGGTGTTACCTATGAAGCAGGTGCTTTCTAGAGACTATATAAACCAGAACAAAACATTAAAGTACTATTTTCTCAATTTCACAGTTTTCTCATTTCAGTTAATCTTTGTGACAGCATATCTTTCTGAATATTTAGTGTAAAAGGTTGAAACTTGGTATGTTTATGGCTTTTAACATTATCTAGTAACTGACCATTTTTAATTTTTCATATTTTTCATTAGTAATGTACAAATGAAATTTAATTACCTAATTAGCTGTAAAAAATCCCTGTTTTTTCCTAATGTGCAGATTTTTTACCAAATTTTTTGCAAAAATGTTTTAAAGTGAAAATAAAGATGGTCAGTTACTAGATCATGTTATAAGCTTTCAAAATATATGTCATTTATGTTCTTCTGATTAACGGTGTGTGTGGTATCATGTTTCATGCGACGCCATTTTTTGGCTAATTAGCGGGCGGCCATATTGGATAATTAGTGTAATTAATGAGTAACCTAAAAATTTTTTTTAGATTTTGATTTTTATCACTGTGCCCCTTAAAAAAATGTTTTTGCTGAGTCTGTACCTTGTAAAATAAAAAAAAATGCTTTAAAGGGGAATGACCACCTTAATTTAAAAACATTCTTGAGCATGCGCTCTTCACTCATTTTAATGTTGACCGGTCAAAAAATGTTTTAATGTTGACCGGTTGCCCTGTCGCCATAGCAATTGATTAAACATGACGTTTTGCGGACCGGCACGTGATGCGCTTTTGTCCAATCAAGAGACAGAAAAATTGAACTTTGACACTAGCTTTATAACAATTCCCTTTAATGCCCTTGTCCTGTATGCTGAGTAAATACCTAATATACATCTCGTTTTGTTTATATTATGTATTGGTGTATCTACAGTGTGTCTCAGAAAAATGTCACTAAGGAAAATTTAATTAGAATCATTCTTCGTCAGTCAATGAATTACAGAAATATTGCTTTTGATTTAAACCCTAATTTTTCTCAATTTCCCAACTTTATGAAAATGCAGCAGCCAACATGTGATAAAAATCAATGTTTAATCTTCATTAATTCCCAAGATTCTCAGTTGTGAAGTGAGCACAAACTATGTTGGTGCACAAAGAAATAGCTGCATTTTAAGTGTATAAATGCTGGTGCAAAGTGTGACGTGTAACTACAGTAGTTAACAAAAAAGCACTGTAACATGAGATATAAAAGAACTTGTATTACAGTTTGTTCTTCACATAATGCAAAAAAAGCGTTTCTAGATTACTAGCAAAAATAGGCACCAGCACGTACATGGTGAGATATGCACGAAGGAAGAGTAGTTATTGTCAGTATTTTTATTCCCAGTGACATGTAAGATATATTTCAGTGAATTTGAGTTGGGAAATATAAGAGAAAGAGTGTGCACAAAGGGTCGATTCCGAGCGTTTTCGCAAAATGAAGAATTGAAGATGATCTCTTTAAAAATTTTCATCGCATGAAGTGTTAACTTTTGACCAGAGATGAGATTTTTGTTGGTTTTGCTGGAAATATGTTAACAAGTTAGGAACTTTTGAAATAATTCTAAATGAAAACGCTCGAAGACGTGTCAGTGTGCACATAGCCTAACTTGAGCCTCTTGCTACGCTCTGCAATCTTACAGCTTATTAACCTATACTTGCAATCGCATACCCAGAACAATGCCTGTTCGCCGGTTAACGCTGGCATTGGCTTTGGGAAAGTAGAAAACTGGAATCCCTGAAAGGGGTAGTTTTACTAGTTTACATGAATCCGAATTGAGTTACAATCTGGGTCGTCTCATTCCGTTAAATTTGTTGTACCTATATAAGCTGTACCTAAATCCAGATTCATGTAAACAAACGTACTTCAATCCCCCATGGTAACAACAGAAACAGAATGAGTTCAATACTGCAGATTCCAGTGCAGTAATATTATGTAAGCATTCAAGTATGTAACGATAACTTCGTCGATGTTTGTCTGTTGTTCCTTATTCTATTGTTCCATTGGACCATTCCCCAATTACACAAACTCGAAAACAATTTTAGCTCAATTGGAAAGAGCTTCCTAAATTTAGTGAATTTCCACGTAGTGGTAACGCTTTTCTGTTCGTGATACAAAACTATACAAAATTCGCAAGCTTTACAGGACTATATTTTCCACATTTTACAATATTTTGCAACCAAACTTGACAATTTTATGAAGTTTAGGATGCTCTTTCCAGCTGTGCTAATTGATTTTCCGAATTTAAAAGTTTGCCTAATAAGGGAATGGTCCAATTATAATCACACAGTGGCCCTGACCATTGAACTCAATATAACTGGAAGGCTACCTTTGGCGGGAAATTTGAAGCCACTCGTACCCAGTCGTTTCACGCACTACCAAACAAAAACATTTAATTTGCGTGAAAATCCGATGTCAGTATTATAAACTTGATGGGTTAGACAAGACATTCTATTTTTGATTGAAAGTAAAAATGTACGCATAACCCAGAAAATAAACAGTTCACTTCACTAATCCTTTCTTGCGTCTTGCCTTCTTTCGTTCTTTCAAAAGTCAATTTCAGCGTATGCTTTTGTCGCCCCCTGCAGTATAACGCGTGACTCTTAAGGAAAACGCGTGCAATTTGCGCGACAGCACGCTTAAGTGCGGGACTTTACCTCCAGACACGCGTGTCTGGAGGTAAAATTTGGCTTCAGGAAAGTTCAGGCATGTTTCATAGGAGGTAGCCTTCCAGTTATATTGAGTTCAATGGCCCTGACTAATCAGAAAAATACTTTTTTATACCTTCGCCAAGATTTGCCTTGTTTGTTATCTTGTCTCGTTGCTGGTTCATTTCTGCTATTTCTTGTTGTTCAGTAAGCGCCAAACCAGCAGATATCACGTGTTTTGCTGTGAACGAAAAAGTATATATAACCCTAGGTAGCCCAAAACTCGGTGTTTTGTATAAATTCAAGCATAATTATGTACGCTACGCCACAGACCGCAATATTTGAAACTGAATGGATGCTTGAATTTATACAAAACACCGAGTTTTGGGCTACCTAGGATATAACTATCTAGGAACGGTTCGAAAAGGTTATAGGTGCATGAAACAATACATAATTCCCATGATAGACTAAATTTTGTCTGCTTAATTACTGGTGGAAATTCGAAGGTAAATTTATTCATACCTGGTTCCTTTTTAAGACGTATAAAATCTTTTCCATCTTGAACTACAAAATAAGACATAAAAATAAAGTATAACTTAGTATTGCGGGCTCAGTTTGCTACTGGCCGCCATTTTTTATGGAAGATTACGATAATGTATTTTCACATTTCGTCGTACATCTGAATGTCCGATTATTTTACCTGATTCTTACTGATTTTGAAACAAACAAGGAATTTTTGACATTTTTAGTTTTTGACAAAATAAAACAGAATGTAAGCAATAACAATATAAAAAGTAAATTGTGTTGATAAACCATGATTAATAACAAAGGCCAGCTATACCATAGTGGGAAAGTCAAACTGAAACGTGAATGGTAAAGAAAGTCCAACGACAAAAATTATACAATATACCAGATTTTTGCACATTTGTATTTAAAACTTTGCTTGGCGGGAATATTAGCCTTGTCACGCGTACGATCGTCGCTAGATCCTTCATTGCACCGCCCCCCTGCTCTGTGGAACTTCAAGTCAACCAAGCAGTTGAGTCACACAGACGGGGGGGGGGGCGCACGACTTTACGTTCTACACAAAAGGATTCAAGTATCACTTACAATGTTCAACCAAGCCGTTCACAGTTACAGCAAAAACACCAAATTTTCCGATGGTAATATGTTGATATCCTGAAGGCTTCTGAACTTGCCATGCTGTACCAGTTGGATTAGCGGCAGTAACACCAACTCTGCTTTGCAATCCACCTGTTGGCGTTAGACCCCAAACGTCCCCACCCGGTCCAGCCTCCAACTGAGTAAGCTGTACATCTGATAGAGATGACCATGATGTACCGATTGGTGTTGATTGGGTCTGTCCTTGCCTGAAGTGCACCTGGCGAAATTACAACAGAAATCACGATTAAGTGGACTTAAATACACCTCTGGAAAGTACCCTCATGAAAATTTTACATTAGCTTTCACATGTGACATTGACATTTCGCATGTGAAGTATTCCATTTCCACTTCCGAAAAATGATTTCACATGTGAAACCTTTAACTTTCACATATGAAGCACTAATTTCACATGTGAAATGAATATAAAAATAATACAACGCAGTGGTAATTGCACTTCGTATCGTGCAATTTTCATCTGAGATCAAACTTGTCATCACGGGTTTGTTTTCAGACCAAATTGCTCCCCACCTTGTGCAAGCAGTGTTTTTCTTCTCAACACGAAAAAGATACAACCCAGGATAAATTCAACCGTACCAATTATTTAAACGTATGCAACGATGTTAATCTTTAAAAAATTGGCTGATTTATTCAGATAATCTGGCATCCCTGTTTTAAACTTTATTTTCTATCAACTATGTGTCACTATCAATTCAAGGCAGATAAATCAACCCTCACCTTATTGTCTATTGTTACAACCCAACATCCGAACGCTCCGCACGAGATATGTTTAGGATTTTCTTTGAAGATTATTGGTGACCAACCGTTGCCTTTGGGATTAGTTAGTGAAAGTCCAGTTCGGCAGCCAATCGTTTGCTTTGTAGTTATTCCGCAGAGTATACCCAGGGAACCGGAATCAATTTGTTTCATCTTTCCTGAGATTCGATACCATTGTTTTCCTTGCGGTGATTCATCGCTAATTCCAACACGCAGTTGTACTTCGTGTTTGTCATCGATTGCCCAAACACCTGATTCACCAGCTGTGATGTATTTTTGGTTTGAAGGCACATTGATCCATTGTTTCAAATCTTTCAAGATGTACACCTTATCATCGTTGTTGATTGCCCATACAGCATTTGTGATACCTGAATCTATATGAACCATTTTATCCATGCTTGGATCGAGCGGAATTACCTTCCATGTTTTGGAGACTAGATAGATAACAAATCAACATTGATTGGAACAATAACGACATCAATCTTTGTCGACTTATTATATACAGGGAGCCAAACTTTAGAATGCTGTTCCGCTCAGAGCATACGATCATTTTTTGCCCCTTAAATGTAAAGGGCCATATCATTTGTATTGGTCCACTTGTTTACATGATGAGGTTCATATCCGTGTTTTGTGTAGGTAAAGTAATATCATCTGCGAAGAGGAATAGGAATTAAAATGCCAAAGGAGAGAAGCCAGAGGCGTAACTTGGGTATAAGCTTTAGGGGGGGGGAACTTATTTTTGCTCGACGATCGTAAGGGTAAAAAATTATATCATAAAATTTCGAGCCTCATATCACTAGAAATGCCACTTTTAGGGTTCACTTAACTCTTACAATTAGGTTTCCTGCACTATTTTCCCGAGTACTTGTCGATATTAGCCCGACGGAATCGTCATTTGCAAACTTATTTTTTTTTTGGGAGGGGGGGGGTTGTCACAACCCAACACCCACCAGGAGTTACGCCCCTCAGAGAAGCAACTTCTTCAGGAGGAGAAGAGGTCCCAATTTCAAACCCTGTGGAACACCAGGTTTATTATGAATGTAATAGATGCAAACGAGTGTGCGATTCCTCTGCAGAACATTTTTAACTAATTCACTTCTATCAATACAAGAAAATTGCGGCGCTTGAAATCTCAACAAAAATTGCAAATGTAAAAATACTTTAAAGGTGCTTGCCGTGATGTTGATTTAATTTAATAGTAGTAGAAAAGCGACTTAGAAAAGCGTAGATAATATAAACAGATATATTATTTTCATCAGACGCTATAGGCCATGCAGACAGTTTGAGATTTTCAATGTGTTTATTGCCTGCTTATATTCCCACGTTTTTCCTCTCTTGTGTGCCAGTGATAGATAACAGAGTTCTCTCTATTATTTATCTTTTTTGTTACCATCACAGTGTAATATTATGCATATAATGAGTGCAATGGTAGGAATATTTTCATGAGTTTCGGAATGGTGTGTTCCATTATGGATTTAATATATAGTGCCCACTACTGGTGTAGGCATAAGAACGCCGAATGAGTGACACCCTACTGTCACCTTTATCGAAAAAAACTGATGAGCTGTTATAATGTAAAATGGGTTTTTGACGAGCTGATGACTTTTAAATAGCAATATTGCAAGTTCATTAAAGAATGCATTATTAACATTTTTTAGTAGTGCATGAATACTCCATAGACACAACATTATGCACTGTGAGAGTTTTATATTCCATACTAGGTAAGACTAAGTAACTATAGCACTTACCTTGAGAAGTCTGTCGCACTAGAGATCCCATATAGACGGTGTATGCAACATCAATAGTGTACAGTTTACCCATTCCAATCGTAACGGATGCATAACTTTTAGTTCCTACTTTCTTCCATGTTAAACCAGATGGTGACGTCTGACTTACACCAATTCTTGTGTACAGTTCCTTGTTCGCATTAACACCCCAAACTTCACCTTTTGGTCCTGACTCGATTTGAGTTAGGCTTCCATCAATCTTCGTCCACTGTGTCGTGGCTCCACTTACAGCAGTAGTGAAGTAAATTTCGTTACTCTGTGATACTCCCCAATAACCAAAAGCTCCACATGAGATGTATTTCAATGAACCAGATATTTGTGTCCATTTTGTTCCTGTGGGCACTTGATCAGTTATGCCTACTCTGCAATAGATATTCATGTTTCCGTTGACACCACAAACCACCCCTTTAGGTCCTGAATCAATTTGCATTAGTGCTCCTTGAACTAACTTCCAGCCTGCAAAATATAAAAAACTGTTATTTAACTTAAAAATTAGAATAGACAGCATTACATGTTTAAATTTCGACACCAATTCCTATACTACCCTTTTAAGTACAGGAAAATTAGATCCTTATTTTCAAATTAAAATCCCTGCAAAGCAAATTTGAAACAAGCAACACTTCCAAACAGACATTATTTTGATTAGAAAGTAAATATATGGAAGTGTTCATTTTGTCACACATGCTTTTGATCATTTAGTGCTAACCTGTGCCTTTAGGATTAGACTTAGTTCCTTCTCGGTAGAAGATATTATTTTGTGCGTTCACTCCCCAAACACCTGATTCGCCAGAAGAAACGTGGATCAGTTTGCCCTGTACTTGTTCAAATGTTACGCCGTTAAGGTAGTAGATGTCTTGTTTAGCATCGGTTGCCCACACGGCGGAAGTAATTCCAGTGTCGATCTGCTTCATTGGTTTAGACAAGGACATCCAAGTTACTAGGTAGAGAAAAGCAAAATTAAAAATATTAATGCTTAACATGTTACGTTGAAGTTATCCTCATTGAAATAATAATTAACACCTTCTCAAAAATAACTTGAAAGTTATTTTTGAGAGCGTCTTAAATGCAATTTTTGTCATATGCTTTTCTTCATTTTTTTTATTCGATACCACCCAAAATATATTAACGTGCGATGTTTACCATTGCCTAATTAGTATTTAGAAGAACAGCAATAAAAATTTGATTTGCCTGATTCGAAAGAACTTTTTCAGCATTATGTAGAAAAGTACTTTACACCTGTTCATTTCTAGACATATTTTGACTCAAATCATCATAAATAACACTTATGCAGGTTTTCCTTAAGGCTATTGTGCTCACCACCAAGCCTCGTAGTGACGGATAAATTTTCTCACATAAAAGTGAGACTTGGTGGTAAGGACAATAGCATTAGGGAAAACCCGCATAAGTGCTATTAGAAAGCATTCCGCCATCTTGGATTTTTCAATATTGATATTATGACACAAGTAGGGAGGCAAGAACGTTTCACCCAGTTATGCAATGGACAAAAATTACATTTAGATGCCCACTTTGATACTATAGGCAATTTCAACATTATATTTATTGTTGTCTCTAAAATCTCCATCATAGGAAACAAAAGAAATCAAGCAAGCGAGATATGAAAAATCTGTGGAGGAATTAATTATATAATTATCAAAGTTCAATCAAATGAGGCGAACTCGACTTTTAACACCATAGCCTTTATGTAGCCTAATTTGTTCTGAACATTATTTTTTTACGTCAAGATCAGTTATAGTTAAACTGTGCCGTACTCGAAACTGTTCACAAAGAAAAACTCTTGCTAACCTTGTATTGCTACTCTCAATGTTTGTCCGCCAACAACTGGTGATGGTTTCAATTCAGGAACTATGAGGTAGTCCAAATTTCATAATTAATAATAGGCAGTAAATTTTCTCTCTTCTGATTGGCAAAAAACGAGTGAGATTTTATCAATATGAAAAGGAAAATACCCTTACATATTTAGAAAGCGTCAACAACAAGTTATTTTCAGGGTTCGAAATTTGAAGGATAAAAACTACAGGGTGAGTAAAAAAAACCTGATGCCTTTCAAATTCAAATTAGCCACAAATTTCATTACGGAACTTTAAGTATTTCCATAGGTATACAGAGAACAGATCGTGACTAAGTACACAGCACAGGATGAGCAAAAAACCTGATACTATTGAAATTCAAACTAGCAGCATTGCATTCTTGCAATTTGACAGACGTTGATCTAAAACAAAATCTAATTCCCAGTGGAAGTTAAAATGCATAATTTTAGCCGTGCAAGAATTGTCAGAAACAAGACAAAGACTGTGTACTAAATCACGATCTGTTCTCTGTATACCCATGGGAATACACCGTAATGAATTCGCAGCTAATTTTGAATTTGAAAGAGCATCAGTTTTTTTTACTCACCCTGTATAGTTGGTATGCTGTGTCACTTAATTTAAATATTTGAACACATTATTAATTTAACACACGTTTCGTCCATGTAGAGGCGGGGAAGGGGGGGGGGGGTGAAGAGGGGATTTTAAATGCTATAATGTGTCTCAAAGTTGATAGGAGTAAAACAAACTAATGCGTCCTCGTCGTGGTGCATTGCTGTCTTGCTCAAACTATGAATTTCGTGCAATTTGTCACCGTTAGAATCAACCGTTCTTAGTTACATTCATTCTAGAATCTAGATTCACATATAAACAATGGGTTGATCAAATTTTTGTACTGCACCCTTTCCCCCATCCCGAAAGATTTGAGGGTGTAAATTAGCTAATTACGTATGATTGTGCGACACGTCACTCGATATTGCTATTCTTAAAAGCAAATGTGTCTTAATCTCGGATAAGAATCGTATATATGCTGAGTTCAGACAAAATGATCAACTAGATCCTCGGATTGGAATCGAACCTCCATCTTTCTGATGCTGTACTACTCCGACTACGGAACCAAAGAGGCAATAAGTGCCATAACATCGTATCTACCTGATTTACCATCAACATAGCAAGGCATTACCACTCTAAAGTATGGCTATAGCTTGGTCAGCTACCGCTGTAGCTCATAGTGCACAGGCATCACAAAGGCTAAGATAGCTACACTAGGCAGCATTGGTTTTTATGCCGGATTGTGCAATGCGTGGACAGTTCACACTGCTGCCAGGCGCCCTCATAGTTCTTCCTCATCCTTTGCTGTCTCTGATTAAACAAGCACAAATTACGTGCATTGGATTCCCGCCGCATTGCTAAATGCTTTCGCGAAATTGCGGAGTAAAAACAACGTTTTAAGTCGTGTTTCAAAGATATAGGACATTGCCGTGGAAGCATTAAGGCATAGCTACTGTATGTGAATTTCAAATAGAGTGGTTGTCGTTAAAGCAATTTGTTTGCAAAGCAAATCAGTTTGTATTCATTGTTCAAATTAGTGCGAAAAAAAGGCCGGTTTCCACCTCAATCGTATCGTAACGAAACGTAGCGTATTTCATTGTGTCCATATCATTTGTTCTGCTTGAGTGTTCTCGAAACAAGAAAATACGCTATGTTTCGCTACGATACGATTGAAGTGGAAAACTGGCTTTTCACCTCCAAAGCGGAGTCATTTCGCTCCTCATAGCGTATCGGATTGCTGCGAGGTTGTGTGCACAACACCCCCAATCCGGTAAAAATTTGCTACGCTCCGATGCTATCCGGTATAGTCTAAACGGGGGCAAAGCATAAATGATTCCTGTTGGAGGAACTCTGTCAACTGATCCTGGCTTAAAATTCCACATGTGGGTCATCCCACTCGAGATTAAGACATTCAGTGAAGTGTCACAAAATCAAAATTTATTCACAGGATATCATACCTTTGCTTGGAAGTGGTAAAATGAGTTTTCCAGTTAGACCTAGTATATATAAAAAAAAGAGTGTATAAGCATGATCAAGAGTGCCTTATGTATTCTCAGGCAGTAACAATGTGTAGTACTTATAGTATGTGGTGGAGACTACAGTAGTTTGAAGTTGATCATTATGTGCATTTCTGTACCCTTGTAAAAGCAATTACAGCACCAACCTTGAGAAGTCTGTCGCACTAGAGATCCCATATAGACGGTGTATGCAACATCAATAGTGTACAGTTTACCCATTCCAATCGTAACAAATGCATAACTTTTAGTTCCTACTTTCTTCCATGTTAAACCAGATGGTGACGTCTGACTTACACCAATTCTTGTGTACAGTTCCTTGTTTGCATTAACACCCCAAACTTCACCTTTTGGTCCTGCCTCAATTTGAGTTAGGCTACCATCAATCTTCGTCCACTGTGTAGTGGGTCCACTTACAGCAGCAGTGAAGTAGATTTCGTTACTCTGTGATACTCCCCAACAACCAAAGGCTCCACATGAGATGTATTTCAAGGAACCAGATACTTGTGTCCATTTTGTTCCTGTGGGCACTTGATCAGTTATACCTACTCTGCAATAGATATTCATGTTTCCGTTGACACCACAAACCACCCCTTTAGGTCCTGAATCAATTTGCATTAGTGCTCCTTGAACTAAATTCCAGCCTGCAAAATATAAAAAACTGTTATTTAACTTAAAAATTAGAATAGACAGCATTACATATTTAAATTTCGATCCCAGTTCCTATGCTACCCTTTTAAGTATAGGAAAATTAGATCCTTATTTTCAAATTAAAATCCCTACAAAGCTAATTTGAAACAAACAACACTTCCAAACAGATGCCATTTTGATTAGAAAGTAAATATATGGAAGTGTTACACATGGTTTTGATCATTTAGTGCTAACCTGTGCCTTTAGGATTAGACTTAGTTCCTTCTCGGTAGAAGATATTATTTTGTGCGTTCACTCCCCAGACACCTGATTCGCCAGAAGAAACGTGGATCAGTTTGCCCTTTACTTGTTCAAATGTTACGCCGTTAAGGTAGTAGATGTCTTGTTTAGCGTCGGTAGCCCACACAGCAGAAGTAATTCCAGTGTCGATCTGTTTCATTGGCTTAGACAAGGACATCCAAGTTACTAGATAGAAAAAATCAAAATTAAAAATATTAATCCTTAACATGTTATTTTGAAGTTATCCTCATTGAAATAATAATTAAGACCTCAAAAGGGTCTTTCGAGAGGGTCTTAAATGCAATTTTTGTCATATGCTTTTCTTCATTTTTTTATTCGATACCACCCAAAATATATTAACGTGCGATGTTTACCATTGCCTAATTAGTATTTAGAAGAACAGCAATAAAAATTTGATTTGCCTGATTCGAAAGAACTTTTTTAGCATTATGTAGAAAAGTACTTTACACCTGTTCATTTCTAGACATATTTTGACTCAAATCATCATAAATAGCACTTACGCAGGTTTTCCTTAAGGCTATTGTGCTCACCACCAAGCCTCGTAGTGACGGATAAATTTCCTCACATAAAAGTGAGACTTGGTGGTAAGGACAATAGCATTAGGGAAAACCCGCATAAGTGCTATTAGAAAGCATTCCGCCATCTTGGACTTTTCAATATTGACATTATGACACAAGTAGGGAGGCAAGAACGTTTCACCCAGTTATGCAATGGACAAAAATTACATTTAGATGCCCACTTTGATACTATATAGGTAATGTCAACATTATATTTATTGTTGTCTCTAAAATCTCCATCATAGGAAACAAAAGAAATCAAAGATAGCAACGTCCAACTTTATTTGGATGAAATATTTCACGACGCAAGCGAGATATGAAAAATCTGTAAAGGAATTAATTATATAATTATCAAAGCTCAATCAAATGAGGCGAACTTAACTTTTAATACCATATATAGCCTTTAAGTAGCCTAATTTGTTTTGAACATTATTTTTTCACGTCAAGATCAGTTATAGTTCAGACTGTGCAGTACTCGAAACTGTTCACAAAGAAAAACTCTTGCTAACCTTGTATTGCTACTCTCAATGTTTGTCCGCCAACAACTGGTGATGGCTTCAATTCAGGAACTATGAAGTAGTCCAAATTTCATAATTAATAATACGCAGTAAATTTTCTCTCTTCTAATTGGCAAAAAACGAGTAAGATTTTATCAAAATTAAAAGGAAAATACCCTTACATATTTAGAAAGCGTCAACAACAAGTTATTTTCAGGCTTCGAAATTTGAAGGATAAAAGCTATAGTTGGTATACTGATCATTTAATTTAAATATTTAAACACATTAATAATTTAACACACGTTTCGTCCATGTAGAGGCGGGGTGGGGGGAGGTGAAGAGGGGATTTTAAATGCTATAATTTTACTCAAAGTTTATTGGAGTAAAACAAACAAATGCGTCCTCGTTGTGGTGCATTGTTGTCATGTTCAAACTAAGAATTTCGTGCAATTTGTCACCGCTAGAATCAACCGTTCTTAGTTACATTCATTCTAGATTCACATATCAGCAATGGGTTGATCAAATTTTTGTACTGCACCCCCTCCCCCATCCCGAAAGATTTGAGGGTGTAAATTAGCTAATTACGTATGATTGTGTGACACGTCACTCGATATTGCATAGTCTTAAAAGCAAATGTGTCTTAATCTCGGGTAAGAATCGTATACATGCTGAGTTCAGACAAAATGATCAACTAGATCCTCGGATTGTAATCGAACCTACACATTTCTGATGCTGTACTACTCCGACTACGGAACCAAAGAGGCAATAAGTGCCATAACATCGTATCTACCTGATTTACCATCAACATAGCAAGGCATTACCACTCTAAAGTATGGCGATAGCTTGGTCAGCTACCGCTGTAGCTCATAGTGCACAGGCATCACAAAGGCTGAGATACACTATGCAGCATTGGTTTTCATGCCGGATTAATGTTTCATGCCGGATTGTGCAATGTGTGGACAGTTCACACTGCTGCTAGGCGCCCTCATAGCTCTTCCTCATTCTTTGCCGTCTCTGATTAAACAAGCACAAATTACGTGCAGTGGATTCCCGCCGCATTACTAAATGCTTTCGTGAAATTGCGGAGTAAAAACAACGTTTTAAGTCGTCTTTCAAAGATATAGGACATTGCCGTGGAAGCATTAAGGCATACTGTATGTGAATTTCAAATAGAGTGGTTGTCGTTAAAGTAATTTGTTTGCAAAGCAAGGCAGTTTGTATTCATTGTTTAAATTAGTGCGAAAAAGGCCGGTTTCCACTTCAATCGTATCGTAGCGAAAGGTAGGGTATTTCATTGTGTCCATACCATTTGTTTTACTTGAGTGTTCACAAAACAATGAATTATGCTATGTTTCGCCACGATACGATTGAAGTGGAAAACTGGCTTTTCACCTCCAAAGCGGAGTCATTTCGCTCCTCGTAGCATATTGGATTGCTGCGAGGTTGTGTGCACAACACCCCTAATCCGGTAAAAGATCGTTACGCTCCGATGCTATCTAGAATAGTCTAAACGGGAACAAAGTATATTTGATTCCTGTTGGAGGAACTCTGTCAACTGATCCTGGCTTAAAATTCCACATGTGGGTCATCCCACTCGAGATTAAGACATTCAGTGAAGTGTCACAAAATCAAAATTTATTCACAGGATATCATACCTTTGCTTGGAAGTGGTAAAATGAGTTTTCCAGTTAGACCTAGTATATATAAAGCACAGAGTGTATAAGCATGATCAAGAGTGCCCTATGTATTCTCAGGCAGTAACAATGTGTAGCACTTCTACTATGTGGTGGAGACTACAGTAGTTTGAAGTTGATCATTATGCTCATTTCTGTACCCTTGTAAAAGCGATTACAGCACCAACCTTGAGAAGTCTGTCGTACTAGAGATCCCATATAGACGGTGTATGCAACATCAATAGTGTACAGTTTACCCATTCCAATCGTAACGGATGCATAACTTTTAGTTCCTACTTTCTTCCATGTTAAACCAGATGGTGACGTCTGACTTACACCAATTCTTGTGTACAGTTCCTTGTTCGCATTAACACCCCAAACTTCACCTTTTGGTCCTGACTCGATTTGTGTTAGGCTACCATCAATCTTCGTCCACTGTGTCGTGGCTCCACTTACAGCAGCAGTGAAGTAAATTTCGTTACTCTGTGATACTCCCCAATAACCAAAAGCTCCACATGAGATGTATTTCAAGGAACCAGATATTTGTGTCCATTTTGTTCCTGTGGGCACTTGATCAGTTATGCCTACTCTGCAATAGATATTCATGTTTCCGTTGACACCACAAACCACCCCTTTAGGTCCTGAATCAATTTGCATTAGTGCTCCTTGAACTAACTTCCAGCCTGCAAAAAAGGAAAGTCAATACAAACTAAAGCACTGGCTTTGTAAGCGTTATAGGCATGCTAGTAGAAATCTTGATTTAACACCAATGCGACAAATCGGGTTTTGACAACTCACTACCACAACCCATGCTTATTATAATAGCGGTATATAGAAATGTGACTGCCTGCGTCATCTATAAAAAATCTAGCAAAACCTTAACAGTGTAGAGACCTATAATTTTTGCACAGCACTGTACGTGATCCCACATTTGTATTACAATGCTATCTGAACCATCCCACAATTCACTAATGTACTACAGAGCGCATAGAAATAATGTTTATAGTAAAATAATGTGCAATTTCTTTAGATACCTTATTATAGGAAATTTAAAATGCACCCTATTAACAAAAAATAAATTAACACGACATCTAATTAACGCTTATTGCTTCTAGATCTTTTAAAACATGATTATATTGACACGAATTTGGTCTCCATGACAAATTAATTAAATCAACGCGAAAGGGAAAATATAAACAAAACAACAACAAAGCTGGATGTTAAACAAAAATTAAACGGGGAACTACCGCAGGTGCAATGGTATTAAAACGTCAATATAGTAATTTAGGCAAGTGTATATAGTAAAGCAAAGACAGCTTAGTATCCATTAATTAAGCAAACGGGTCATAGTGAGCTAAAATAAGAGGAGCACTGATGTTTTTAGTTCACTTAATATGCTGTATTTTGATATTAAAAGAGTTCGTGTTCTATGAAACAAATTAAAGTCTTCTTAATGAACGATAAATAAAAAATTATGCACTTAAAACTAACGATGATGTAAGTTAACAATTATTAAATTAATGCGAATTTAAAAAACCGCGTTAATAAATTGAAGTGCATCGTTAATTTCCTATAGTAGAGTATATATGCATTTGGTCATTTAGTGCTAACCTGTGCCTTTAGGATTAGACTTAGTTCCTTCTCGGTAGAAGATATTATTTTGTGCGTTCACTCCCCAAACACCTGATTCGCCAGAAGAAACGTGGATCAGTTTGCCCTTTACTTGTTCAAATGTTACGCCGTTAAGGTAGTAGATGTCTTGTTTAGCATCGGTTGCCCACACAGCAGAAGTAATTCCAGTGTCGATCTGTTTCATTGGTTTAAACAAGGACATCCAAGTTACTGTGGAGAGCAGAAAAAAGTTATAATAATTAGTTAGCCGTATTTCCCTCTCATTACAGACCTTTCCGATATTCAGGGAGGACGATTGGGCAAAATAAGGTGAACATGAGAATGAGACCATTGGATGAAAATGAAATAACGGCAAGGTCTATTTCATTCCTATCTTCCATATTCAATTTTTTGAAATCAGTCCGGATTTTTAGATATCTAGTACTAAGTACTGAAGTGAAATGCTGTTTGTGGCAAATATTTCATGGCGTCTTTTAATAAATTAGCTTGAGGAGCATCAAAATGCTGCTAAATACAACCAATGCGACCAAAAAGATAAAAGTATGTTTTGAGCAGCAATAAATTCTTAAATTCGTTGAAAACATAGAGGGGAAAGGTCCTAAAACTTGCTTTAATTTGCTTTTAATTGTGTTAGCGCGTTTAATTCTTCTTCATCAAAACAATATGTAAAAACTTACTTTTTATTGCAACTGACGAAACTTGTCCAGACGGCTTGACAACTGGAAAACATAATAAGGCATTGTTTTACTCTAATAGAAAAAAATTATGCATGCTTATTGATGCATAACAATAATGTACAGTATTGATCATATTTACATATTACCAGGAGGTGCAGGAGCCGGAGAAGCAGGTGTTTCTGGTTGAACAGGTTTTCGCACAATAATCACTGGTCGTTGGGTGTAGAGATATTTTTTCTCGATCAACTTGATCTCACTGGAAGATGGCGATCGTATACCCACACTAACATGATCGTTACCACGATCTTCTTTTAACAAAACTTCCATGTAGTATACTTGACCGAGAATTAGGTGGATACCAGCCGATTTCTGCTCAGGGAATCTGTCATTTAAAAATAGAAAATATTTTTTAATCTAACCAACCAATCACAAATGAATTCATGAAATAAAGCATGGCGGCAAAAGCGATGTTTATAACCTGGGCTCTGAATCGAATGATACACATGTTGGGACTCCTAAGGAACAATTGACGAAGGGTTTGAAAACAAAAAAAACACATTTCAGCCGTCTTCCATTGTAGTCATGGACATATGCACCAAAAGCGAGAAGGGCTTCACTACTAACTCTGCTCAAAACCATCGTTCAGAAGCTTGTTTCATCCATACCCAACATAGACAGTTTACACCCTTTCGCTTGGGTTAAAATAAAAAAAGAAAATGGCGGCTATATCGGTGCATTTAACAAAGGAACCAAGTCAAAATTCTTTCTATCTTTTACACCAACTCTTCATGTCACATGAAAACAAACAGTCGATGGCGTTATCGGTTAGATATAATTATGACTATCGCTTTGTGGTCACAAACTGAAATTAGCTAAATGTAAATGATATGCCCTCCATTGAATACTACAAGCTTCTACACAAACAACAAAAACGTTAGTCATGTTAGTCATTCTACATTTCTACCTTACTGGGCAATGAAAATTAAATAGAAATTTTACACGTACTTCTCCCATTCTTCTTTCTTAGTATATTTTCCGTTAAGAAGGATAATAATTCTCTTTTTGGTCTCTGGTTTGTCATTTGTACTCAAGTACAGAGCGCATTCACTATTACCAGCTAAGTATAAAATGTACTTTCCTGTTTCTGGTGCCTAGAATGAAAAAGACGATATGACATAAGAAGAAAGTATTTAAAAGAACCTTCTAAACGAGATGGACCTCTGACTTTCTGAAGTACCCTTCTCAGAGGCGAAAAGACGTTTTCGTTTATTTTGTTTTTGAGGAGAATGTAAGGATCAATGCTCTTTGCTTTAATTGTTTATTTTTGGGTGTTTGCCTTTACGCCAGGTTCATACTTCTTCTGGCCGATGTGATTGAGTGGATTATATACCACTGCAAAAGCAATCTAATATTTGTGTTATATTTTAGTGTGTTCACAATATTCATTCACATACGTGATCAGAAGAAAATTGCCGATTCTTGCAACATGTGTGAACCTTCAACACAGAGGATCCGTAAGAAACAAGCTTTAAAAAGCTAAAGTCATTTGACAAAAGTCTTCTGCATAAGCATAAAACTCGACAACCGCAGCATTTTTCAAAGCGCTGAAAACACTTAAAACTTACCACAAAGTATGTTCGAAGTCTCAGACCGTAGTTATCTCCCATATTTAAAGGTGACGCCATATTTTCTACAGTTTTGGTTGAGTCTGGTTTATCTGGATATCTTACATCTTGTTCTAGACTTTTAAGATCAGCACCTTTGATGGAATACCAAATATCCATGCGGGCACCGTGGATATCTGATAATTTTTGTAAAGAGAAAGTAAAAGCTAAGTTCTTATTCTACTGGGGCCAGTTGTTCAAAGCTGGGTTAGCACTAATCCCGGGCTAAAGTTTAAACCACTTTTCTAGTTTCTTTATACCTACACCTCTATTCCTTTCCAAACTTTAGGAAGAAAACTACCATTGCTCCTGACGTGATTTCTTAAGAAATATTTTCAAGCTTATGAACAAGCTGCTGGAAAGTTTCAAAAGAAATTGTACGTTAAACCAGGGTTAAGCTAACCGGCTTTTGAACAACTGGCCTCAGAGCTCTTTATACTGCAAACCACTTTACTTTTTAAGGAACAAGTCTTGCAAGTGTTGAAGAAAGCAGGAAAGCTTTCGAAGAATTACACTGGAGCGCCGTTAATACGACCACCGTTTGGCCAAGGTATTTTGGTCGTACTAAGGGGTGGTCGTATTAACGGCAGTTGCGATTAAATTACAGCACAGATGTTTTTTAATGATGTCATGTCAAACAAATCATAGCTCAGTTGCGTGCAGTATATACAGTCCTAAATATATTAATTAACATTTAAAAAGATATTTCATTCCCTGAACACAACTCAATAAAGCTAGCGAAAAAACTGAAATAGATATCGTAAAACCCTACATAATCACTATAAGTGGGCACGGAACGAGTGTTTTATAGATTTGTCAGGCAAAACAAATATTGACATGCTTAGGAAGTTGCTGGATATTCCTAATAACTTATCTGTCAGGGTTGAAATTGCCGAATGTCGATTAAAAACGAACGACAGAAAGTCGCGGCAGAAATAAGGAAGAAAAAAAGCTATAAAACAGAGAATAAAAACCGTAAACGAAAGCAAATGTGAAAAACACTTTAAAGTCAATGTCACAATTTTCCACAGCCAGCCGCACGTAATCCTATTTATCGTTTAATAATTGCTTATTTGTTTCTTTGGACATATTTGTGTTCAATTAAATTATCACTATTTAATTTTATACTGTACATTTAGAGAGTGTTATTAGGCATATTTAGTGGTCGTATTACCGAGTTGGTCATATCAACGGGGTAACTTTATTAGGAAATGTATTAACATTTTGCTGGGATAAAAAAAAGATGGCCGTTATAACGAGGTGGTTGTATTAACGAGGTGGTCGTATTAACGAGGTGGTCGTATTAACGAGGTGGTCGTATAGTGGGATTCCACTGTATAAGATACTGGTAATAAAAATTAAGTTTGATCTATTTGGAATAAATTTTACATTATTTAGTAATGTCCTTTACAGCTTTACCATGTAACGCTCCATTCTTGGGATAATTGGACATAAACATTTGACCTGCGTCTCACCTTGGATAAATTCTGGAGCTCATTACATGACGTGACAAGTAGGATGAGCCTACTAACGTAATTAACCGACAAATGTCGCCCAAAATGCTTTACTCAATGTGTGATATCAAATGGCAAGTAGAGACGAGTTATTTCTTCATTACGATCAATGTTTGCCAATAATTAATTGTAGCGTACGCGTGATCCCACTTCTGACGTAGCAAGCATACAGCAGACAGGTCGTATCTCAACAACTCATCTTTGTTAGTTATCAAACCACTTGAAGCAAATAAACAAAAAATGTTTTGTCTCCATTACGAAAGTAATGATCTATTACCTGCTGGTTTAGGTTTTGTTGGTGTCACAATAGGACCGCCTGGCACGGGAAGAAGCTCTGGTAAACGCGTTGGTATTATAGACGGCTTTGGTTGAGGTTCTGGAATTGAGGGACCTTTCGGATTGTCTATAAAGTAACAAAAAAACACCATAATCAAATTCTTTTGGAAAGTTTTTTCTGACGTGGGTGACGCAGTGGAGCACGCGTACCAATTATCGATAGTGCACGGCGTCGAGTAGAGGTAGCCCTTGCTATGTTTAAGGTGATAAGTACGGAAAGTAAGTAAGTACGGAAAGTCTCTTTCAGTCTTTTCGCGTATGTTTTATCTGTCATAATTCGCCAGTCAGCAATTCGTTAGAAATATTGTAGCCCAGAAAACAGCTTTAAAGAGTGCCATAACGTAGCTAAACAGTTGAAAATATTTAATGAAGCAGCTTTTCGTTGCCATGCCTGAAACATCTTCAGAGCAATTAAGTTACTACAATGAAAAAGAAACGTTAATTTTGTTGAATATTTTTCAAAAATTTGTTCCGTAGTTATTTTATGGCTTCATTTAAAGCTGTTGTGTGGGCTTTTGTTTTTCTAACAAAGATGAAATCACTGCGCGGAGTGTCTATTGCTATTGCTTCGAAAGAAACTGTCTCCCTCTAGGAAATGTTCAGAACAGCGCTATCTTGAGCGCTACTAGGGCTATAACTGCTTCTGTTTGGGAAAAAAGCATTCAAGGTGACTTTCCGTACTTACGTACTCTGTATCTATACCCACGTTTTAACTTGCTAATCAGCTTGGAAGAAACGACCACCAACTTGTCATATCCAGTCTTCATAATGTGCTCCGAAGAAACGGGGCTAACAATGTTTGCTAGGTCAGCGCTGCCTGCGGCGTTTAAGTCGACAGAATACACATCCACACCCGCTCTTCTTAGAGATTTGCTTGGCCGTTCGGCTCCGGGGAAGGTTGATCCAGCTGAGACGGTGATAAGATACTTCGAAGCACCGGCGCGATATTGTACATTGAAAAGGATTTCGTTTGCGAGGATCAGAGCGTGACTAAATGCTGTGAGGACAGGCGGTTTTGATTGTTGTGGAGTTGGGTAGCGAAGGTTATCTAATGCTTGGACAACTGAAGCAGTGCTAGTGGTTGATTTGAAATCAAGAATAAGGTATCCATCCAGGTCATCATATAGAACAACAGCGAAACGCGTGCCTCCACTTTGCGAAACCAAAAAGTTGTTAACAATGTTTTTTAAGAATTCTATGATCAGCTTGAAGTTTGCTTCGCCGCCAGTTGAGCGAGACGCGTCGATGACAAATGCTATGTCAAATGTTCCACTAACAACTAAATTATGAATAAAGCTGTGTTACCAAATCTTGGATGCTTTCACGAGAAAATTTTGAAAGCAATCAATAATATTTTGAAACAACAACTATATTGTTGCAAAAATGTTCACGTACCTTTTCCGCCTAGTACACCAGGTTTACTAGGTTTGCTAACATCCCCAGGTCCCCCTGGGCCACCAGGACCTCCTAGGCCACCAGGCCCTCCTGGCCCACCAGGTCCTCCTGGTCCACCAGGCCCACCAGGTTCACCGGGGCCACCTGGTGGTGTTGGTCCCTCAGGCCCTCCTGGGCCGCCAGGTCCTCCAGGTCCACCAGGCCCTCCTGGACCACCTGGTGACAATGGACCATTCGGTCCTCCAGGTCCACCTGGACCTCCAGGTCCACCAGGTCCTTGAGGCCCACCAGGGCCACCTGGACCACCAGGTTCACCAGGGCCGCCAGGGGGCGTTGGACCATTTGGTCCACCAGGACCACCTGGTCCACCAGGACCTCCTGGCCCACCAGGACCACCTGGACCTAAAAGTCCTCCTGGTTGGCCTGCCATACATGATTTTCCTGATGGACCACCAAACCCACCAGGGCCGCCAGGACCACAAAGTCCACCAGGACCTCCAGGTCCACCAGGTCCTCCAGGTCCACCAGGTCCTGTAAATTAACAACAAATAACGGTCAACAATATTTTATATCTGCATTTCATTTCATGAAAATATAAAGGTAGCAACTTTGCATTGTTTGTACAAGAAGAAATAACTTAAAATGCAAAAAATAGTTTATTCTAAACAGCCCCAACCCTATTTAAATGCATTCAGCTCTTTTACTTACCAAGTATGCCACCTGGTTGACCGGGTCCTCCAGGTTGGCCAGGCCCACCAAGACCGTCAGGCGTACCAGGCTGACTTGGTCCTCCAGGTGCACTTGGTACAGTAGGTTGGGATGGCACAGAAGGACGAGCAAGTACACTTGGAATTTTTGGACCTCCAGGTCCACCTGGTCCACCTGGTCCTCCAGGACCTCCAGGTCCTCCAGATCCGCCAGGGCCTCCGGGGCCACCTTGTCCTCCTGGTTCACCAGGACCACCAGGCTTAGTTGGGCCTTGTGGTCCTCCTGGCCCACCAATTCCACCAGGGCCTCCAGGGCCACCTGGACCACCAGCTCCACCAGGACGTCCAGGTTGACCAGGGATGTCAGGAACGGATGGACCACCTGGTCCACCAGGCCCTCCAGGCCCACCTGGCCCTTTTGGCCCTCCAGGTCCACTAGGCATAAGAGGCCCTTTAGAACCCCCTGGGCCACCAGGGCCACCAGGACCACCAGGGCCATTTGGGCCACCAGGTTTACCTGGCTGACCAGGTCCACCACGAATAACTTTTCCTCCTGGGCCCCCAGGCCCCCCAGGTCCTCCTGGACCACCAGGTCCTCCAGGTCCACCAGGTCCGAGATTTCCACCAGGTTCACCAGGACCACCGGGTGGAGTTGGGCCATTAGGTCCTCCAGGCCCATCAGGTCCTCCTGGGCCACCTGGACCACCAGGACCACCAGGGCTGCCTGGGCCTCCTGGGCCGCCAGGTCCCCCTGGACCACTTAACCCCCCCGGACCCCCTGGTCCTCCTGCTCCACCAGGTCCCCCAAGTCCACCAGGACCACCAGGTCCTAAAGGTCCTCCAGGTTTGCCAGGTCCTATAAAAATAGTTAAACGATTAACGACAAAAATTACAGTTATTTGGCACTATTCTAGTAGTAACATAAAATAGTACAAACTGGTGAAAGCTGAGATTGATTATGTATATATATATATATATATATATATATATATATATATATATATATATATATATATATATATATATATATATATATATATATATATATAATTACAGACATTACAAGTGACATATTGACCTTTTTAATTAAATAAAGTAGATGTACAAAAAATATATATTACCTCCAGGTTTCCCAGGCCCTCCCAACTTTCCAGGCCCTCCAGGTCCACCTGGACCTCCTGCTCCTCCAGGACCACCAGGTCCACCAGGCTGGCCAGGACCACCAGGTAGCGTAGGGCCGTTTGGTCCACCAGGACCTCCAGGGCCTCCAGGGCCACCAGGTCCACCTGGACCATTTGGGGATCCTGGTCCCTCCGGACCACCAGGGCTACCAGGTCCTTTGAAACCACCTGGCCCATTTGGCCCACCTGGTCCATTGGGTGAACCAGGTTGACCCGGTCCACTTGGAACAGCAGGGCCACCGACACCACCAGGACCTCCATTTCCACCAGGCCCACCAGGCCCTCCCGGCCCACCTGGTCCACCAGGTCTTCCAGGAGATCCAGGAACACTAGGGACAACAGGTCCATTTGGACCCCCAGGACCATTAGGGCCACCTAGTCCACCAGGCCCACCAGGTCCTCCTGGACCTAAAGGTCCTCCAGGTCCTCCAGGACCACCAGGTCCCCCTTGTCCACCAGGGCCACCAGGGCCACCTGGTCCACCTGGGCCTTCTATACCTCCAGGACCTCCAGGACCACCTGGACCACCAGGACCTTCAGGAGCACCTGGTGTACCTGGCTTACCAGGGGGTGTTGGACCACCAGGGCCACCAGGACCACCTGGTCCACCGGGTCCGCCAGGACCACCTGGCCCACCAGGTCCTTCTGGGTTTCCAGGCTGTCCATGCCCAGCAGGTACACTTGGGCCACCAGGCCCACCTGGTCCACCTGGCCCACCAGGTCCATTTGGTCCACCAGGTCCACCAGGACTTAGTGGGCCTTCTGGCCCACCTGGCCCACCTGGGCCTCCTGCACCACCAGGCCCTTTTGGACCTCCTAGTCCATTAGGTCCTCCAGGTTCTCCCGGACCACCAGGAGGTGTTTTCCCACCCGGTCCACCTGGTCCACCAGGTCCTCCAGGACCACCTGGGCCACCAGGACCACCAGGTCCTGAAGGGCCACCAGGTCCTCCGACTCCTCCAGGCTGTCCCGGTCCACTGGGAAGTAAAGGTCCTCCAGGACCACCAGGTCCACTTGGTCCACCAGGTCCATTAGGACCACCGGGTCCTCCTGGTCCACCAGGTCCACGGGCACCACCTGGTCCTCCTGGAGTACCAGGCCCCCCAGGACCTCCTGTTCCCCCTGGACCTCCAGGTGAACCAGGACCACCAGGTTGTCCAGGTAGAATTGCTGGACCACTTGGAATTAAAGATTGTGTAGGTATTTTAGATCCACCAGGACCACCAGGGCCACCAGGGCCTCCAGGGCCACCGGGTCCACCAGGTCCACCAATTCCTCCTGGCCCACCAGGTCCACCAGGTTTTCCTGGTTCTCTAGGAGTAATTGGCCCACCAGGTCCACCAGGGCCTCCTGTTCCTCCTGGGCCACCAGGTCCACCAGGTCCACCAGCACCACCAGGATTACCAGGCTGACCAGGTTTAGGAGGAACTGAGGGACCACCTGGTCCTCCAGGTCCGCCAGGACCACCAGGTCCATTGGGACCTCCAGGCCCACCAGGTGACAATGGTCCTTCAGGTCCACCTGGTCCACCTGGTCCTTGTGGTCCTCCAGGGCCGTGTGGTCCACCTGGTCCTCTTGGACCACCAGGTTGTCCTGGACCACCAGGACCTTCCTTTGATCCAGGTCCTCCTTGCCCTCCTGGCCCACCTGGACCTCCTGGTCCTCCGGGTCCTCCAGGTCCTAATGGGCCACCAGGCTCGCCAGGTCCACCAGGCTTTGTTGGACCATTTGGACCACCAGGTCCTCCTGGGCCACCAAGACCACCTGGTCCACCAAGTCCTCCTGGCGAGCCAGGTCCATTTGGACCACCTGGTCCTCCAGGTCCATTTGGTCCTCCAGGCCCTCCAGGCCCTCCTGCTCCACCAGGACCTCCAGGTCCACCAGGTCCACCAGGTCCGCCTGGGCCACCAGACCCACCAGGTGCTAAAAAGAGAAAAAAATCATGAAGGTAGATATTTTTACATGTTCAGTTTAAAACACTCGAATAAAATGCTCCTAACAATGGTCCAACACTGCAAGTCTAATTATGCAATGCATTTTTAAAATCACATTACCCAACTTACCTCCTGGATTTCCTGGTCCATCCGGGACCTTTGGTCCGTTTGGTCCTCCAGGTCCACCGAGTCCACCATCTCCACCAGGGCCACCAGGGCCACCAGGTCCTCCAGGTCCCCCAGGGTCTCCCACACCACCAGGAGGTGTTGATCCACCTAGTCCACCGGGTCCATTTGGTCCACCAGGACCATTTGGACCACCAGGGCCACCCGGAGACAATGGTCCCCCAGGACCCCCAGGACCACCTGGTCCATTTGGTCCGCCTGGTCCATTTGGCCCACCAGGTCCACCAGGACGTCCTGGTTGTCCAGGCACACTTGCTACAACAGGCCCATCAGGTCCACCAGGTCCCCCGGGACCACCTGGTCCACCTGGTCCACCAGGGCCACCTGGACCAGTTGGTCCACCAGGTTCACCAGGTCCACCTGGTGGGGTCTTGCCACCAGGACCACCAGGTCCTCCAGGTCCACCAGGTCCTTCTGGTCCGCCAGGACCCCTTGGACTTCCTGGTCCACCAGGACCACCTAATCCCCCAGGACTGCCAGGTGTTCCTGGTTTTCCAGAAATGCCAGGAGGGCTATGTATTTTTTGATTTGGTAAAACCGGACCACCTGGTCCACCAGGTGATCCTGGTCCACCAAGACCTCCTGGACCACCCGGTCCACCAGGACCACCAGGTCCACCTGGTCCTTGTGGATTTCCTGGTTGCCCAGGACCTTCAGGTACAGTAGGCCCATCTGGTCCACCAGGCCCTCCAATTCCTCCTGGTCCACCAGGTCCACCAGGGCCTCCTGGTCCAGCCGGATTGCCAGGATTCCCTGGAACAGCAGGAACAGCAGGTCCGCCTGGCCCACCTAAACCACCGGGTCCTCCAGGGCCATTTGGACCTCCAGGTCCACCTGGTTGCAAGGGTCCTTGTAAACCCTGAGGCCCTCCTGGACCTTTTGGACCACCAGGACCTCCAGGTCCACCAGGACCACCTGGTCCACCAGGCTCACCTTCCTTCGGTTTCCCAGGATGCAGAGCTGGGCCACCTGGTCCCCCTGGTCCTTCAGGTCCTCCAGGACCTCCTAGTCCCCCTGGGCCACCTGGTCCACCAGGTCCTCCTGGCCCACCAGGGCCACCAGGTTGACCAGGTCCTCCAGGAGGAGTTGAGCCTTTAGGACCACCTGGTCCTCCAGGCCCACCTGGTCCACCAGGTCCACCTGGTCCTCCAGGCCCACCTGGACCACCAGGGCCCGATATTCCACCGGGTTTACCTGGACCGCCTGGGCCACCAGGCCCTCCTGGGCCTTCTGGTCCTCCTGGGCCAAAAATACCTCCAGGCTTTCCAGGTTGTCCTGGTTGCGCAGAAATGGTTGGCTTTGCTGGAATTTCAGGTCGTAGAGGTTTCTTTGTCTTTCCAGGAATTTCTTGTCCTCCAGGGCCTCCAGGACCACCAGGTCCTCCTGGGCCACCTGGTCCTCCAGGTCCACCTGGCCCTCCAGGGCCACTTGGTCCTCCTGGTTGACCTGGACCGCCGGTGTTAGAGGGTTGAACAGGTATCCCTGGAACGTTTTTGGCATTTGGGTCACCTGGACCATTTGGTCCACTTGGACCACCTTGTCCACCAGGACCTCCTGGACCACCAGGGCCACCGGGACCACCAGGATTTCCTGGTTCGCCTGGTCCACTTGGGACAGATGGCCCACCTGGCCCTCCAGGGCCACCTGGACCGCCTGGCCCATTTGGTCCTCCAGGACCTCTAGGCATACCAGGTCCCTCAGACCCTCCTGGTCCACCAGGTCCACCTGGACCACCAGGACCACCAGTACCCCCTGGTCCAAATGGCCCACCAGGCTCTCCTGGACCTCCTGGTGGTGTAGGCCCATTTGTTCCTCCTGGTCCACCAGGCCCACCAGGTCCTCCAGGACCTCCTGGCCCACCTGGACCTGATGGGCCTCCTGGAGTCCCAGGTGCACACGCGTGCCCATCAGGCCCACCAGGCCCACCTGGTCCACCTTGACCACATGGTCCACCTGGGCCACCTGGGCCTCCAGGACCACCAGGTCCACCTGGACCGCGTAGACCACCAGGTTGTCCTGGGCCACCTGATCCTCCAGGACCTCCAGGTGACCCTGAACTTCCAGGTTTACCTGGCAAACCTGGTAGTCCTGGACCACCTGGCCCTCCAGGCCCGCCTGTCCCACCTGGTCCCCCAGGCCCTCCTGGGCCACCAGGTCCTCCTGGACCACCTGGTTGTCCCGGTCCACCTATTCCTGGACTTGCAGGCTCGGGTGCTGATGGAATAGGTGCACCTTAAAAAAAGAGTTTCTTATGAGTAGACAATTTCTACAGTGTAAGGTCAACCACAGTGGAGGATATATCAAATGAAATTGAGACTTACCGATGTTTTGAATGACTCCGTTGATAGTGATAGCCAGGGAATGATACGCCAGGTTTATGTAGTAATGCTTCCTTGAGGTGGCCAGAGTCTCGATCTGTTTCCTGTTGTTTGTTCCTATACCTACGACGGCTGATGTTATACCATCTGTTTTCAAGGCAGTCGCACCAGCAAAAATTTCATCATCCGATGATCCTACTACTATGGTTATTAATGCTTTTGGAACGTTTTTTCGACTGCTAACTTCAAATAGCACTCTCTTTGTGTCAATCAATGCCTGTCCAAGGAAATGTCCGTTTCCTCCAGGGTATACTATTTGGTTGACAGCTTTATCCAGTGCTGCTTGATCGAAATGATCCTTCAGACCAATCTGTAGTTTACCGGTATCGGTAAACACAACCAGACCAACATGAACGCCCTTCTCAGATACAGAAAATGGTTTGTAGATGTACTTTACAAACTGCAAAAGGAGTTTAAAATGACGTTTTCCGACGTGTTTCGAGCCGTCTATCAAAAATCCTAGGTCAAATGGAACTATAAAAAACAACAAAAATGAAATCGGACTACATTCAAAAGTAGCACCTAACGGTACATCAAAATCACTCCATGCAAATACACACCCCTTGGCGCGCCATCTGGACTGACAAGAGGATTTGGAGGTCGTCCCATTGAGTAACCAATAACTATAAAAGTAAACATATAGAACATATTCAAACATATAAAAACTGAATAATCCAATTGCCAGTCGGTAATGGATTCGTGTCTCGCTTTTGAATTCCCAACAATAACATGAATCAAGTTAACCGCCGATCATTACTCATACAGAAAGAGGATTAGCAAGTCCGTGCGGCCATATATTCCCGGTAAGTTATAGTGATCGTGAATAACTCTTGAGCGGTGATGGAGGGTGCAATTTTGAAGCCCAACTAATAGAGAGCAAATTTAAGTCCCTGATGACGTTGGCCGAGACCAAAATAAGTAGTTTTTATTTGTAAATGGTTTTGGCCTGCACAAATACTTACAATGTCGTTTCGAAATTAATTAGAATAAACTGCAATTCTCGCCACAAATCAAGCGAACCAGCCTCAAACAACACAAGGAAAGCATTTCATTCAGATTTCAGGTGTAACGTGCCTGCTAAGGGTAAATCAATGTAGCCAGGTTCAAAAGTTCATTTCAGAATTCGCAAGCCCGTTTGTAAACTAAGCATTTGATTGGCTTCTTTAAGTTCAGGGACCAATTACAGCCTTTGTTTACAAACTGGTTAGCGAATTCTGAAATGAATTTATGAACTACGCAACGAAGTTCGGAATAATACAGTGAAAAGTGACATGAAATCGACGATAAACAAAATGAAACTTTGAAGGTAAACTTTTAACAAATTTGCGTTTTTTGATATCATTAAAAATCTTTTTGGCCAAATTTATAACATCACTGCATTTGATACGATCCATAGAATACAATTTGTAATCCATCTTATAATTTCATCTTGTTTTATTAGCTTTTCTGCCAAGTTCACAATTTAAACTTTTACTAAATTTTCTTTCATGATCTGGTGTAGCAGATTCATTGTAACAACATGTGAATAATTTTGTTTCACTACAGTAACAGCTATGACAACTATTTTGAAATTTGAGATTTCGAGTTTAAAGTATTTGAACTGAGTGGGTTGCAAAGAATGATGCTACTCAACCGCACTATTTGGGTTGATCTGATCGCAAACAGTTTTTCTTAATACCATTCTCAGTAAAAATGTAATAACAAATTTTATTTTTTCCTCGTCCGGTTTCGCACTGAATCCTGTAATATGATTGGCTGACGAGCGGTCCAGTTTTTCCCTATACGGATCGTTCAACCGGACCGCTAACGGTTTTCCTCAAACAATAAACAAAGGCATTAAAATATGTAAAAAAAGTTAATAAATAGATAGTGATAATGAAAGTTTTCACAGTGAAAGCGAGTTTTAGCAAGGTTTTCACAGTGGCTTCCCAAAGAATATAGATATACGGATTGTTTCAAATCTCGCGTGCGCAAAATTGAAATGCGTGCACAAATAAAATAATTTAAATTTAAAAATGTTTTCAATAAAAAATTGAAATGGTAAAGCCGCATTGCTTGGAGTTTTATTGTTTTGAGTGAGAGAATAAATCACCCCCGGCGGCCTTGGGCCGTTTTCAAAAGCTCGGGCACAGTTTCTCCCCATCCAAACCTCCTATCCGGTAAATAGCATATATATCTCGCCTTGTGATCTACGACTCATGCTTTAGTAAGAGATTGCAAAGGCACAAAAGCGCGGTTATCAAGATGTGGTAATATTTTTGCCTGTTTCGAATTTTTTCAAAATTCAAAAGGGTTAAAGGTCCATTTAAGGCTGTAAGATTCAGACGCTACAGACGCAAATTAAAGTTATGACACATTGAACAGTAGGGATTAGTTTTTAAGAAAATTAGACAAAGAACAAAAAAAATAAATGCATGAATTAATTATTAGTATAAAAGAGCGTGTTTTTAAAAAAATTTTGTCCTTTTGTCTAATGTTCTTAAAAACTAACTCCTACAATTCAATATTCATTGTTTGTTGTTCCATAACTTTAATTTGCGTCCGTAGCTGCTAAATCTTACAAATGCACTTAAGGACAGATCTTCAGTTTGAACCACGACGGGATACTGCAAAGTTGTTGGAAGTTTTTAGAGGCACTTTGTTTGGAGGCAGTTTTTAGAAGTTTTTTCAGTTGTTAGGAGCACCCTCATACATTATTTAATTTGCCTGACTTAGGTAATTAATTTCATTTCTAAGCTTTACGTAACTGGTATGGGGATTCATGTAAAAGGCATTTTCGCCACAGAGTCAAAAATAAAAATGAGTGCGAAGAATTCGTGCATGTATGTGCTTCCAGGTCAATAAATACTTTCCACAATGTTAGACAGACTTCCCACAAGTCGACGTGAATTAATATTGCCACAGCAATTCACCCGATGAATTCATCCGGAAAACGTTCTCTTCAATCTACAAATCATTTACATATTTTATAAATTACCTTCATTCATTTTGTCAACCAAAGGAGCAATGATAGCTGTGATGTAAATTGCATACTGTTGGATGATAACAAATTCAGGCTTAGACGCGATCGACGTTAATTGTTTCAAAACCTGATTAACTTTCCTTCGAAATCCAATTACAAGCAGCCTTGTCCCCGCTTTTTTAATTGCGTCAGCGCGCTCGACTACGTTGTCCCTGACCTTTCCACCAACAAACACAATTAGAATTCTAGGAACGCCATCACGTGCTTTTGTGAATAGCTCATCTTGGGCTAATTTGATTGCAGCACCGGTATTTCTAATTCCTGCTGGATAAGATAATTTATCCACGGCTGCTTGGAGAGTGTCTGAGTCAGTGTACTGGTCAAGTTGTATAACAACCTCAGGTTTCCGTGAAGTGAGAGCAATGCCAAAGTGTACTTCCTCTGTAGAAACTTTAAATGATTGAATGATAAGCTTAACCAGCTCCAGTTGTCGCTTAAAGTTCCTTTCCCTTGAACCTTTTGACCCATCCAGAATGATCCCTATATCAACAGCTTTGATTTCTTCGCCTATAATAATATAGCATATTTTATAGGTTTAAATCACTTAGGTAAAAACAATGCCCATAAAGGTCTTTTGTTCATTATTATTTTCTAAATATTTGAATTTATCAGGTTCGTCGCTCCTAGCTGAGTGATTTTTCCAACAGGATTTTGCCCAATTTGAAAAAAAGAAACCTGCCATCCTTTATAACGTTCTTATCTGAGAAGACATGAACGTCTTACGATTCAATTCTTCCTAATGATTTTAAGACCTTAAGTAGAGTTCTGACCAAGGTTTAAATCTTGGCAGGGATTGCAAAAAGGTCACAAGTGGGATAAACGTTAAAAATACTCATAATAAATCAAGCAACAAACAATAGTTGGCCAAAATATGTGATACAAAATGCGTGATATCAAATAGCGAGTAGAAACGAGTTTCTGGTTCATTGTTATCACTGCGTGCAAATAATTAAATGTAGTGCGATCCATTTGCGACTGGCATAACATGCATATTCTTGAAAATCCAATATGGTGGACAGCTCGCATGTTCCAGTCAAAATATCTCAAGAAAAAGGCAAGGTATAAAAAAGCTATACCAAGCTTTGAAGTATTTATTTTAGTCTCAGGACACCACACGCGGGATTATCATAAGAAGTTTTCCCAAAGAAACTCAATGCAACATGCATCCATCTTGAGTATGACTTGATCTTTGTCTTGACTCATGAATATGTTCAAAACCAGTGTTTTGGTCGCACCGGCTTCGTTCAGTGCGTGCACAAACCATATAACTTGTGATCAAAAACTGCATTAGATATGTAATAATATCCTGCATACCTATCCCTCCTGGTACTAATGACGTATCGACAAGAATAATTATATCAGTCTTCTTGTCTTCTTGTTTACTGTCCAGCCATCTTCCAGCAGTGAAAACATAAAATGCACCAGTCTTTTCGTCTTTCACTGTTACCTAGATAGAGGAACAAATTGTACCGTTGATTTAGACGGACAATTGAAAGATTTATACTTTCTGGAAAGAGAATCATAGTCATACAATGGGTTGTTTTGATAACTCACCTTTTCCAAGAACCAACCATCATTATTCAAATTGTCATGACGAATGCGTATTTTTGTCAACTGCCCATTATCCACTGATTCCAACTTGAATTCTTCAGGCCTGTGACCGAATGAAAATGGAAAACAAAGATGGGGTAAACTAAATTCCAAAATACCATTTTGACAACAAAACAAATTTAGCTGGCATACAGCTTCGTCTACTGGCTTTCAACACAGGCTCCTATGACAGTGTATCAGTCTATTGTTTCACCTAAAAAATTTGCTTGGCTTTTGATAATCATTAAAAATAAAAATGTACAAAGTTTTGTTTTAATACGTCCAGTACAAGCAATAATGCTATTTTCGTCAACTACAAAAGTTATACATTTTGTCAAACTAAATTCTAGACAGCTGTTTTAAACCAAAAACATGTTTCAGTACCAATGGAAAATTAGATTATGCTCTAAACAAGTTGTTACAAGTGCTTTCATTGTCAACAAGTTGTGTTCGTACCGCTTGTTCCTTACTGCAATTTGCAATCTACCGTGAACTGTGACGAATCAAACGTTTGGTTTTACTTTTTTTTTTGTTGACGTTTGAGCGCGTAAACGTCATGTTGTTGACGTTTGCTCGCCCATATAATTGAAGTTTGCAATGGAATATTGCAATTTCAAGAATTATTCAATGCGTTAAGACGGATGTAAGATAAAAACATATTACAATGATGAAAAGTTATTGAAAATATCGTTCAATTCGTTTAAAATAACATAAACAAACAAGCAAACGTGTAATTACAAAACATGACGTTTGCGCGCCCAAACGTCATGCAAATAAACATAAAACAAAACATTTGGTTGGTCACGGTGCAGGGTAGATTGCAAATGGTGGTAATAACTTGTTACAAGCTTGATGGTATTATCATGCGAAAGGGAAGAAGAAGATTGTTCTAACAAGTGTCGTACGGTATTATTGGTATAACAAGATTATTACACAGCTGATAATACAAGGTCTTAACAGTATTGTTATTTGTAATATAGCATTTATGAATTTTTAACGCTGATTGGTTACGAGCCATGGTTACATAATTCAATGTAAACACGGAAAATTTCACATTGATCATAATTGCCAGTTAATAACGCCAATCTACAGTTATAAACACCTATGGAAATTGTAAAAACTCAAAAATTTAGTCCACACAAATCTTCGTTTTTCCAATTTCCACTCGTGTTGACATAACTTGATATCAACATGGAACAAGTTGTTATCAGCTTGCTCCAAACTTGTTGACAAGTTTGGGAAAACGATGCGATAATTGGTAATTTCTGTTCAAACTGTCATGATGACAATTATAGTTCAGTTACCGTAGAAAATCTCTCAAACCTTTGAAAAGGCACTGTACGTTTATTGATACATATGATGATATGTTTATATTTATTTGCTAAAGCCTGGTTCAAACTTGTCGTTCGGAAATGACTTCTTCTGGTTGATGTGATTGAGCGAATTCTATACCATTCCAAAGCAGTCTAGTAATATTTGTCCTATACTTTGTCCTATATTCTAATACATACGTGAGGAAAAAATTAAGAAAGGCTTTCTTGTACTTACTGTGCGCTTCTGAACAATTTTTTCCCGCCTTTCTTTAGATGAACCTCATTGGTGCTTCCTTTCTTACCGAATAGGGTAAGATAGACATTAGCTGAAGTCCCAGCTCCCTCCACCGAGCCAGTATACACGGTCACAGTGTAGATATGTTGCTCTGAAACTGGTGGAGTGGGAGGTGACGGTGGTCCAGATGGACCAACTCCGATAGGCTGTCCAATTACTAGTGAAATTGCAATTTTATGGTTGTTATAACTCTAAAAATGCTTAATCAGTCAGTCCAAAGGTTGAAGAAAGGTGGATAAGACATTAATTTTTCTCTAGTCCCAAGGCTTTATGAAGTATTGATAAAGTTGAAATCTATTCTAGTTTTAAGCCTATACCCCGAGCCAACCATAGAGATTATAAAAGAATAGAGGGAAAGTCAAACGAAAGGGACAAATTGAAGCTTGCTAATGGGGGCCAAATTTAGGACCCGGATGTATGGTTGGGCGCCATTGGCTGGGTATCGACTTTTCACAAGAAGAGATCGAGAAAGCTCGAGAAAAACTTTTTTTCGATTTTTTCGCACTAAAGTTTTTTATGTAAAACAAAGGCAAAAATGTCAAAAATTAGTGCGGGATTGCCTTGAACGTTTTGAATTTTGTGTTTTGAATACAGGATAAAGTTGGGTATGTTTAATATTGAGTATTTGTGAGCGAAAATGCAATTTTTGGACTCGAAATATCAGATGAACACACTAGAAAAGTCCTTAAAATTTAAATACATCGCAGTATTGTGGTTGTACACCTTGTTGCACCTCTAAAACAATTTTGATAACTGTTTGAAGGCAAATAAGTTCAATTTGTATCGAGATGTTGGATAATTTAGCAGATATTTTGCAAAACCTCGCTGCAAAAAGCCGGTCAAAAACTGGTTGCTATGCGTTGCTAAGGAGAACCTAAGGTTGAAAAACTTCAATATTTACACAAAAATCTAGCTGTCTGCACCTAAAATTACAAAAACTAGAAAGCTACAACATATTTTTTCATTATAGCCAATATCTGTGTGCATGATGGTCATAAAAACAAACAAAAATTGACAAAAACTGTGTTTTCAGTATACCTCCGGGACTTAAATTCCGATTTGTTCAATTTGTCCCGCGATTCGTCATCCGATGCCGCCTCTATTCTTTTATAATCTCTATGGAGCCAACGGCGCGAAGCGCCGTTCCGGGCGTTAGCCTGGGGCGAGGGTACTAGTTCCGCACGGCTATTTACACCCGGGAAAAGGAAAGCATAGCGAAGTCTGAAGTTCATCAAATATCGCGGGCGCGTGGCTCAAGGGTGGCGGTGAGTGGGAGTGGGTGGTCACATTGAACTATAATTAAACTGGAACGATAAGTCAGGGGGGAAAATTGAAGCCAATTTGATTCAGTTTTTTTGAGTTTTGAGTTGAAATACTAAACGTCACAAAATAGATCGCATATCAAATGAAAGCTATTAAAAAGTTGTATTTTTGGTGTAAAAATTTTGAGGCTTTAGGTGAAAGACAAACACCTTAAACTTTGAAGGGAAATTTGCCGTATTTGCAAAATTGCCGTTGTTTTTGTATTTTTAAGGCATTTCCTTTTTGTATAAAGCCTTGAATTTTTTATATTAAATGTAAATTTTTAATAGCTTCAATTTGATATACGGTCTGATCTTTGGCGTTAAGTATTTCGTCTCAAAACTCAGAAAAACTAACTTGGCTTCAGCCATTAATTGAACTTTTGTATTGAGTTAGCGTTCCAGTTGTATTACAGTTCACTGGGTGGTCATCACTGATCTCAAAAATATGGCAGACTACATTGCACTACAATATTTCGTATTTTTACAAAAAGATTTGGCAACTTTCACAACCAACGAAGGGTGGTCATTTCTTATCTCAGGAATATGGCGGACTATCAGGAGTAGCAAACACTTAAGGCATCCAAAAAGGCGAGAAATAAGACGAAAACGACTGCCACAGCTGGACTCTTGAAGAGAAATTAATTCGGGGAAAATACAGAGAAGCGCCAAGAATTGACTAGGGCGTGAAACACAAGGCAAGTTTGTTGATAATGCGTATTTATACTTGCGTTTTAATGCTTTTTAAAGACCGGCGTAGCCGTACTCATCCAGTCTATTCACTGTTTAAATTCCAGAGTAAGTTTATGTTTTGTAAATGCAAAACTGTCTTCTTATTTCTATTGTAATTAATAGGTCGTATTTTATACCAAATTTAAGCTTACGACAACAACCTATACAAGTACTTCATGTAATTCCGAAAATATAGTTGCATGCTCTTAGTTAGTGGCGAGGGGTTGCTGCATGCATGTATTTCTAGTCTAGTCTCTATTCGAGGCGCTACTTTACATGCAAAGCTTGATCGCATACACAAATACATGTTACTTTGTTTTTTCACCGTTGCCGTTGTCGATTGCCAAACCCTCTATTTTGTTGACAGGAGGGGGGGGGTGTACTTGCGTTACGCTATTACAACAATCCCAAAGATGTCAGGATACTTACTATCATTAATTTTATCAATCACAGACTGCAGGATGGTATTTATCTTGATAATGCTGGTGGTTGTTATTACAGCATCTCCTCCAGTGGCAATGATATTGAGTTGATCAACAGGAACAGAACCATCCGTACCAACTGCAATAGTTTTCACTCCACTTTTTTTAATTTCAGTACTAGGGCCACGAACATCGTCTGAGGAACTTGAGCCGAGTATCAGAACTAAAACCTAAAAGCATTTTGGACTACATTTGTCATGAAGGAAGGAGGCAGTGAGAAGTATCAGGAATTAGTGTTGAAGGCTCAATGCTGACAAGTTAACTCCACTTGACTGGGCATAAAATGCATTTTCTCCAAAGGTTGTGCACATGCGATGACCAACCTCATACGGTTACCCAACTCATAATACTTTTTATTTAAACTAAACCCAAATTATTTTTGATACATTTTTTTACAACACTCTGGTCCCTGTCATTGTCATTGTCATGCAAGCACTTCCATGTGACTCGGGTCTTTGGGTGACGTCACAGCACAAAGTGCTCCAGAACCCAGGTTCACAACCCTCACGCTGCCGCACTCGGCACAGCACGCACAGGCATAAACTTGAACATATCAAAGTAGTAGCAGAGAAGGCAGAGAGAGAGAGAGAGCGAGAGACTTGGACTAGGCTGTGTTAATGCATTAAAAAGTAATTAGTAAAAGTAATGCAGATATTTTTTGTATTTTTTGGTAAGAAGTAAAAAATAAGGGCAATGAAAAGTTTTTCGTGTAAATTAGACGCCAAAACATCCACCATACAAAACTGTAACTGTTTCCATAGTAACAGTAATTAGTAATGTTCATGTCTTTGAATGTTGCTCTAAAGTTGTGCATTGCACTTGAACTACTGTATTTATAACAAGCAATATCTTTTCCAAGAGCTTGATCTAGTTTTCGTATATAAAATTAGAATAGCGGTGAGCCACCTGAGCCCTTAGATAGATACATTTGTCATCTTATCTTACAAAGCTAATGAACAAACGGACTAATAAACTGAATTTACCGTACCTTAGCTGCTTCTCTTTTTGAAGCCTCAAACAGGAATGTCTTGGCTTTAGAGATTGCAGCACCTGTAGCTGAAGTACCACCTGGGAATGAAGTCTGCAATATAACCGCACCAACGACAGACTTTGATGTGTATAGATAAAAACGGAAAACCAGTACAGCTTCATTTGACACGACGACAAGACCAATACGAACACCATCCAGGGAGACTGGGAATGCGTTAACAATGTCTCGAGAGAAACGTAATGCACGCTTAAAGTTCGCCTCTCCCATGCTGTCTGAACCATCGATAATAAAACCCAGGTCGACAGCAGCTAAATAAAAAAGTGTTTAATAAAGAAATGCTTGTCGAAAAGTAAGACAAATAAGATATAATAGTGACTCATGGGTGAGAAACTGAATTCAAATTTGTCTGCAATGGTTTTTTAAAGAAAGTTTATCATTGGACAAACTGGTAAAAAATTGATTTATTGCAAACAAAATGGGTATGAATGAACTTTCGAATAATTTAAATACCATGGGCAGCTACTGCAGGATTTGTTTACCTGTACTTCTTCCACTAGGAGTTTGAGGTGTACCAGGAACACCAGGCAATACACCGATATTTTGCCCAACAACTAGAATGATAAAAAATACATAAAGGATATTGCACGACGGTGTGAAGATATGCATGAGTTGTATTTTCGAGTGGTGAAAACAATATTTTACGAATGAGCGCACTTTTTAATCATGTAGTCATAAACAATGTAAAAACGTCAATAATATTAGTTTTTGATCATTAATGCTTATTACGGCTGATACGGTAATTCTACACACTAAAATGCAGTTTTTACAAGTGATAACATGCATCAGTATACATATGCAGAGGAGATCATTGAAAACTATGGTTTGTTATTGGCATAATGGTGGCCTAATTATTCAAAATGGCGTCTTAGTGAATGTGAAGCAGTAGCGATTGCGAAAAGTATATCATTACGAAATCAATTTTATGAACGTTTGTTTGGCAAACCAACATTTGATTAACCTATTATATAAATTATTATTCACTTACTCAGTGAACACTATATTAGTCAAAACGATAACATAGTTGCCTTTTTTGAAGCTAAATAAGCTAAATTCACGTTCAAGTGCAAGTTTCTTTCTACACCATTTTGTCAGGTTTGCGTTAAGATTTAGGGTTTTCGCTTTGATCAATTTATGGTTTCTGAACTTACTACTCGATACAGTCTTTTTGGAGAAGATAGATATGGCTTTGGAAATCGTACAAAAAACTGCTTACTACAGCTACAGTTGTTTAACGTCAATTTCAGCCATCTTGAACAGTCTTGGCTTCACCTAAACACTTTTACTCGAATTCAGTGTTCATAAAGTTAACTGCTTCACCTTGGGCAAATAATTAACTAATAATCGCTACTCAATGACTGTTTTCCATTTGAAAGTTTTTACACGTGCGAAGAAAGTTATATGTTTTTGAGTTTTATTCATGAAAAAACTAACATTAGCGCACGAAAAAGATTCAATTGCAAAGCTTATTTACCTGTGTTTATTCGTTCGACCAGCAGTAGTGCTGTAGATTTAATCGTCATATACGTCACATGTATGATCACATCATTCTGGACAGTAGCTGGAGGAGTATAGACTGTTTTATCCGTGTTACTTGAGACTGCGACAACAATCACGCGATTGATGCCGGCGGTTTTTAGATCTTGGCTTGGAATAGTGACGTCATCGGACGATTTTCCTCCAAGAAGAACTATGAGAATCTTGGTCGCACCTGTTCGAGAGCTAGTTACAAACAACTCATCTGTAACTTTCGCAAGAGATTCTCCAACAACTGCATCACCACCTGGGTAGACTGTAGCATCGATAGCTGGATCCATGGATAATGAGTCAGTGTATTTGTTAAACCCGAAGATAATATTGTTTCCTTTGTTTGTAACAACAGCCAATCCGACATGAATGCCTTCTTTAGAGACGGGGAAAGCATGCACAACAATTTTGACGTATTCTAAGAAATATTTAAAGTTCAGGAGCGTAACACGACTTGAGCCATCGATGAGAAATCCAATGTCAACTTGTACTAAAAAGAACAAGAAGAATGAATGACAGCGTAAACTGATGAGATATAGCTTTATAATGTTTCTATAATGTTGATTCATCAAGGGGTTTATACTTACACACTGCTCCTTCTTGAATTGGTTTAATTGGAACAGGGGCAGGTGCTGGACCTAGACTTGGTCCCACAACATACTCTGAAAAAAATAGATTATGCTTATAATTTCTAGTGTGTCTTTGTTCTGTACCTCGGTCAAAAAGATGTTTGCGGTGTTGCTCTGAGTCTATATCCACAAACTGAGCCGAGATTAGGATATGCTCCTTTCTCACTATGGTCAGGCACATTTTCTAGCTTTTCGATGTTGATACGGAATAACGCTATAAACATTTCAAAAGTAGCTATACTGTTTGTTTATAAAAAACGGGAATCTCATTTGTGATCTGCCGTAGTCATCCAGTCTTCATGATGGGTTGATTTATCTGAGTATAAATCTGGGCAACTATTGTGTATTATTCATGAACATTTGATTATGTGTACAAGGACAAAATCAGGAAAGAGAATTCTCAAAACAGCCGTGTCGATTTTTGTCTTTAACTCTCCTGGCACTCGTAGTCGACGTCGTTGCACGAGACTTCTCACAGAGATTTTCAATGTTTTATGATCTAAAACGTTCATTAATTTTTACAAATTAAAAATTTTTTATCATACACATTTTTTCAGATGTTGACGTTTATAAGGGCCGTTGCCTATCAACATAAATTGCTCGGGGGGGGGACTGCATTGGTGCGAAAAGTATCAGATTGTACACAGACGGTTTCATAAATTGGTGCAAAAATGGAAGTTAAAATTGTGCAATTGGCCTAGGCATGTAGGGGTATTTAAACGGCTTTCAATTTCCTGTATCCTTAATCATTTAATCAACTATTTATGTTGCAGAAAATGATTGTCAGATTAGTTACATATTCTCATTATAAGGATAATACTAATCCATTATCTGTTAATCTTATAATCGTCACGTTACCTGATCGTCTTTTGTTGTTATCTGCAATATTCATGTGTATTTTTCTAGTAATAGCCTGCCCGATTTATTTAATTCCTTTTTTTCTGATGTAAAACATTTCCATAACCCGTGGTTCGCATGTAATACCGCCTACTTCATTATGGCAATTAGGACTAATTATGGTAAATTTAAGATTAGATATTTTGGGCCAAATTTTGGGATTCTTTAATGAATCTTTTACAAGGCAACCTGAATCTCGCTTTATAGTAGATATAAAGAATAATATATATATATATATATATATATATATATATATATATATATATATATATATATATATATATATATATATATATATATATATATATATATATATATATATATATATATATATATATATATATATATATATATATATATAGATATCAACGGAATAAAAACCATATGATCAGAGTGCTCAATACCGAAGTAGAGCGGAATAGTAAGATAAAGACAAACTTGGTTTACTTCATATATTTAATCACTACAAATTTGTTTCGTATGGCAGGCAAAGCCTGCCACACTCATCAGGTGATAGTCGCGTCTGATGGTAGTGCCTAGGGAATTTGATACTATTTACATGCGGTTCTTGACGTCAATGGAAAGCTAAAATTACAAATCATTAAAATAGTTGCTGAGTAAATGTTTCCTTCTATGTCTACAAGTTGATACAAGTTCATTTCTAGAGTTCAGGGAGCTTAGCTTTGGGTGGCAAATGATTAAGTACTTTTCATGTAAACATAAATTACATTTCTTTAAAGTACTTTTCATGTAAACATAAATTACATTTCACAACTCAGCTACAGCTGCATGCCAAACGTCGCTACCATTATATCTTCCCACAACAAGCGCCTGCTCACCGAAACCCAGCCCAACACAACCTCCGTGGACAACTGCAACTGCCGTAACAAAGATACCTGCCCACTGCCAGGGAAATGCCAAACCAATGGAGTTGTTTATCAAGCAACGGTAAAAAGAATTGATAACCAAGAAGAGCAGACGTACGTGGGTATAACCGAAGGCGCGTTTAAAACGAGGTACAACAACCACACAAATTCATTCCGAGATCCAAAACACAAGAACAGAACTGCCCTAAGTAAATACATTTGGAAATTAAAGGACTCGAAGATCGACTTCGCTGTGTCATGGAAAATTATCAAGAAATGCAGAGGATACTCCAGTCATACAAAGAAATGTAATTTATGTTTACATGAAAAGTACTTAATCATTTGCCACCCAAAGCTAAGCTCCCTGAACTCTAGAAATGAACTTGTATCAACTTGTAGACATAGAAGGAAACATTTACTCAGCAACTATTTTAATGATTTGTAATTTTAGCTTTCCATTGACGTCAAGAACCGCATGTAAATAGTATCAAATTCCCTAGGCACTACCATCAGACGCGACTATCACCTGATGAGTGTGGCAGGCTTTGCCTGCCATACGAAACAAATTTGTAGTGATTAAATATATGAAGTAAACCAAGTTTGTCTTTATCTTACTATATATATATATATATATATATATATATATATATACATACATATATATATATATATATATATATATATATATATATATATATATATATATATATATATATATATATATATATATATAAATATATATATTGTATATACGTTTTGTATATGTTTGTGTGCGTATATGTATGTATTTATTATTATAGTTTTATTTAAAGTACTGAAATTTATGGTTATTTAGCTCTCCAGTTAACCAATGTAATTTTTCTGACCTACAAACCGTCCAGTTCAGCCCGCTTGGTTACTACAGTTAGCTAGTTACCTTTACGTATTACGTATGTCAATGTTGCTACCAGGAAACTAAAAACATCATTTTAAAACACGTTGCTTGCTTATTATTGTGGTTGATCAACATTATTAGACAAACCTGACCATACAGAAAGTACATCTGAAGTATGTTTTCGTACCTATGCATATCTTTTTCTTAATTGCGTGTAAAACATCCGTTGGTCTAGCTCGATCTCGTGTTGAAAAGAAATGTTTGGATTTTGGTTTCGAGGCCATTTCCTTAAGTATTGCATCATCCTGTCGTATTCCCACACCAACTGTAAAGATTTCCACACCTGAAAAGAAAAATAAAATCAGTAAGTTTATCAGATTAGAAAACTTTGAAAAACTTACACTGCACCACTGTCTTCTTATTCCCTGCCAAAACGCCAGAGAAATCATAGCCGTGAAGACGCCTTTATATAAAACACACGAAGATTTTCACGAAACTTTTGCGGCGGTTTATTTTGGGTTATACAAAATCTATATTCAATGTTCTTTCGTAACCAAACTAACAAGATGGGTATAAAAATGGATCGCTGAAATACTCGTTATTCGCGTGGTTTATCAAATATCAGATAAAACACTCTTAAAACTTCTCAAACACACTCTAAAACTTCTTAAAACCCACCCATTTTGTTACTCTACCGCTGGTAGAGCATTTTGCCATTGCTTGGGTATTTTGCAATGATGCACAACAGGGACCGGTTGTACAAATGCTGGATAAAGTTATCCACCGGATAGCGACTTTTACAAACGTTCTAAAATTGTTGATTCACTGGAATGGTCAAAGCTGGTGTTTGGTATTTTAAAGTTAATTAAAGGGGGGATAAAGCACATTTAGTTCAATTGCATTTAAAAGCATTTTTAAGACAGGATAAAAAATTACTATCCAGTAGATAACACTATTCATCTTTCGTACAACCGACCTCAGTCCAAAAGCTACTTGGTGTCGAGAGAAATCAAGATGTGTTTAATCAGATCCACTGATCTATTTAGCCTTTTGCTATAATCGTACCTCGTTTCTTGATAGCCTGTGATGGAGTCTTAATATCATCATGACTTAATGCATCAGTAAATACTACGAGTATTTTCTTTGCATCAGCTCGAGCTTTGGGGAAGAGGTCTGCATTGGCCAAATTCAATCCCCCGCCCAGGTAGGAACCAGTGCCAGGAAATTTGATATTATTTATATCAGCGATCAGACTGTCACGTGTACTATGAGAATCAAAAGTGAATTCCACACCAGCTTCAGATGCGAACACGACTAATCCAAATCGTGCATCGTTAGGAGACATGATAAACTCATGTGCAAACCGTTTTACTAATCCAAGAGTCCTGCGAAAACCACCGCGGCTGTTGTACTCTGCACTAGCTGAACCATCAACCAGAAAGGCAAGGTCTACTTTTGTCTTACATAAAAGCGGGAGTTGATTTTCTGTAAGAAATACGGATAATAGATGACAAATACACTAGCAGCATAGACGCAGGGAACTCAGAGCTTTGGGGGAGTGTAAGCTCCCATCAACGCAAAAATATGCAGAATTCTTGAAGTAATATTTCAAATCCGACTATGAGGACTGGCTTCAAATCCGACTATCAAGACCTCGGCTTCGCCTCGGACTGGATCAAACTGCGCGGACTTGAAATCAAGTCCAGTCCAAATTGGAGGATTTGGGATGACATCTCAAACGAATGAATTATTAATTATATCCAGTCCTTGGATTATTAATGTATTATTAATTATATCCAGTCCTTTATAATACATTATAATGTATTATTAATTATATCCAGTCCTCTAGACAGTCTTAGGACTGGATCAACATACTTCGTCAAGTATCCAGTATCATCATGTGAGGAAAATAGACTAACATGATTTGCTAATTACTTCATGAATTATTAATGAGTTTGAGATATAATTATTCTAAAAATAAAAACTATCGTGCCAAAAACTCTCGTTGATTTAACTGGAATCTAGGATACGTTTTAACTGAGTGTCTAATTCTTGAAATACTTGCTAAAATTGAATACTTACACTGTTAGAAATAAATGTATTTTTACAGCAACAACTACTGTAATATTTTACAGTTAAAGTACTGTAATCACGAGTAACAGAAGAAAGTACTTTAATAAAACAATTTGTTTGTATTTTAACAGGTAAAATACTGTAATGTTTACAGTATTTACAATGTAAATACAAACTACAATATAAAGTACTTAACAATTGTCTGTAATTTTACAGTACTTTTTTTGCGTCCAAGCTGCCAGTACTTTTTACTGTAAATTTACAGTGATTTTTTTAACAGTGTAGATAATTTGCAACCATGCAGGTTTAGACCCCATCAGCACCTTAAAACATCACGAATTTCCTATCCAATATTTTTTCGAGAAGAGTTTTCGAGAGAATCTGAGAAACACACATACCTGCAGGCGTTTGAGGTTTGGTCACCGAAGATGTAGATCCTGGAGTTGATGGCGGAAGTTTGGCATCAATCGCTGTAGGAATAATTCCAACACTTGCTCCATACGCTAGAAAGAAAGCCAAGAATTATTACTAATCGGCCAGTCCACATATTATAATTAAAAAAAGGATTGCGCGTTATAACAATTTATTTGTGTATTTTTTCCCAAGAGACTCATCAGCAGGGAAATTATAGTGTTTGGCAAAGTTTATTGTTAATGACTTGCGTCATCTCAAAGTTTGATGTTCCTTGAGAGCTGGTATTCTAAGTTTAACGGTAACAGTATTATTATTTACTGAGACCTGAACAGGTGCTCATTTTATCCTAGTACATGGAACACTCACCATAAAATAGTGAATTGAATACACATCTAAACAAACTCGCAAACTTTTAAATGACACAGGTCATTAACGAAGAACTTAGTTTCAACGTTTGATAATGGTTGCTGTGAAACAAACCGAAACGTTTGAAGAAAGAATTTAAATTTTTGTAAGTCTAGAGGAAAAAATTAAGAATGGAATGAAGAATATCGCTTTAGTTGTACACAACATGGTCCTCTTTCAGTTTCGGTTCCTAACCTTTTCACTGCCCATTAGATGCTGTATTGAATTTTATGAAGAGATATTTCATATAAATAAAATAAAATTCATAGAAATAAAAGTTAATTTAGACTTTAAATTCCTCTAAAATTATCTGGAAACCCTAACCTTCATTGATCTTCTTCACAATTTCAGGAATCAAAAGTCCAAGTTTTGATAAATCTGAGTTCACAATAACATTACGTCCATCACCAGCAATTAATATTAAATCATCTTGATTAATCACTGAACCCACTCCTACAGCAATTGACTTAACCTTAGCCTGGTGCAGCTCCTGCGTTATTTTCTTGACGTCATCGTTTGATTTTCCCGTCAAAATTGAAACAAGAATCTGAGGAATCATTCCACGTCTTCCAGAAGTTGCCAGAACATCACGCAATACAACGGAAATTGCGCTCCCAATATTACGATTCCCGCCGGAGAAGGTAGCAAAATCAACATTTTTGTCTATTTCTGCCATTTCTGTATCTTTGTCGAAGTTGAAGACGACTTTCCCGACATTAGAAACGACAATAAGTGCGATTCGGATCTCTTCTTCGCTGACAGGGAATGCATGGTAAGTTCCTTTCACGAGACTGAGGAATTGGATGAAGTTTTGTTGACCGACGCTGCTTGAACCATCCACGAGGAAAGCAAGGTCAAAACGGGCTGGAAGAAAAATGGACAACTGATATATAACCCACATTTATTGCTACACATATGTTGGAGGCGAGGGGTCCGGTGCAGTGATACGAGATAACTGTTATTTTCAGAGATCAAAGGAGGAACATTCCCTTGGAAAATAATGAGATACGATTTCACATGTGAAAATTTGTGTGAAATGCAACACTTCACCTGTGAAAATCATCATATAATTCACATGTAAAATTTAGAGAAAGTAGCGTTTCTCAAATCGCGGGATCAGTAAATAAGCGTTAACTGTATCTCACCTGATTTCCGTGAAGTAACAGCAGTTACAGGCGCAGCTGGATTAAATATAAAGACGAATGAATGTGTTAGTTCAGTAAACACACAGTTATAATGTAATTCGACCAAGTTCATTAGACTAGTGAAGTTTGAAAATACTTAAATTTTATCTAATAAGTAAACCAACGTATGCGAAGCCTTTAAAGCGCAATATTAAAAACAATTTTTCAACATCATGTTTTCTCATTAAACCAATATTTGAAGCTTTTGGTCAAATTTCATACGGTGCTTTTGCTTAAATTTCTCTGAATCAGTTCCGCTTGTTGAAATACCTTTCCGCCATTTTATTTTTTTAGCAGAAAACATTAATTGTAGCTACTGCTGTGCAATTAATGAAATAATTGTACGCCTCCCAAACAATCAGCATGTAGTAATTTTGTGATGCAAATAATTATTACTCTAATTCATCAAACAGTACAACAACTTTAATCTTACTTGGAGCAGCTGGAACCACAGGTTGCACTGCTGGTGGAGCAACTACTGGAGCTGTCGTACGAGCTATTTCGCCCAATATACCACCTAAGTGTTAAAAAGTGACAGTAAAAGTTTCAATAAATCGAGAAATTAGCCATCTTGGGAAAGTGCCAAGTGTTTGTAAGTTGTAGACGAGTCAATATATGCCTTTTACTACCTTGACCCACAACAAATTGCAGCAAAAAAATTATTGCATTTTAGTGTTGGTAAAGGTCGGATGTAAAACATGTAAAAAGTCTACCAAAATCGGAGTTGTTTAATAGGCTCAACTATGACATCATATAGAGTGCAAACGCAAGTGACAAAATCGACAAAATATTTAAATTAAAACATAAGTACAAGTTCTTTATTTTGAAATCAAGGTCTGTATTATGTGAAGTAATCATGGAAGCATTAGTTTAGAAACAAAAAATTTTCAGGGTTACATGAAGTAATCCTCACAAAAGCATCTGATCGTGGGCTCTTGTTATTACTTCAGTTCATTTTAAAATATTGAGGTTTTGTAGTGTGTCACCAAAAAAGCTTGTTATTGCAACAATAAAGTGTCAAGGTCAGTCTGCTTGCTATTGGTAATTCAAAATGAAAATTTCGTATGCATAATTTTCATATCTATGTTATTGAGAAGAAGATAATACAAAATAACAAGGTATTCTTTCAGTATACATAATATATGCATAGTTGTATCATTGCGCACTGGTAAACGTAGGATAAGAGCTTGGCGATTGCCAACAATAATCTATCACTGGCAGATTTTAATATAAGTAGTCATACGATAAAAAAATCTTTGACTCATTAAAAGCAATTATCAATAAAAAGAATAATTTTTGGGCAGGTTTAGTCAACTTTATTGAATCGATACATGTGGTTCGATTTTCAGTGGTGAATATGAGTGATGGTACAAATGTTTGTCCTTTGTGTCAAAAATCAGTAGGATCGGAAGATAAAGTCGTAATTCGAGAAAAGGGGGCTGAAGTAATTAACAAAACAAGCATCGATAGAGGGGCAAAAATCCAAGTTTCCCCCGGTACTGTTGCACACATATCTTGCCGGAAGGTATTTGTCAACAAAAAGACATTGAATACCAAAAGGCATCGTTGATTTTTTCTACAACTGTCAAAAGAAGTACACGTCTTTCTTCAGGTCAATTTAATAATAAATGTGACTGCATTTTCTGCGAAAAAAATAGTTACGAATAAACAAAGTCAAGATTTTAAGAATATAGCCGTGTTAGACGTAGACATTTGACCTCGTTGACAAGATATTAGCAGTCTGCAAAACACGGGACGACGAATGAGCTTTGTTTGTCCAATCACGTATCGAATACTTTGAACGAGATCTTCATGCAGACGATGCTTTACTGTGCGATAAATTTCCACACAGGAAAAGATGTTCCACTAAATTATAGTGATCCTCCTCCAAATAAGCGGAAAAAACCTGGACGTCCAAAAGACTCTAACCTGGAGCAAGCATTTGAAAGGATGTGTCTTTTTTTTTGGAGAATGACGAGGAAAGATTTATAATATGTCAACTTTCAGATAAGATGAAGGGATATTTACAAGATCAAACTTCAAGGTCGTATGGAAACAGTTATCTGAAGAGCCAACTATTGAAACGCTACGTTACGGCGATTCAGTATATATTGCGAATAGTGATGGACTTCACGATATTATTACATTTCATGAAACAACAACCAATATTCTGCGCGAGTATTTCAACCGACCAAATAAGGATGACGAAGAAGCTCATAAGAGAGCAATAATAGCTGCTGCAGTAAAGTTTATCAAGAGTGACATAAAAGCTTACGTGAAATCTACAATGGATGAGTATCCCCAGACGGACAAACTTTCCCTCGAATCGTCATTAGAATATTTGCCTCCCAGCTTACGCTTTATGCTTCAGCATCTGCTAGTTGGAAAAGACACCCATCAGAAATAAGCTAATATTGGACAAGCCATTATTCAGGGTACACGTCCTCGGACTGTATTAGCACCTTTGCAGATTGGACTTGCTGTTCAAATGCACCACCATTTCGGATCAAGGTTTCTTATAGACAACCTTTTTGCTTTAGGTTTCTGTTCGTCCTTCTCCGAGGTTCAAAGGTTCGAAGAAAATGCTGCCGCTACTGCTGCTTCTGATGTCCCAGGAAATGCCAATTTGCCCGTATCAATGTTGTTGTTCCCAGCTGATAATGTTGACCACAATATTATATCCCTTGATGGTAAAGGCACTTTCCATGGTATGGGAATGGTACGTAGCATGTATAACTCCTGCGAATAAAGTTGTTCGTAAAATTCTACGACGTAAATTATCTGAATTGAACATCATCAAGCAAACAGCAGTTGAAATCATAGAGTATCGCTTTGCAAATCATGCAAGAGGTATCTTGTTTAAGAAACTGCCACAATTTTCTAAGTCGTGCCATAAAGTTGATACATTGTGGGAGATCTCTCTTCGTTTTAAGCTGCTAGCACCGGGTTGGCAAGGAATGACGCACATCTTAAACAAGCAACGCGAGCATCCTGGAAAGTCATCAGTAGTCTTTCTCCCAATGATTGACTTGTATCCTGGCGACAAGACATGCATAGTATCTACCCTTGAGTATATTTGCAAACTTGCGTATAAGCAAAACATCACACCTGTAGTGACCTTTGATCAACCGCTCTTCTGGAAAGCATCTGAGGTACAACAGATGGTTTCTGACGAAAATCCAACACAAGATGTTGTACTATTGCCTGGAGGCTTTCACACATTCATGAATTTGTTGGGTGCTATAGGCACACTAATGGATGGAAGTGGGCTTAAAGACATCCTAGAAACGATATATGGTGAGAACGCTGTTGTACACATGATGAGTGGGAAAGCTGTCCAGAGATCCTTTCGCGGACATCTTCTTATAAGTCATTGCCTAACAAATCTAATAGGAGATAAAATAATCGATGATGAGCCCGAATTTCAGGGTTATGTAGAACAGAACTTTATTCACAAATCGAGTCAGGTGAAATCGGTTTGGATAATTTTATGACAATAGTTTGCCTTGGAACTGCTTCTACAGCATTGGTCACAAGAAAGGAAGCTTTAGCAAGTGTTCAGAACCTAGCAAACTATGGGTGAATTATCAGCGAATGTTGGAAGTTGCCCATGAACTCATTGAAGCTGATCGCATAGGTTCATGGGAAATGCAACTTCATGCTAGTCCGAATGCCTGCCGATATTTGCTGCTGCCGGTCACGGCAATTATCTCAAGTCTTGGTACCTCTATCTACAGAAAATGAGCGAGTTAGAGTCTACACATGTCGTAAGGCGTACTAATCATTACTGGGCTGGCCTAGGCTCTGATTTAGTTATTGAACAGACACTATTAATGCGTTCTTTGAAAAGTACCGGGGGATTGACATGGGGAAGCGGAATGACTGAACATCAAAGAGCTAAAGTTGATTGGCAGTCGCGTGCAAGAGAGAGGCTGCTGTGTCATCCATGCTGAAGCAGATGCCGATGTTGATATTGTAAAGGTAGCAGTCACAATGTCGTCCTATAAGTCAACCACACTTGTTGGAGAAAATACTGATTTGCATATTTTGCTACTATACTATGCAAACGATGACTGCAAAGACCTTTACTTTCGGTCTGACAAAGACCAGATGAAGCCACGTGTGTATAATATCAAGGTTCTAAAGCAGCTGTTCGGAAATGATGTCTGCACCGATTTACTTTTTGCTCATGCATTCACAGGCTATGACACAACTTCAAGAGTCTTTGGAATTGGCAAGAAAACCGTTTTCAATAAAATAGTTAAAAGAAGTCCCAAGCTACAGTCGTGCAGTCCTGTAGTCAGACATTTTGTACACCTAACTAACATGACACAGGCTGTAAAGCGTTGGCGTCTCTGTTCAGTGGTACAGGCTCAAATTTGGAATCTCTTCGTTGCAGTATTCTTTCAAGCAAAGTGGCTACGGCTAAAGGCTTTGTTAAACCAGAAAGGCTTCCACCAACAACAAGTTCTGCAAAATTCCACGCACTGAGAACTTATTTGCAGGTCATGCAATGGATGGGAAAAGACACTGGGCTAGACGAAACAAAGTGGGGATGGAAAATGAACGACGGCAAATTTGTTCCAGTGATGATGGACCAAGATCCTGTGCCAGAATCACTTTTAAAAATGATCAGATGCAACTGTTCTACTGTGTGTATACAGTAACAATGAGGTGTAGCTGTAGAAGAAGTGGACTTCAATGCACCACTGCATGTGGACACGGTTGTGAAAACATGATCGCGAAGGTGTTTTCCGATGACGATCAAGGCAAGTGTCAAGCAATCAGGAATTAAACAAGTTACTACAACTACCACCTATTTTCAATACCTCGAAATCATTTTACGCTTCATTTAATCCCCGGTAAGGAGGATCATATAATCAGCCCTTTAATCGTAAGCATACACTGTGCATGTCTAAAAAATTGAAGAAGTCTACAAGTGCTGATGTACTGCCATAAACTTAATATTTTCTTACCCTTAGCAGCAAACTGGATGTAATATGTAGAGCGATAATAACGCATTTCTTTCATGAAACCATTGAAGAACACTGCAGGTTGAAGACCTGGCGCATTGCCAATGTATACTGTTCTCGCTGAGCGATCTGAAGGTACTGTGCCTGAAACGACTTTTTGACCTTCAAGCTTCGAGTCTACAAACAGTTGGTAGCTAAAAAAACAATAACACATAGTGTGAGCAATTTTGCTTAACTACCTCTGATCTAGAATCCGAGTGTTGTGCAGTCAATGGTACAAATGCGTCTGCTTACACGATCCAGTTTTTGCTGGTACAGCATGAGATGGTTTGGATGTATGGAAGTGAGTCACGCCTCACGACTGAATGTAAATTGTGTTATTAGGTCCTCTGACAGGCATTAAAGCTACGCAAAGGCGTAGGTTCAATTCCTGCCGATTTACCAGGTCGTCCATTTTTTACTCGTGATATATATCTACTATTCTGTACCTAAACACATATTTGTATATATAATTCGCATATAAAGACCCTGTTCTTTAGTCCACAACAAATTGGTGAATATATTTCAAGTAATTGTGGGCCAAAATGCTAAACTCAGCAGAACAAGAAAATTTAGTGCCCTGACAAGAAAGTAGTTAACTGGGAAAACGACTAAGCAGTTTGGATGTTTCAGATTTTGTACAAAAAAGAACTAACTTAGATTTTTACATTGTTTACATCATAAAAAAGGCCGTTTCGCTGCACTAATTTATGAAACATTTTAAAAATCATGTCTTCGCACCGCCTTGTAATATCTTCTATGTAAAAATGTGGCATCTACATGTAGTGTTTTCAATCACTGATTATAACTGAATGTACAAATATTTCTCGTAGTAAAGAAGACTTACGATTTCTCTTTTGCTGAAAACACTACAGCGACTTCATGCCAAGTTCCGTCATTAACTTTCGTCTTTCCGATAATTGCACCAACACCATTGATTTCATAGCTGACCACGCCTGCTTGGTTAACTGTGAAAGCAACATCACTAGGAGACCACGTGGCACCGGTTCTAGAAACAAGAGTTCCAGATGCGGTTGTCTTCACTAGAACAACCAATGAAAAATCACTTGACTGAAAGTTGACGTCGCTGTTTGTATATCTTATGACGCGAGTGCCATCAAACTTCTCTTCATTCTCATCGATGAGCGAATCATAGTCTAAAATAAAAATACAAAAAATAAATATAGATATAAATTCCTCTCGCCTCAATACAGTTAAAATCGGCCGGAAATTTATTGTTTTTAAAGTTCTTTACAGCCTTCATACAGTATGTTCAATTTATTGTTTCTGTTTTTTCCTTATTTCGGCTATTTTTTCGCTTTGGATACATTTGTTACATTATACATTAATTGGTATATTAAGAAATTTCATGCAAAGACCTCGTACTAAGACGTGAATATTATCAACACGGACGATTGAGGTATTCAGATATTTACTGTCAAGATCAAGGATCTGGGATAAAAGTGACATCGGGCTGCATTTTATTGTATTACATGGGAACTGAGTGTCAGAGTTAGATTGGCCGTTTGGCATAAACATGCAACTAAAGTTATCTATCCCGTCTCTACGTCTGTCATATAGCAGCCAAATGATTTCTTAGAAAATGTTAAACAACAAACAGAAAGAAAGCGGGCAGGTAAAGTACTGCATAAGGATGTTGATTTTTTGTACGTGAAGGAGACAGCCATACCTGATGGAGATGCCTTTACCTCAGCAACAGCTTTACTAATTTTGTTGTCCACAACGTTTTTATTTTTACTGACTGGAAGAGACCCTGGACCTAAAAGAATAAGAGGCTGTAAATACATTCATAAGAAAGTGACATTCCTATCGCTAAATTTAAATATGTCAAAAGATACTATATATAATTGGTATTTGTAACGTTGAACTGTCGATATCGATGTTTCTCCCTCGACTGTCGATGTGCTCGGCTTCACCTCGGAAACATCGGCAATCTCGGGTCCACAAAACATACTGTTTCCCTCGGTCTCAGTCAATAAGTGTTAGATGTTAACCATTTTTATGCCAGACAAGAAAACTAAACCTGCGAGTGCATATTAAAAATGCAATCAAATTTTATGCATTGGTTATTTTAGCCTATTCAAGTTGGTTTTTATCAGTATTCCCATCAGCAAAACACACGTACTTTACAAAGGCATTGAAATGTTAACAATAGGTGATTTCAATAGTTTTTGGGTTTTTTGGGACACCCTGTGGTATTTATCTTAAATTCTTAAGGCATTAAGATAAAACAAAGAGTTCAGTTTATTTGCATTAGATTCGGCACATAAAAATTTCAACGTCTGAAACACGACACATCATGACACATCCTTAATTGTGTTTCATCTTTGACTTCAAGACGATGGACAATTTTTGATTCTGGTTCATTGAAATTCACTGAAACGAAGATCGTATACAGAATTGAAAAGCATTGCCAATCCAATAACTTTCTAATCTATGCTCTCATATGAAAAATCCATGATTGTTACTTTGAATTCCCTCGTCTTATTTCACAAACTTTGAATTCAATAACAACTCACTTACTTTCTGGAGTTTGTGCTGGTGTGCCAGCTGGTCCAGTTTGCACGGCTGGTTTCTCTGGCGGGCGTCCATTTGTGACGGGCGAAGCTGGAGAAAAATAATTTAAAAATTGATTGATTCAAAGAGGTAATTTGTAGCTTCGTTTATGATTGATGAATGAGCGATAATGCGTGAATAAAAAGGGCGAATAAGACTTTTTTCCATCCTCAGAGATATGAAAAACTAGATTCATATTAATCTGATACTGCAGAGAACAACAAAAAATTCGTTGTCTCCAGCCGGATTTAAACACGCATCTTCGCGTTTATAGACCACCGCTCTACCAATTGAGCTATGAGATAACACTGCGCGACTTCAAAGACAAACATCAAGTGGTTTCGAAAATATTTCGTGCACTTAAATCAGATAAAACTCGCTAACAATTCCAGTTGACTCGATAGATCAATTGGTAGAGCGGCGGTCTAGAAACTGGAAGATGCGAGTTCAAATACTGCTCGAGAGAACAAATTTTTCGTTGTTCTTTGCGGTGTCAGATTATGAATCGAGACTTAATAAAGCCTGACGATCATAAGATGTCATTATTTTTCATCGAAACAAATCCAATACCAACATCACTATAAAATTGTAGCCATCACAACATACAATACCACAATATTGCTCATTTATCTATGACTTAGGTTTATACCAAACATTTGGAAGTCTTATGTCGTCAAGTGTGTACTGTATTTTCAGTGGTGAGAGGCACAACACATCCTTTGTCATCTGTGCTCCCGCTATATGCCCGAAAGCGGAGTTATCCGAAAGCGGATATTGCTTGTTTACGCATAATACAATGAGCTTGTGATGACACAAGTAGTGGATGGTAACATAAATAAGAGTGCTATTGATTTGCAAGTAATCATCAACGCCGGGTATAATTGCTCGAAATCAAGAAGATGGCGTATGCACACTTCACCAGAAGTCAGTGTGGTCGTAAATCATTTCAAAAAGAAACTTGACGTCTCTTGAAGAACAAGCATACCTGTAATGCATTATGGTAAAATGCACGTGCTGCCATCGTTTTTGTTACGGTCAATTCTATTTACTATGGTCACACAAAAGACCGCCAATGACGTCATAACAAGTCCCCTTTTTATATCTAGTTTTGAAATCAATGGCAATGCTATGTATTTTGAGCTACCGATGAGGGAGCAATATCGAACACGGCAGAGTGATATCTATAGCTACAAATACACATTAAAAAATTATTCTCAAATTGATTTTTTATATACGTCAAGCAATAACCCTTTCGCTTATCCTGCGTTACCATAGAAGCAAATAAAAAGTGTAAATAATCTGCAAAACTATTTTCACTTACACTGGTAAATAGCTCCCGTAGTGGACACTCCAAAGAGGATACCATCAGCAATCGAAATATCTTGAAACTGCTTACTCAGCGCTACACGTACCCAACTCTTTCCTTGAGGGGTTGTCGCTGAAACACCTTGTCTTTCAAAGAGATATCCATCTTTGTTGATACCCCAAACACTACCGTCTTCACCAGCTTTGATGTTTGTCAACACGACGTCTTTTACTAGTTCCCATTTAACTCTACTAGCAGCTGACTGATCCAAGCTTATTCGAAACCAGACTCTAGCACCATTTCTTCCAATACCCCAACATCCAAGAGCCCCACATGAGAGCTTCTTGAGTTTACCCACTTTAGTTTGCCAACCAAAACCCTTGGGATTCCGAGTGTTTATAGCGCCACGACATAATATAATGTTGTTTTTCGTCACCACACAAACCTGTCTTTTACCGCTCACATCAATTTGAATAGCGGCATCGTTCTCCAATGGGATTTTTTCAATTACATTCCAGGTTGTACCCTTGGGTTCAGAGGTAGTAACACCTTCGCGATAAAGAACACTGCCCTTGCTATCTACAGCCCAGACACCAGAACTTCCAACGCTGATAGATATGACCTTGCGCTCGTCCGCAACATATTCAAATTGCCCGTTGACCATAGCGTACACCCTGTTTTGACCATCGCGACCCCAAGCGACATCCTTGGAGCTAGCTTTAATCTCGACCAGAGAGCCAGGGATGACTTTCCAATAAATAACTAACTGAACTGTGAAAGAGTATTATTGCAAAGTAAGTAATGCCTGAGACAGAGCTTGTAAGGTAGATACTAGGTGCACAAAAATCTCAGTTCAAAGCATTTCTCTTTAAAAATACAGTATGTTACAGTCCCTTCTGCACATCAGTTCTGCTAACAAAAAATTTGGTCAACAGATGTAAACATGGTCTAAATTTCGGATCTTTCGAACTCTTATCCAATTGGAAGGCTGGTATTCATTTATTTTTGAATATATTGCCATGTCAATTTCATCCGTTTAAAGTATAAATTGAACGTCCCACTCAGATCTGACTGGGAGTCTCATCTCAATTGGGAAGCCCGTCTAACGGACCCCATATGGGATCTATTTGGACTGTTCTTTGTGAACTTGTAATGAGGGATTTTCATCCTGAAGTATTCTTGTGTTAATTAAATGATTATTTTTAAAATCAAACTTACCTTTTATTTCTCCTGGTTGTACCGGCTCAGTAGTTGCCGTCGGTTTTTCACCTATAGTAATTGAAAGTCAAAAGTTAAAAGGCAAACGTTTCGCAGGAAGTGGCATATTTCTTTAGATATAACTCGTTTTCAGCCGGTTGAACAAATGGTATGTGGTTAAGTTTAGTATCAAATGATTGAAAGAACTTATTCTTTGGAATATGCCACCTCTGATGTTGATGTCATGTCTAATGTTGTCATCAAGTCTAATGTTATCACCGACAAATGTTGTCGCTCATAAATCTCCTCTAAGTGCCACTTGTCGTTTGAATTTACAATTGAAAGATTAAATATTAAAGTCTTTAGGTATATATTGTTTTCAACAATTTAAATGTTTCACACACAACCGGAAAAGCTTGCGATGCATAACCGGTTTTAAATATTACATAGAATTAGGGCTTTCGCAATGTATGGTTTTTCCTTGCAGTAGGCATACTGTGGGGTAGGGTCAATATGAGTAACACAAATTATGAAATCTTGTATAAAGTTGAAAAATGAGAATAGAAAATATGCAGAAGGGCCACTCAATCTGGAAACTTTGAAGTTTGGGTAGCTGCAAATGTCGCATCATGCATGTTTATTATGGCCAGTCAATTGCTTTATCTGGCCAGTAAAAATGCTGAACTGGCAGTTCCACTATTATTATGACCAGTTAACTGCATAAAAATAGGGGACATGTTCCACTTCTGAGTTGCCCTACTGCTTATTCCCTAGCTGTATTGTGTCATCCGTTCGTTGACTTTCTCACGACCACTTGGTGATATTACTATTTATATAAGTGGTCATATGCTTCTATTTAAATTGAACTCAAGGCAATCCAACCAAAACCAAAATTAATACAACTACGGCTTTTCTCTTCTTCTCCACAGCGATTGAATTTTATTGAGACTTGGATGTATGTAAAGTTTAGTATGCGTACCTGGTTTTTCTTCTTCTGATTTTCGTGGAAGTCCTGTAAAATCAAAGAAACGATATGTACATATTTTATATGAATCATTCTCTATATATAGAGTTACAATAGTTGTGCAGTATTAAGCAATGCAAATTTCAATACAACCAAAAAATGCATTTTTTATTGCATTGGGTATTTTAGATATTTAAGGAAAAAGTACTTTCTGTATTAGCCGTTCGCCATGATGGCGAAACAAAGGATGGTGAGCACCTGATGAGGTTTTTAACGAAATATTTTTTTTATCATTTTAATGTTTCAGTATGTATCGTTCGTTGCTGTCTGTCGTATATATAAAGACGTCGAAAGAAAAAAGATAAGGAAGAAATGTCAACTATAAAAAACTTTGTTTAAATTCTTCCTAGCTTCCATAAACGAACTTCAGTTCAAAAAAACTCTTCCTGTGATTATTGATTTCTACGAAACTAATTGTATTCATCCAGAAATTTTTTCATCGTCATAAAGATGTGTGGAAGATGAAGACAAAAACAAGACAAAAGACAAAAGAAAGAAAAGATTAAGAAAACACAAACTTACTGATATAAAGATGTTTTCCTGACATGGGTTTTTCAACATCTCCATTAGGATATTTGATACCAACACTGAGATGATCCTTGCCCTCGTGCTCTTTAAGCAAAGCTGTTAACAAGTAAGCTGAACCGTGTTTTAGTTCGATCTCCTTTGATGTCTGTTTTTTCGCATCTCTGTGAACATGGAAAAGGGGGGAAAATTAAAAGTCGGTACACCTAGCGGAATTAAAGACTATGAGCCAACCGAGCAAAGAAATTGGCACCTGAATAATATTTTTCTGTTCGCTAAACTAGCAGTCGTAAGACGATAGTCATATATACATGAGCAAAATTCTACAAAAGGTTAGAAAACATATTAATAATTTAGGACGTACTTATCCCACTGCCGATAGGTAGTTGACATACGATGTAATTCCAGCAGTTTAACGTTAGTTGCACTGTCTGACATAGAAATGAACAGTTGACTATCATCATCACTGGACATGTAGAATACGTATTTACCAGAAGCTGGTGGCTAGAAAGAATAAAAAAAAGCATTCGTAAGTAAATTCCAAAGTGACCTGTTATAACGTTGATTGTGGTAGCAATTACATGCGTATGCTCCATCACAAGCTTTGTCAAAACCCGGATTTTTCGCCCAAGTGACAAATCAAGATTTACACCAGCATGCCTATAACCTTTGCACTGCACTGTATATAAACAAGTGGCGGAGGCGAGGGTGGAAAAATATCTGGAGTTGGGTGTTGGATCCATTGTTTGCCTTGGCAGTTCTGTTCCAATTTCGGTTAATAGGCTATTGATTATCATTACGTGCACGTCTGCAGGGAAGTGATAGAAACATTTTTACGGGAATGGCAAACGTTTCTAAATGGGGTGGCCAAATTAATTTTTTTGGGGGCGGGAGCAGCCTATAAAATCAGTTCCTGATATAAGGAAAAGGAAAATCTACTGATACGCACCACAAAGTAAGTTCGTAATCGTGCGCCGTAATGATCGCCTCTATCTTGTGGTGATTCAAAGATTTGTATTTTCTGAACTTCATCAGGAGTTTTTGGATACTTGGGACTGCTGGTCAACTGTTTCACTTCTAAACCAGGAATATCTCGGAAGTACTCCACAACAATACCGTGCTCGGCTAGCAAATTAAAGGAAAAATGCAACGTGATATTATAGATTTAAAAATATTTGGAAATAATTCATATTTGAAATTAAACATTACCTTTATTTGCTTCGATTATCTTCAGAGCTTGGTCTTCAGCTTTAGTCGCTGTATTTCAAAAAAGGAAATCAATATCCATTAGTCGGCCTTGAGGTTTAAACCATTGAAGTCAAGATTCTTCGAGATTTTCTCACAAGTTTCATCTCATAATTTATTCAAGGTAAATAACCCGGATATAACCCGCGGTACATCAAAAAAACCTACTTAAAAATAAATGAAACTAAACTAAAATTACGCAGCACCTGTTAAGTAGATTTTCGCGAGTTCTTCTCGTGCATAGTAACTAGGGCTTTTCTTTGCCGTGTCGTAGGCTGTTTGTTCTGGAATCAAAGCCTCAGGAGAATAACAACGCCACTTGAATTTCAAGATTTTCTTTCCGCGATCAAAAAGAGCTACCAAGTTGTTGCCAGCATCCTTTACATTTGTGACACACCATTTGTTCAAATTGTGTTGAATCTCATTGCTCAACAAAGATGAGGCTAAAACAAAATGAAGCGAATAAAATGTTTATCTTTAAAATCTATCTCCTTATTTTCTTTTCATCTCTTTAAATTTTTTTAGAGTTCTTGTTCGAGTTGCCTTAATTGGTTCATATTTTCCGATTGTATTATTTATTTAGTAACAAATACAGACGCAAAACGGTGTTACAGTACGCGTAAATAAGCTGAGACATATCTAGAGTCTTCTAGATACAATAGCTGTTTTGCAGGAACAGGTAGCTGAAACCTCATTACATATTGCAATGCCAAACATATGATAAAATGGAACGCAATATACTATTAATTTCATACTAGGAGAAAGTATACACATACTCTTCTTTAACAGCCTCTAAAAACTGTAATGAATAATAGTTTACATGGATACTGCCGTATTTAAATTACCAGTGCAGCGTCGAGGGTTATCATTATTAATAAATTATTAACTAGCCCTATGTCTTTCTATCGCATCTTTATTATTCTTGTTCAGGGGCCCTGTTCGACGGCACGTAATCTTATAAGTTAATCTTTGGAAAAAAACACGATTTTACTATATTAAAGTGCATATGGCATAACAATGTTTGCTCTAGTATACGAAAGAACGTTTTCAGTTGTAGTACAAGTTCTGTTATACTTTTGTGACTTGTTTTGTTGACGAGATGCATGATTTTGCTTTATGTCTACTAATTGGTCATGCTTTGCATAATGGGTTGTTTTCGAATACCAGTTATTATTGAAAACTAGCATTACAGATTCAAACGTTTTTTTCACATGATGCAATAAAATTTTTCGGGTCATTGGTACTCGAGTCACAAGGTCAGGAAAAGTTCGAGATTAGATAACACAGCGCAATTAAGGATTATAATCTTAATCTGAAGAATTATTTCAGTTCAAGAAAGGACAATAACAACAATGAAAAATGTCAGTTGTAACTAACCGTTGTACATATCGAAATGTTGAATCAGATATAGTTGGTGTATCTTGGGATTACAAAATGAAGCAATGCATTTCTTAGAGGCTATACTGTATGCGTTAGTCCTTTATGCATAATATTACATCTATGCCTCATGTTGCACTTACGTTGAGTCAAAGTAACAGCCAAAGAAGATATCGTTTGTCCTACACCGTTATCGTTTCCATCCTGGAGCCACTGTCCAACTTGGTACATGTATGTTTTACCAACTCTCACTTCTTTCACTGATAACTGTAAAGACAAGATTTAATTTTTCTAAATCAAATTAGGAAATCCAATAAACCACTCGGTTTGATACTTACTGCAGCCAAAAACCAGCTGGGATTGACTTTAGAATTATCTTGACGTATACGAACAGAACGAATGTCACCGATTTCGCCAACATGAATACGGAATGCATCAGTCCTTAAAAGAGATTGAAAACATTTAATTATCATCTTTAGGTCTCAAACGTAGTTGAAAAAGGGGGTAGGGCATGCTACCCACTTTTTCTGCGGATGAAATTCTTAGGAAGACGCTACTGAGTAAGGTAAGGTTACAAAATACTGCATGGTTACCAAACTTTAGCTACGTCTATATCGCAACAATTCGCATTTCTCAGATCCTAGTTTTCAAAACCGATGCCCTAATCACCATTTATAAGATTCGCATTTATAAGATTCTAGTTTTCCAGGTTTCTCCTCGAAGGAGCATGCCCTGGCTCGTGGCTTCGGTGCTCAACTTTAGGCACTTCTATTTAAATGATGTTCGCTACAAATCGGATTTTGACAAAGGTTGTGATGGAACATACACATGTAATAACTACCACAACCAATGCTTGTCATGATAGCGGTGTATAGAAAAGTGACTTCCAGTGTTATCTGTTCAAGAAATGGGTAAAAACTTAACCGCATAATGTAGAGACGCTTTTCTTACAAGATGCTTACAACTTTTGCACAGTGCTGTTGTTGTTCTAATTCTAAAAGATAATTGTATTTTGATATCTAGTGGACGTTATGCACGTTTTGAAATTACAGCTGGAGACAGCTAACAAATTCATTAAGTGAAGGTTTCCAACAGAAACTAAACTTATGCTTCAGTACAATGTCGGTGTACTTGCTGTGATCACTGAGCTAGGAGAATAGTTGACGTGAACAAGTGTGTTTAGGGTGTTAAGTCTGTGAAAAGGGTTAATCAGTTACTATTTTGTGTCACTTCATGTTTAAAAAGGTAAATGGGCTTAGTTTTGAGTAAATTTGTGATTTGTCTGATACGTATGTTGAGTGAGACAATTAAATGGCAAAATTCGTTTCACCGTCATGTAATTGTATGCATGCAAACCAATACTTATATATATGAAAAATACAACTAACCCGCCTTGCTGAAATGGAACAGCACCAGTTTTTGTCAGTTCAACTTCCTTTGAATCACCATTAGCACCCGTAAACTTAATATATACTTTTGCATTCGTACTTGCATCCTTGACGTTTCCAGTATATGTTGTGACAATATATTCGCCCTCTACAAAACGACAAAATAAGAATATGACATATAAGAGGTAACAACATTTCTAAATACGAAACTCGAATATGAAAATACGTTTCCCAACGATTATAGTTGTGTAGTAGTGGGATCTTGTTTATGCAGAGACTAGTCAAGTAGCTACTGGGACATGTAGCCGAGTGAAGTGTAAAAGAAGCCTTTTGGCGAGATTAGAAAAACATAAACAGGTTAATTTAGGTAGCGACGACATTAATTGGTATTGGTGTTTATCAAATGAGAATTTTAATAGAATTTAGGCTTTAAATATGGAATAATGTTTTTCTGTATCCGTGTATAGATTTGTAAACGCATAGTTCTTATAGACATTTTAAGTTTATTCATACTGAACTGTATTTGAATTTTGTAATATTGAGATTTGAGATGCTCAAAGAAGCTTGATTATTAATGTTAAAGTTAAAGTTGTGGATTCGTTAATAAAACTCATTAATAAAATTAATGACAAAAACACGAAAAGTCCTGAGCATGAAGAAATCTATATATGTTTTGTATATTTCTGTTGACTTAAATAAACTTTAACTTTGATTTTTCCGTCTAATATTAGAAGACCTAGTACTAGATTTATTTATAAAATTACTTTGCCAAAAAGATCTATAGAATTGGAGTTTTATATCCGATACAACAAGAGCGTTCATATTGCACTTGTACGCCAATATCATATGAGTGTAAATAAAAAAAATGTAATAACTATAATTTATAAACGTTTCAAACCTGCTGCTGAAGGTCCAAAGGGAACCAAAGCACTCGCAAATGAAGGCCCTTTCTTGCTTTTCTTTTGACTCTAGTTTTTAAATTGACAAAATCCTTTGTTCGTTATACTGAATAACTCTATAAGGCTTATGAGAAGTCTGGTAGGCTAAAATTTACTTTTGACTTGTATTTTATTAAAATGCTCAGTGGTTTCGGCGGGGTAAAGTATTACTGTGTATAGGAATCTAGACTAAATGAAATTAGCTTTGTTTATACTGAATAACTCATCGATATTATTTGGTGGCTGATGATAAATCAGATCACATTTGCTAGAAATTTGTAAAATGTAGGATGAACATTAATTCTTACTGAAAAAGATAAATCAATTTAATCATGAATTACAAATCATGGATTTTTTATAGGTACATTTTCCAAAACTTTGCTGAGTGCCCCTGAAAAAATGTTAAGCATAAGATTCTTGGCTTTGTCCAAAGAACTTACTTCAAGTTGCTAGTGGGCAACTGTAAAGCCCGTTTTCTACTTCAAATATTTGTATTTCATTGTTTCGTAAACACTCGGGCAGAACTGTAATGATATACAAACAACAGAATACTCTGCGATACGGTTGAAGTAGAAAACGGGCTTATGGAATGAAATGACTTACTTGCGTAATCCATTTCGGTGTTTCTACTCCTTTGTAGCCAATAAGAGCAAAGGATGAGCGATGCTCGCTAATGATTGGCTCTCGTGCTCCAATCTTTTTGAGTTCCTGTAAAGCATTACCAATCGTTCTGGAACCTTCATCTTGCACGGCCACGACAACCACACGACTGCATAAGAAATTTTAATTAGCATGAAAATTATGCATATAAAGAAACAGTTAAAATTACGTTTTCATCGCCATAAAATTGTCTCAGAACATGCAAATCTGAATCCGTTAGAGACTGCATGCAAGTTTTCCCAGAGGAATCTGTTTTTCAGCGTACAAAGACACAAACACTATGCTACAATATGCAACAATTATATAAGAACACAGCTAGCTAACTTGAAAATTTTAGGCTCCTATACACGGGGTGATACTGTAGATGTTCAGTTTTTTTCCTTTGCGTTTAATTCTTCCGAAATAACTACAACATGTACAAAATGTAGCTAATACATACCTATTTGGAATGTTGTTGATAAAGGAAGTTATCTTGCTACTAGCTGTTTTATCGCCATATGTGTCAAATGCTTCTGCTGCTTCAAATTTACCTAGTAGTAAACAGTAAAATTAGTAAACAATCTGCGTAAATCTTCCCAATATACGCACTAAACAAGACGCGCCTGAAAAATCGGGAGGCGAGCAACTTGTGTCGTTAAATTGCAAAATCTGTAAAATCATAATTTTAATCTCAATTATAATCATAATCTGGTAGAATCATGATCTCAATTATTATTCTGATGTAATGCTTCATTAAACGCCTGACTCATAATCATTTTATTACTGTTAGTAGCATAACAATATACAAAGAAATACTATTTCACTGTGACTGGTCCATTCCACAGGAGTTAATCCTAAAGATCAGCGCAAAAATCCGTAACAACAGTGAAAAACTTTGTGTTCGCGTTGAAAAAATTTCACCAAGAACCAGTCAAATCAGAAATGGAAGTTTGCTTAACAAAACAAATAAACTATGCAGGTAAATTTTGTGGACAATTTCGATCAAATTTTTTAAATTTCTTCACAAAATTTTATATTTTGACAAGCTCTTTTTAAAATTTCGGTATAATTAAGCATATTTTTCAAGAAGTTTTGTGTATAAATCTGAAGTTTTTAAAGAAAAAGTGAAGGGAAGCGACTACTGTTAATTGTGGAAACACGTTCAAATGGCATTCTTTGGAATGCACTGTTTTCATATTTTCCTTAATTGAAAGATGGCTCCAGAAACTAATCAGAAGTGTAAAGGGCACTGACTAACTTTAAACTTATACCATTGCCTTACCTGTTAGAGAGTTGATGACCACAAAATTATGCCCACGTTTCTGAGGTGCTTTCTGTTCTCCATCAACATAGATGTATGCCAAACCACAACCCTTGGATCTTATTATGTCATCACATCCCTCACTTATCACTTCAACATTTGGATACGCTAAAGATGAAGTTCCTCACAATTAGGTCTGAAACTATGCCGTTTTGTATTTGTGGAAAAATTTCCGTGTAAATATAGACGTTAAAACGTTCTTAATCAAGGAATCAAGTTTAGAATAAGGGAAATTTAATTGAGTAAAAATATTAAAGTATACTAAACCTCCAAACGGAATTTCAGTGGAGATCTTGCTTGGTCCTTTATATCTGTCTCGTTGTTCCTATAAACAAAGTTTTACTAGCTTACCACTTATAAATTATATATGCTAATGATACTTCATCAATATTCAATTTATTAGATCAAGTAATATTTTAATATTGTTTGTAATAGTAGCAAACCCCAATTCCATCTTTGTAATTGGAAGAAAATCAACAAGTTTTTGTCAAAAACATAAAAAAAAGAACCAGAAAACTCAAACATGACGCACAGTTACTCCTTGAGTTCAAATGATGTACTGCATGTGATCTAATTAGTCGAAAACTAATATTACTGGTTTTCGCTTTGTTTTTAAAAGAGCCATAAATCAACTTACATGTAAGAGATACAAATCAATTTACATGTTTCTTCAAAGAAAAAAACAGCATGTTCTTGTCGAAAGTATTCAAATACTGGAAGTTAAAAGATACTAAAATGACGAATAAGTGATCTTTGAGTTTCAGTTGATGTTCTTTGTGTTATCGATCAAAAATTATACTATTGACTGGTTTTTTAAGTTCTGTACGACTATAACATGAACCGAACATTACAGGGCGGTTTCAAGAAAAATGGAAAAATTTATGTATCTTGCAGTCGTGTGATATCCTATATATATTTGTAACTTATAAATGTGTTATACGTATGCATATGATTTACTACCTTGTTATACTTTTAAGCAATAATTTTATGCAGATAATTAATAATACACCATAATTAATAATTAAATATTATAACATCACGACTAATATATTAAAATATGTGCGTTTGCCACATTATATAGCACACTAATCAATACCAAATTATAACTCACTATCCATACTATACTAAATGCTCGAGTCTAAGCCGTTCAACACATAATTCAATAAAGGTCGTCCTTCCAAACTTACGAAGCTATGGATGACGGGTTATTCCTTATCCACCTCTAAACTCGGAATTATTTCTTGGAAACAGCATCGAAAATAATGCCCTGAGTATATATGGGACTAAGTAAACGACAATGCATCATCTCTTTCGCGCTCGTATAGTTAATACGCAGTTTATACTGTTTTAACACAACCTTAGTTGAATTAGCTGTCTACATACTTGTTTAATCCATGGTGGTCGCTCTGGTCCAGTATAACCAACTAAAGCATACGAAGAGCGAAAGCGATTTTTCAGTATGACAGTTTGTCCACCAAGTTTATCAAACATTTTAGAATCTTCATTTCTCATTCTCTTCGATGCTTCATCTTGCACAGCAACCAGGACAACTTTTCTATGAAATGCATGCAACAGGATACATCATAATACCGTGATTTTATAATTCTATAAACACATACTATATATTACTTATAGTTCATTTTCGTGACGCATAAGTAGAACTATCGTTAAAACATTGTTTGCCGCGTGTTAGTATGATTTTTTTACTTTTTGACCGAAATCATTTTTTTTGCATACATTCGACTGTCAAGCCTTCACTCCACCTGTCGAGAAGAAAATAACATGCATGACAGTATATCGATACTGAGTTTTTTAAAGCTCTTTTTAGATGTTCTGTTGCATGGTATGTTTCTTCGGAGCATGGGAATTATTATGGGGTTATTACAACTTCGTTACTTTTCTAGAAACGTAGAAATACGTAGGAATTATCAAAGTGCTGAACTGTAAAGAAGCAGCGAAACCATTATGGGTTCGAATTGGTGGACTAAATGTGCTCGATATCCCAAATATCATAAACAATCCATAATGTCCCTAATTGTACAATTTTTTATTACTGCTGCTAAATCTTCTTGGAAATTTGAAATGTACTGTAAAAAGAATCTATTTTGGTGTATGTAAAACGTTTTGACTTTTTTTGTGCTGCTCCTGAACACCCCCCCCCCCATACCCAATTATAATTAACAATTAGATTACGAGCTTGAGATTTCTATGAGGTGATAGTTGATGAGGGCGAAGCCCGAATCAACTATCATCTCATAGAAATTGAGAGCGAGTAATCTAATTGTTTTAGTAGAATCAAAGATTAAACATGAAATATTCAACAAAAAAAACTGATTTTTTAAAAATTCTTAAAAAGGAAATCTCTCGAAAGATGATTGTTTCGCTACTCGCTATCTACCGAGGAATAGATAGCGAGTAGAGTAGCCAATCAAATTACAGCATTTGCAATAGTATACTAGTATGATTCTACTAATTAAAAATAAAATGAGCAACATCTTTGTCTCGATCTAGCTGATTCTAATTAAACATTAAGAAAACACAAATCAACAATAACGTGTTTACCGAAGGTCATTGCGAATTGCTCAGGAAAACTCGCCCCTCGCGCGACTGCATGACTCTAGGGTGGTAAGTATAAGTAATACTGACTTTTTTCTATGGCATAAAGGATTACATAAATTCTTTAGAAATAATAAAAAAGATGTCATACTGTACCTTTCTGGTAACTGGTTAATGAAACTTCTCATCTCATCTACTTTACGTCGGTTTTTATGCGTATCAAAACTTCTATACGTTTCAAAGTTACCTAATACGGAAAAAAATTAATTGTCAAATTTAATTCATCTTCCTTTCCACTCTTCCTCGACGGAGTTAGCTACATTCTCAAACACTCGCACATACATGTACAGTTATTTCATCTGATTACGATTTTCCCCGAGATTGGGGCAAAGATTCGTATTCGCGCGCGAAACGTTAAGGCTGCTTTCCAGTTATCCGTTTTTCACACGTACGTGCACGCACGTAAAAGTTTAAATAGAATCACTAAAGTATGCTAACTCGTAGGGAATGCCGAGTTCTCTCCATCAAAACATTTGTTCATTTCAAATATAACATTGATATTGATCTAGACTTTTACGTGCGTGTATACGTACGTGTGTAAAACGCGTAACTGGAAAACAGCCTTTAGGATTCAACTCCCCGATGGTAAATAACGGGGAAGAAGTAAGAGGTTACGTTTGGTGAGTATTTGGCGATTTAAGATTTGGTGGTTTAGGATTTATTGACTTAATGGGATTTAGACAAGAGTTTTAGAATACTTTGTAGAACTGTGATGGTTTGCACTGAACAGTCTAACTCAACAGTTGTGGTTATTAGCGGATAACGATTGGAAAATAAAACATGTTCCAAAGATTAGCATCTTGAAACCCAGATACATCTTGATAAAACAGGACGAAACAAACTCATGTTTCGTTTTATTAGAAAATCATTATCAGAGAGACTTATTTTGGTCTTGTTTTAATCAGTATCCTGGGTTTTCAGATGCTAATCTTGATTATATTTATTCTGTATTTCTTGAACGAAAGTCTTAACCCAGGGAAAATCCTGACAACGGCAAAGAACTAACAAGGCAAGACTCCTACGAGTTTTGCATGGATAGGAAACGTTGTAACGCATGTTTTGTACAAATATTTCTGTTTATACAGTATTGCATTATAACAAAATACTATACTTAGATAACACACGCGTATAGTCCACCGTTATTGTTAATAGCGAGGTTTAGATATGGAGGCATGCTGTGTAAATGATGAGTACAGGCGGTGTGTCAGTGTAGGACCACTACACTTTATGAACATAGTTAATTTGCTGACTATTTCAAATTTTACACTTGTTATTAGTATTCTTATTGCGAAATTGCATGTTTTTGCGTTACGCTGATTGCCTAACATGCCATTTTGAGCGATTCTCTATTCTCGTCTTTCAATATGATTGGTCAGTGTTGTTTAAGTAAATGTAAATGGCAGTGTTGTCTGTAGTAAATGCACGGTAAAATCCATCCTGCGCATTACGTGTATTTATATTCTCGCAGATGTAACATTGCTCAAAATTCGAGTCTTTCAAAAATTAGCAGAAAAATAGCAATAATAATATATTCATTTGCGAGCATAGCAAACTAGGACATTGTTAGAATATTTTACAAAATATACATATACCTTAAAAGTCAACATACAAAATATGATGAGGTTGGGTGTGACCATAGGAATGATACTTCCGTTTGCAATGTTTAATGCATGCGGATAAATAAAGAATTTTAGTATAATATCTTTTGGTAAATAATGATTTTCAAGCAATTTGTTTGGTAGCCTGACCAGTAAATATGAGGCATTATTTAGTTGGCATTTTTTAAAAATGGCCGCTAATGAAATTCGCTTTGATGTTTTGTGCTTTTGTCAAAATTAACAAATGGATAAAAATTGCATTAATACAGCGTCAAAGAAATATTTATATAAACAAACTTTAATGCTAAACTGTCTTAAGGTTAATAGATCGCCTGCAAATAACTTATTAAAATACTTTTTCACTATTCAAAAATTACAAATAAACTTCAGTCATCCCTTAAAAATTTTCTGAAGTAAACTGTATTCATAAAGCAGTGCACTTTGTACATGTTTTACAAAAGAAATTATAATAAACAATTGTTCGCCACGGGCTCAGGGATTATGGTGAATATTCACAAATAATCACTTCGCCTTTGGCGAAAAATTGTTAAATATTTGTCGCCTATAAACGCGTTGTAGCATGCAAAAATTGTTATGCTTCATGGATATTCACACCTCGTTAATTTTTTATCTCCTTTTAAAAGATGTATTGTTTTCCTAGAAGTTAGAAATCGTCATAACATACCAGTTGCAAAGTCCAAGACTACAAAGTTATATCCACGTTTTCTATACGATCGTTCAATGCCGTTAATCCTGATGGATCCCATACCGCAACCTGTTATTCCTGGGTCGTTGCATCCTTCACTAACAATGTCGACTTTGACGCGGACTAGAAAATATTAAGAACACACGAGGCGTGACAAAATACTCGCCTACACTCGTAAAATTCTCTGTCTGCTAACAGACTTCTAACAGAGGAAAACGTTCAGACATAGGGTACTTAGGGAACAGTAGCGGTTATTAAGTTGACACTGTATAATGATGCGTTTAATGCCGCAAATGACGAGTCCACCGCAGAATTTTTATTGAGCTATTTTATGGTAATTCAGTCACGAGTGTCAGTGACTTCGAAGCTAGGCTTTTATGCTGCAACATAGAAGCAGAACTACAGAGTGATACTACCTGAAGGGACTCCAGGAGGATTAACAACTGGTGATTTCGAGACTGAAAAGAATACAAGTAAAGATTACAGTTAAAAAGTTTGCATTGCAAGACGTAGACGAGTGTTACATTTTCATGTATTCTGGTAGTATGTTATGCAAGGAAAAGTTCCTTATAGAAGAAATTCGGAAGAATGTAAAATAGCCTAGGTCCGGCATAGGGTTTTGTATGCGTTTCATTTACCAGAGATAATCTCAACTGTTGTATGGTAAAATAACCATGGCGGTCAACATGGCATATGTGCTTAAACCCGATCCAGGACGAAAGTCTTCAAAATGATTCTGATTTATACCAGATGTAATTTTATCTATTCCACTGTAGAATTTCTACACTATTTTACAACATTGGTACAGTCACTTCTAAAGATCAGTGGCAGTACTCCGCGCGCAAGGCTTACCGGGAAGCGTTATCTCATATAATTTTAAACATGTGATTTCAACGAGGAAGACAATTGGAATGACTCCTTGTACACCAGGAAAGACAGCGTAATACTCAGGTGAGCATGTTGTTATACTTTTTATTTTGATAAAGCTATTTTAAAGCGGTGATATTTATCATATTTTGCGCGTTGTGTTTCATCGTTATAAAATAGCAGTGACACATCACTGCACGTGTAACGTGTCTCAGTTTATATAAATTTGAATTTCGCGCTACGACACTGCAAATAAGACGTTGATATTCAAACATTTCCTTCACACAAAGGCTTATTTCGAAACATTACGAACTGCATTTAAAAAACTGTATTCCGTGATAGCCAGATGTGACAAATTTGCAGTAAGATACTGAATGACAGTATCAGTTCTATTTTAAAATCAAGCTTGCTTCTTGAATTTGATGTATAATTAAGTTACTAATATTTAGATAAAAATATGAATGGTGGTTTTTACGTGTGACACTGTGCATAAATGAAAATTTTTTTTAGCTATTTATACTCTGTAGGACAGTAAACTTTGCCAGTGAGCCTTCACATTTAATATGCTACACAGCCCCCTCCCGTGGGTCAGGTTTGAAAATTTCTAACCATTCAAAAAAAGAACCCAGTGCAGAAACAAAATACCCCTGAGGTTTATTAATCTTACCCTCTGAACAGATCAAATGAAACTGACAATCATAACCTGCTAGAAAATGCTTCTGAGCAACTGCTCAGGATATTTTCTTGTTATTATACCTTGATTATATCATTTGTTAGCAGATTGTTTATAGTTAAGTCATTTAGTTCCGGCGATAAGACACATCAATGTCATCAGAAATCAGAGTAGAGAAAATCACAGCTTACCAATAAGATTCAAATTTGTATGCTGTTAGTATAGTTTCATTAGTCAATTACTGTTACACATTAATGACGACGGCAGACCACATTTTGAACCAGTGACCAGCCTACTTAAATTTGGGTCACATATCCAGGAAAGATATGAGGGAGGCTACAAAGTAGCTTGCTTAAAAAAATTAATTGTCAAAGCTGTCATTGCACTTAGGTGTGCAAAGCATAAGGTATGCTCAACAGTCAGGTTATTTGTTAAGAAATATTCTTATCCTCTTCCCATGAATCTTGGAATGACCAATTGTCAAAAGTTGTTTTGAGTTTTGATTTAGTTAAATATATATATATATATAGTACAATCTGCATATATATTCTTTATTACTGGTATATATTTTATAATTGAGCTATTTCTCCATAAAATGAATATTGCATAAGGACATATATATTCTTTACAAGTACAAAGACTGTTTTGACAAGAATGCAATTTTCTTTCAAGAAAAATTTCATTACATAGTGGATACCAGTAAATAACCTGTATGAAAAATGCACATAATATGAAGAAAGCATCTGGAAATTAATATTCTTAGTATCCAATTGGGATATAAGACAAGTCATTTTGAGGGCTTTCGTCCTGGATTCGGGTTTTGGCAGATATGTCATGTTGACCGCCATGATCATTTTACTTTAAAACAGTTGAGATTATCTCTTGTAAATGAAACGCATACAAACCCCTAGACTAAATACGTCTATTTCCACACTGAGGAAAAAATTATATTTACAAGTCGTCTCACGTTAGATGGTATCAAATTTCGAATATGTACGTGCATTATACCTGGTGGTGGTCTGATATAAATGTCTTCTTGTGAGATAGGTCTTTGAAAAGTTCCACTGGGTAATTTTACTCCAACAGAAATATGATCACCACCACCTCCCTCTTTCATCAGTGCCTCCATATAGTAAACTTTGCCTTTTATCAACTGAACTGCAGATGACGTTTGTGAAGGATCTCTGCACCAAATACAAATATAGATAGTTTGAATTTTTAATATGTATAAATAGGTTATACCAGACCAGAAAGATGTAAAAATAATGTGAAATAAACATGTTAGAAAGGTATAAGTACAAATATATTTTAATATATTTTGAGTCGGTTTTTTAATGCATATACCTTGCGCCCTACCTTCAACAGAGAATTTGTCTAAATAATGCCTCAGGGTGTTAGCTAGCCCATATAGTGTCCGTTTGACGGACTCTTCCCAATTGAGATAACTAAGGAACTTTCCCAATCAGAAGTGGGAAGTTTCAATTTTATAAGATGAATGTGACTGTGTATATTTTTGTTTACTTTTATCGTTACTTATCTATATTATGAAGAAAATACTGTAAATAGAAACAACCTTTTCCCAGTTTACCAAAAACGGACTTACCTTTGGTTTTCCAGCTAACACCCTGTGCCTGAAACTTGTAACGAATTTTGGAGGGACATATATACTGTAATCGTCAGCATTTATCATGCACGACTTCAAGTCTTGAATCGAAACCTGACTTACTTGTCCCATTGGTTAGGTTTGGTCCATTGGTCTTTCTTAAACAGGATAATTTGATTTAAGTTTTGGGGATTTTCATCTGAACTTATTGAAAGCCTGCACTGATCATCACCAGCAACGTAGAATGTATAAGATCCAGTTTCAGGAGCCTAGAAGAAATGACAGATGTGTTATACTTAACAAGTTTTCGTCCAGTTAACCTCATATTTGATATTTTCAATACGTATAACTTACCAGATAAAATGCTTTTAATCGCAGTCCATAATTATCCCCAATATTCACTGGTGAAACCATTCCTGTTACCTTATTTGAGGTATAGGGTTTTCCTGGGTAACGCGGATTAGCGAGTAGTGGAGCTAGAATACTACCGCCAATATTTCTCCAGATTTCCATAATAGCACCTTTATCTGATGAATAAACGGAAGAAGTGACTACAACATATAAATTTATTCAACTTATTCTAACCTAACCCTTCGTTACTCTGAGCATGTCTCTAAATACGTCACTCTTATCTATTTGTAACAGAATTGAATTTATCAGATTCTACTTTAAAGGGCTGTTTATATGATAGCTGAGACAGGACGTTTGCCGAGACGAGACGTTTTTTATCCCGCGTTGAGTTTCCTTTATATGAGAGGCGGGACGAAACATTCACCAGGAGGTAAACAGAGCCGGGACAATACTACAATATTGCAAGATAGCTTTTTTCTTGATGTTTATGATTATCATTGCTCGAATTCTACGCAATGCGAAATTAACACTAAAAATACAAAAAATGTAAAGAAATTTGTCCGAATAACTGCAGGAATTGTCCGAATGAAAAATTCAGTTTGTCCCGTTCAGGCCGGATGAAGCAATTTTATGACAAAAATCGTCCCGCATGAGGCGGGATCCCGGTAGCTGAAACCGAGATGCCACCTAAGCGGAACGGGACGAAATACGTCTCGGCTTTATGTAAACAGAATGCAATAAATATTACATAAACATATGCATGCCGGGATCCCGAGTTACGTCTCGTCTCCGCAAATGTCTCGTGCCGGCTCTCATATAAACAGCCCCTAACAGGGTATACTATAAATGCAACGAACAAAAATCTAGTCGATTCTAACTATATTATACATCGTGAAAGATCAGGTCAAGGTTAGCGAGGGTAAACTGAAAAACCCTCGAAGCTGCGAAAAACATCATACTTCGTTTAGCTTTTTAGTGGTGAGAGACACAAAACGTTAACCGCATGCTCCACCCGTGCTCCTTGAGGTATATTTACTGCAGGAATCTAATTATTCACTTGAAAGCCTTCATTCAGTATTACTAACATTGTCAAAGCATTTTAGATACCAGAAAATGAAGTGAAGATGGTCATTCTTACCATAAGTTGAAGGTGGAGTAGGAACAGCATCAGCTAAATGAATTCAATAAGATAGTTAACGTTGGGTGAGTTGTTTTTTATAAATCAACGTGATCTCGGTACTAAATAGCAATTTTAGTTTTAGGGACCTAATATTTAGTTTACGCTCGGGAGTACCTATAATTAAATATCCAGATTTGAAATCACACTCGCTGATAAAGAAATGTTGCAACTAGAAGAAATGTATAGACCAATGTCGTATTCATATCCTAAGAGAGAACCTGAACAGAGAAGTGTAAGTGTAGGATATTCAAAACACAAAATCTATTAACATGAGTCAAAATAGGTTCGTTAAGCATACATAACTTTGTGTAAATGGAAAACGAAACTTTAATGTGCCCTTGCTTATGCGTGGACAACCAGATTACATGAGTAAATAGCTATTTGCTTCATCATTAATAGTATCATTATTTCATGGTTTTCAATACTTAATACTTGCAAGTATCGTTTGTTTTTACCTGGTGGAGTAGTATAGAGGTCTTCTTTTGATACAGGTGTTTGAATAGTTCCACTTGGTAACCTAACTCTTACGATTATATGATCAGGACCTGTTGTGTCTTTCATTAAAGCTTCTATGAAATATACTCTGCCTTTCACAAGTTGTATGGGGCCAGTGGTTTGACGAGCAGCATCTCTTTGCGGAGGAAGAACGCAATGTTAGTTTATACAATTTACATAAAAAATAATATACAAAAATTAATATACAGTAAGATTTTGATAAGTAATGCTAATATTTGTTTTTAATTACGCAAACATTTTGTTGTTGTTTTTTCTGATTGGGGATCCAATCCAAGGTCACAGAATTAGTAAACTTTATACTTACTTGTCAAATTGGTTGACTTTTGTCCACAAACCATGTGGAAATAGGATATACAACTTGAGATTATCTGGCTTTTCGTCAGTACTGATGGACAATTGACATTGATCATCACCTGATACATCGAATATATATGTCCCTGTCTCGGGAGCCTGATGATAAGATTTAAGACATATATGTTATTTAAAGGATAGGAGATCCGTAATGAAAAAATATTTTGTCGAGACCCAGACAAAATATTTTTCCATTATGGACCGACCTAAACGGTAAATAACTTATTTATATTTTTCCAAGCGATGCTCTAATTCATAAGAATTCCAGTGTTGCGAACTACCATTTGAGATCAGTAGCACAGATCAGATATATACAGATACGGAACTCGCGGGAAATCATGTCCCCACTTTTAATACGCATGCGCTATGCTCTGGCAAGTGTAATGCACATTTTTTATTAGGAAAAAGATAGGGAAATGCAAAATTTTGGCAATTAAACGGCGATTTTAGGTGCAATAACCGATCGATCTTTATTTTCTGGACGAATTTTTCTGATAAATGGCACACTGCATGTTCTTAGCCAGAAGGAATTCAACGAATACCCTTTTTAGCGGCGAAAATGAGAAAAGACATCCCGCGGGAGTGAGAATTCTCAGGCAACTGAAGATTCGATTCAGTGCTGAGTACTCTGAACTCAAGACAAGTTGGAATTTGGCAACTTAAAATGTAAGTTTTTTTTGCATCAGCTCATATATATGAAATTATCAATATATTTTTGTGAAGTGCAATGTTGTATCAAAGGGTATTTAAACAGTTTTATAGGTCAAGGACGTGCAAAAACAAAATGAACATCAACATGCACAAACGGTGCCATGGAGCAAGTCATGTAGACTTTAATACTTTATTTAACTTATATGATTCCTCTAGGCTTAGAACAGTGCATTGGTCAATGGTGATTGTGATGCAGCATGCAGAGTTACTGTAAATATGAGTATTAACCTAAACTGTTTTATATTTTATTTTTCTAGATTGCCAATCAATCCTGTTATTCTTTCAGTTACAGTGAATTAGACACAGGATCATACAACTATGCTTAATTTTTTCACTTGATTGTGGAAAACTATTTGATTTTAGTATAAATTTCCAGTAACTGTTGATTTTCCTGCACTCTGATTTGTCAAGATTTACTGTTTCTGAAGTGACAGTCACTGGTCAGTGACTATAGCTTTTTGCTTTTTGTCTGTTTTATGGAGTAATAAATTTGAAGTGAATTTTTACAGAGTTGTGTTGATTATTATTTGTAACCGCCTGGAAATTTATACTAAAACAATTAGTTGCCGAAGGCGAGGTGATTACAAGCCTATATTCACTTCGCCTTCAGCTCAGAGAATATAGACTTGTAATCACCTCGACTTAGGCGACTAATTGTTAATTATTGGAATCCCTACCAATTTTACGTTAGTATATAATCTCTACTAACATTAATAGAGATGCTCCACCCCCTGAGAGTGGGACCTACTAGGCACACTATGGAGCAGGGTTGCCAGATTTCTTGAATAATTAAGCCAAACCATCATTAGTGCTGTCAAAAAAACAAAGAAAACAAGTGGCAAATACAATGAAAAATAAAGAGCATTGTTAAAAGTTTGGCTAATTTATGCATGCAATCTGGCAAACTTGCTACTGAGTGAGATAAGTTCAAAATTTTTCTGTGTAAACACTTGCCTGGCAGTTGCTACAATAGTATTATGTTTATATAATTTCACCTTGCCAGTGTGGCTCAAGAAGTAAACACAAGATTATATAAACATGCTTTCAGACTGTGCTGGTTTAATGAAAGGTTTGAAAAAAGCAGCCCAGCTTCCCATGGAAGAGTTTTGCACTTTAACAGGGCTCCCTTTAAATAGAAAATTTCTTATCAAAGAAAGGAACAATGCATTTATCCATAGTACTTAAAATTTTATACCCAGATAACTGTAAAAGTAAACATTGGATCATTGGCTGCTTTTTTATTTAATAATAATGAGTTTATATTAGATGTTGAGAATGTAATAATTGATAGTTCATTGACATTGAACACATATTATATGAATGTGGGATAAATAAACATTTATCAAAACAAACTTTGTATTTTTAAACCTTAATTACACTGTACAGTAGCATCTGTATAATACATTTTTAAATGTACTAATCTCGCATTGCATGTACAAAATTTGTCTTCACAAGATCCTTGCCTGCCTGGACTGTTGGTGTAAACAAAATCCTTGCGTATTTTATCCATTGACTCGGGGAAAACTTGCAAAGAAATCAGAGTGCAAAGATTAATTTAAATACGTCCATGGTTTTTTCTTCAATATCACGAGCGTTGATGTGAAAGTACACGAAAAAAAACACGAAAAAATGGGACAACTTGGTGCTTGGGACTTGGGTGTCACAACAACAAAGCAAAAAATCCCGATATGGCTTTTTTATACGATACGGTTCTCCTGGGTTGTGCGGCAGAACTTCACAAGCACCGAGATTGTAAAATATGGCCATGCGGTACAAAGTTTATATTGTTTTATTCTTCGTATTTAGCCAATAAATGTACATCTTTTTACATAAAAATAACCACTTACTATCTACCTTTTAAATTTGAATCCCAAAATGAAGATCGGTGGACCAACTTCGCAAAAATATTTATTTTTGTACTTTCGAACGGCGTTTTTCCTATGCTTTTGACTGAAAACGCGACGAACGACACTTGCCAGAGCAATTTGCGTGGCGCGTGGAAATGACGTGGCACGGGGACACAAAAATTGAGGTTATTGAGTGCGAGTTCCCTATCTGTATATCTCTGATCTGTGTCAGTAGTGTTTACTTTATTTCAAGTACGGCTGCCAAACAGCCAAGACGACGCGATAAAAACCCTTTAGTTTTGATGTAATTGCTGCTCTTTCGCTTCACATCACAATAAAAAAGGTAAATCTATCAAAATTTTGTATCTTCCTGTTCATTTTACAATAAAAACATAGCTAAAATATGCGTTTCGACGCCAATATATTTTGCCGAAAATGTTTTGTTTAAGATAAAATTATTTGCCGAGATTATGAGCTCAGAAATATCCTTATAAATTTAGCAAATCAACTGGTTATAGCATTCTTCATAGGAGAATAAATTTGAGTTAAGATATATTTTCTATTTAAAGTATTTTTTTGGCTGTGTATATTCATGAGCATTTTCGTATAAATTTTGGCTCAGTGGACAGTGCTGTAAAGTACGTTTCGGGCTGTAAACTTCGTTTACAATGAAGTTAATTCGGTTTATTTTTTCCTTTAGTATTGTTGTTCGGGGTTTAGCTTTTGGATATTTTTATTCCGTTTTGAAATATCGCTTCACTCCTTGATTTGCTTCGTCTGCTCTTTCGACCCGGGGCTAGGATAACGTCAAAAGCTACCCGCTCGTGCAGCCAAATATATTGAAGGAAATCACAAAATAACTCTAGTCGTGCACAAATAAACAAACAACTTAGGTTACTTGTTCCGAGAGTTTTTGATTTTACGAGAGTCAATTTTGTTAAATGGTGTTTAGTGACTCAAAACGAAATGAGCTAGTTAGTATTTATACCATCTGCTCGTAAGGTTTTCATTAGTTACGTTTGGCAATTCTCTTTCTGTGTGTGAACAATGGAAATTGTTCGTTCTTAAGAACCTTGCTTCAATTAGGGATTCATCTTGGCCATTCTTGGGACGTTGGCTATCATACCGAATAAGTACAAACCATGGATGTAAAGTAATCAGTGGGCTCACAATTCAGTGCGCATTATCTTTCTTTTCTGTTACCTTATAATATGTAGTCATTCGCAGTCCATAGCTATCAGGTAAATTATTTCCAGTCTTTGGAGACTCGAGGCTGTCTATCTTCACTGTTGTGTCTGGTTGATTAGGATAACGGTCACTAGATGTCATCACCCATAATTCGTTTCCAGCAATATTGTTCCATGTTTGCATTTTAACGCCTTTGCCTGGATTAATGAATGAAACAGATTCTGGTTCTGACTAAACAATATTAACGTTGTTTAAGTAACTACTGTATAAGTAAATCAACGTTAATTGAACAGTGTAAGAGTACTTCAAATGCGATGATTGCTGTCTCCTACAGATAAGCAAAATAAGGAGTGTATTTGAAATAATCATGTTTGAAAGACGTAGTATAATAGAAGAGTCAGAATTTATAAGCCAAACTAGTGCATTAGAATCACTTCTTTGAACTGTCATTTATTGAACACGTCAAAAATACCTGAAGGTTTTGCAGAAGGAACAACAACTGGCCGTGGAGCGGCTAAAAAGAATAATAAAAATGATGATTGTCGAATGAACAGTACTGAAATATTAAAAAACACGAAAGAAGACCGTGATTGGTATGACCCAGTTGATTAATTTAAGTCACAGCAGATATTATAATTATTAAAATTTAATGGCCGATATGACAAAGCAAATTTGAAAATACATTTAAGTAACTTGTCAAACAGAAAATTAGTCTCTATTTTTCCATAAAATAATGATATCACTGGAAAAGTCCACTTTCTTCCATGCTTTATAATTAACATAAATATTACGTTATTTATGTGTAAACAGACTACAAATGAATTTGCTGAATGCAATGCAATTTCAGACTGTAAGATGTATTACCAATCAGGAGTCTATATGATTGTTAGAAAAGTGGGAAAGACCATTGAATCCTACCGTTACCATAGACTAGGATGTGTATATTACACTGCAACAACTTTTTACTCGAATGATTTGCATTGGAAATTACATAGCAAGTTCGAGCACTTCTTTTTTGGGAAAACTGGATTGGTAAGATGGCAAGATTATGTGCAATGCATGTTCAACAACCTCCATACATAGCTTTTAGTGAAACTTTAATAGCAAATGAAAAGAAAAAAAATGAAAATTCGCGGTACGAAAATGTCTGCAATGTACGTCGATTTGCTGTATTCAATGGTATTGATTTTCCAGAATTCATGGATTTGCCAGATATTTTTCATTGTATTGAATCATACAATAATTATAGAAAATTCACTCTACTCCATAAAATCTGCCAACTATATAAAGAATTTCAATATTTTTCCAGTGATACCTGGTGGGGGTCTGATATAAATATCCTCCTGTGAGACAGGTCTCTGAAGGGTTCCACTGGGTAATTTTACTCCAACAGTAATATGATCACCACCACCACCCTCTTTCATCAGTGCTTCCATAAAATAAACTTTGCCTTTCACCAACTGAACTGGAGATGAGGTTTGCGAAGGATCTCTTTAGAAAATACATAACAACGATAAATTAGATTTCGTTAGATATTTTAATTGAAATGAATAGCACTATAGGGCATGATAAGAGAAACTAAAAATAAAAACACGTGTTAGGAGAGTATGTAGGAACTCTGTGATAACCGGAGCTGTCTAGTAAGAAATTTTGTCAATATTCCATTTTGAAATGCTCCTGCACAACATACTTGTCCCATTGATTAGGGTTACTCCAAAGACGATCCTTGAACTGAAGAATTTGTTTCAAGTTATTGGGATTTTCATCTGAACTTATTGAAAGCCTGCACTGATCATCACCAGCAACGTAGAATATATAAGATCCAGTTTCAGGAGCCTGGAAGGGAACAAAAGATGTTTTAAAGCTCCTGAGTTCTCTATACGAAGCAAACGAACAATCTGAAAGAATGTTCCTGCGTCAGGAACTTAGTAATGAAGATATTTTTAGTGCCTGAAAAGCAGTCCGTGATATGAAAAGATTGAATTTGTCGCTCGTCGCGAACACACTTGCTATAGGGATGATCGAAATTGGTAAAAAAGGAAAATAATTGAACGAGATATTTTAATTGGCACGGTGACTGCGAACACATTTAGTCTATTCTAAATATCACGCCGCTTTATGCGGAGAAATGTGTACTAATTGCAAGTTGAAGAAAGAATTTTTAAAACTAAAAGTTTATCATTAGGTACTTAGGAACTTTATTACTAGTAATGTCATTGCATGTTTGTTTAAAAATGTTGATCCTTGAGACATTTAAATGACTTTCCTTGTATAACAATATGGGAAGAAAATTCAATAGTGTTAAGTAGTAACTTACGACGTAGAAGGTTTTTAGTCGCAGTCCATAATTATCTCCAATGTTAGATGGTGAAACTAATCCTGGGACCATATTTGATGTAGAGGGCTTTTCCGGATAACGCGAATTAGCAAGCAGTGGAGCTAGAGAACTGCCGCCAATATTTCTCCAAATATCCATTAAGGCGCCTTTTTCTAATAAACAATTAGTAGAAATCAGCGAAATGTAAATTAAAATGAAATTAAGTTTATCTTTTCGACTGGATCCATTAATTTAGTAATTTATAACACGAATATAACATCTTTCGCGCTAACTAAATTGCATCACATAGTAAAGTAAAGATGAAAATTCCTACCGTATGTTGAAGGTGGAGTTGGAACAGCATCAGCTAAACGAATGAAATTAATTAAACTAGGTATTGCGTAACATTGAAAATCTGTTTATTTTTGTTCAAGATAAGCCGTCACAGTCATATCTGTACTCTGATGGATATAGGTATGAATGAAGTTCATTAGATCAGTGCTGGAAATAATCAATTTTATTTTTCGGAAATCATGTGCATCCGCGGGGAAGTAAATTTCAAGTATCTTAAATGCATGAAAAAATGAACACTGTATATATGAAAAAAAAAGACAATTGCAGTTTCTGATTCCTCAACCACAAGTTGTAGATTGATTAGACAAGTTGAGTTTTTGTGATGATAGTTATGAAATGACCTGAAAATTTGCATGTATGTAATGCAGTTTTATCAATTTGATACAAAATGTGAGTAAACATAATGAAATAAGAAAATATTGCAAAAGTTAGGGAGCTAAAATAATATTGACATTTAAGATTGTTTCCACAGCATTTACGACTTAGAAATGCACATTGATTTTACCTGGTGGAGAACTAAAGAGATCTTTTTTTGATACAGGTGTTTGAATAGTTCCACTTGGTAACCTAACTCTGACGGTTATATGATCAGGACCTCCTGCATCTTTCATCAGAGCTTCTATGAAATATACTCTGCCTTTCACAAGTTGTATGGGGCCAGTGGTTTGACGAGCAGCATCTCTTTGGGAAGGAAGAACGCCATGTTAGTTTATACAATTTACATGAAAAAATAATATACAAAATTTAATATACAGTAACTAAGATTTTGATAAGTAATGCCAATATTTGTTTCTAATTACGCAAACATTTTGTTGTTGTTTTTTCTGGTTGGAGATCTAATCTAAGGTCACAGAATTAGTAAACTTTATACTTACTTGTCAAATTGGTTGACTTTTGTCCACAAACCATGTGAAAATAGGATATACAACTTGAGATTATCTGGTTTCTCGTCAGTACTGATGGACAACTGACATTGATCATCACCTGATACATCGAATATATATGTCCCTGTCTCGGGAGCCTGATGATAAGATTTTAGACATTTAGATTATTTGTTCTGCGAGCTTTTGTATGTACGAGAGTCATATTTAGCACGTTCTTAAGGATTTTAAATGGCAAATGATATGCAGTCTAGCAGTCAGCAAATGAAATGCCTTAAATGGTATTTAGTGACTCAAAACGAAATGAGCTAGTTAGTATTTATACCATCTGCTCGTATAAGGTTTTCATTAGTTACGTTTGGTAATTCTCTTTCTGTGTGTGAACAATGGAAATTGTTCGTTCTTAAGAACTTTGTTTCAATTAGGGATTCATCTTGGGACGGAGGCTATCATACCGAATAAGTACAAAGTATGGATGTAAAGTAATCAGTGGGCTCACAATTCAGTGCGTATTATCCTTGTTTTCTCTTACCTTATAATATGTAGTCATTCGCAGTCCATAGCTATCAGGTAAATTATTTCCAGTTTTTGGAGACTCGAGGCTGTCTATCTTCACTGTTGTGTCTGGTTGATTAGGATAACGGTCACTAGATGTCATCACCCATAATTCGTTTCCAGGAATATTGTTCCATGTTTGCATTTTAACGCCTTTGCCTGGATTAATGAATGAAACAGATTCTGGTTCTGACTAAACAATATTAACGTTGCTTAAGTAACTACCGTATAAGTAAATCAGCGTTAATTGAACAGTGTAAGAGTACTTCAAATGCGATGATTGCTGTCTCCCGCAGATAAGCAAAATCAGGAGTGTGTTTGAAATAATCATGTTTGAAAGACGTAGTATAATAGAAGAGTGAGAATTTATAAGTCGAACTAGTGCATTAGAATCGCTTCTTTGAACTGTCATTTATTGAACACGTCAAAAATACCTGAAGGTTTTGCAGAAGGAACAACAACTGGCCGTGGAGCGGCTAAAAAGAATAATAAAAATGATGATTGTCGAGTGAACAGTACTGAAATATTAAAAAACACGAAAGAAGAACGTGATTGATATGACCCAGTTGATTAATTTAAGTCACAGCAGATATTATAATTATTAAAATTTAATGGCCGATACGACAAAGCAAATTTGAAAATACATTTAAGTAACTTGTCAAACAGTAAATTTGTCTCTATTTTTCCATACAATAATAAATGATATCACTGGAAAAGTCCACTTTCTTCCATGCTTTATAATTAACATAAATATTACGTTATTTATCTGTAAACAGGCTACAAATGAATTTTTTGAATGCAATGCAATTTCAGACTGTAAGATGTATTACCAATCAGGAGTCTATATGATTGTTAGAAAAGTGGGAAAGACCATTGAATCCTACCGTTATCATAGACTAGGATGTGTATATTTCACTGCAAATACTTTTTACTCAAAAGATTTGCATTGGAAATTACATAGCAAGTTCGAGCGCTTCTTTTTTGGGAAAATTGGATTGGGAAAACGCCAAGATTATGTGCAATGCATGTTCAACAACCTCCATACATAGCTTTTAATGAAACTTTAATAGCAAGTGAAATGAAAAAAGAATGAAAATTCGCGGTACGAAAATGTCTGCAATGTACGTCGATTTGCTGTATTCAATGGTATTGATTTTCCAGAATTCATGGATTTGCCAGATATTTTTCATTGTATGGAATTATACGATAATTATAGAAAATCCACTCTGCTCCATAGAATCTGTCAACTATATAAAGAATTTCAACATTTTTCCAGTGATACCTTGTGGTGGTCTGATATAAATATCCTCCTGTGAGATAGGTCTCTGAAGGGTTCCACTGGGTAATTTTACTCCAACAGTAATATGATCACCACCACCACCCTCTTTCATCAGTGCTTCCATAAAATAAACTTTGCCTTTCACCAACTGAACTGGAGATGAGGTTTGCGAAGGATCTCTTTAGAAAATACATAACAGCGATAAATTAGATTTCGTTAGATATTTTAATTGAAATGAAAAGCATTATAGGGCATGATAAGAGAAACTAAAAATAAAAACACGTGTTAGAAGAGTATGTAGGAACTCTGTGATAACCGGAGCTGTGTAGTAAGAAATTTTGTCAACATTCAATTTTGAAATACTCCTGCACAACATACTTGTCCCATTGATTAGGATTACTCCAAAGACGATCCTTGAACTGAAGAATTTGTTTCAAGTTATTCGGATTTTCATCTGAACTTATTGAAAGCCTGCACTGATCATCACCAGCAACGTAGAATGTATAAGATCCAGTTTCAGGAGCCTAGAAGGGAACAAAAGATGTTTTAAAGCTCCTGAGTTCTCTATACGAAGCAAACGAACAATCTGAAAGAATGTTCCTGCGTCAGGAACTTAGTAATGAAGATATTTTTAGTGCCTGAAAAGCAGTCAGTGATATGAAAAGATTGAATTTGTCGCTCATCGCGAACACACTTGCTATAGGGATGATCGAAATTGGTAAAAAAGGAAAATAATTGAACGAGATATTTTAATTGGCACGGTGACTGCGAACACATTTAGTCTATTCTAAATATCACGCCGCTTTATGCGGAGAAATGTGTACTAATTGCAAGTTGAAGAAAGAATTTTTAAAACTAAAAGTTTATCATTAGGTACTTAGGAACTTTATTACTAGTAATGTCATTGCATGTTTGTTTAAAAATGTTGATCCTTGAGACATTTAAATGACTTTCCTTGTATAACAATATGGGAAGAAAATTCAATAGTGTTAAGTAGTAACTTACGACGTAGAAGGTTTTTAGTCGCAGTCCATAATTATCTCCAATGTTAGATGGTGAAACTAATCCTGGGACCATATTTGATGTAGAGGGCTTTTCCGGATAACGCGAATTAGCAAGCAGTGGAGCTAGAGAACTGCCGCCAATATTTCTCCAAATATCCATTAAGGCGCCTTTTTCTAATAAACAATTAGTAGAAATCAGCGAAATGTAAATTAAAATGAAATTAAGTTTATCTTTTCGACTGGATCCATTAATTTAGTAATTTATAACACGAATATAACATCTTTCGCGCTAACTAAATTGCATCACATAGTAAAGTAAAGATGAAAATTCCTACCGTATGTTGAAGGTGGAGTTGGAACAGCATCAGCTAAACGAATGAAATTAATTAAACTAGGTATTGCGTAACATTGAAAATCTGTTTATTTTTGTTCAAGATAAGCCGTCACAGTCATATCTGTACTCTGATGGATATAGGTATGAATGAAGTTCATTAGATCAGTGCTGGAAATAATCCATTTTATTTTTCGGAAATCATGTGCATCCGCGGGGAAGTAAATTTCAAGTATCTTAAATGCATGAAAAAATGAACACTGTATATATGAAAAAAAAGACAATTGCAGTTTCTGATTCCTCAACAACAAGTTGTAGATTGATTAGACAAGTTGAGTTTTTGTGATGATAGTTATGGAATGACTGGAAAATTTGCATGTATGTAATGCAGTTTTATCAATTTGATTACAAAATGTGAGTAAACAGCATGAAATAAGAACATATTGCAAAAGTTAGGGAGCCAAAATAATATTGACATTTAAGATTGTTTCCACAGCATTTACGACTTAGAAATGCACATTGAATTTACCTGGTGGAGAACTAAAAAGATCTTTGTTTGATACAGGTGTTTGAATAGTTCCACTTGGTAACCTAACTCTGACGGTTATATGATCAGGACCTCCTGCATCTTTCATCAGAGCTTCTATGAAATATACTCTGCCTTTCACAAGTTGTATGGGGCCAGTGGTTTGACGAGCAGCATCTCTTTGGGAAGGAAGAACGCCATGTTAGTTTATACAATTTACATGAAAAAATAATATACAAAATTTAATATACAGTAACTAAGATTTTGATAAGTAATGCCAATATTTGTTTCTAATTACGCAAACATTTTGTTGTTTGTTTTTTCTGGTTGGAGATCTAATCTAAGGTCACAGAATTAGTAAACTTTATACTTACTTGTCAAATTGGTTGACTTTTGTCCACAAACCATGTGAAAATAGGATATACAACTTGAGATTATCTGGTTTCTCGTCAGTACTGATGGACAACTGACATTGATCATCACCTGATACATCGAATATATATGTCCCTGTCTCGGGAGCCTGATGATAAGATTTTAGACATTTAGATTATTTGTTCCGCGAGCTTTTGTATGTACGAGAGTCAATTTTGGCACGTTCTTAAGGATTTTAAATGGCAAATGATATGCAGTCTAGCAGTCAGCAAATGAAATGCCTTAAATGGTATTTAGTGACTCAAAACGAAATGAGCTAGTTAGCATTTATACCATCTGCTCGTATAAGGTTTTCATTAGTTACGTTTGGTAATTCTCTTTCTGTGTGTGAACAATGGAAATTGTTCGTTCTTAAGAACTTTGTTTCAATTAGGGATTCATCTTGGGACGGAGGCTATCATACCGAATAAGTACAAAGCATGGATGTAAAGTAATCAGTGGGCTCACAATTCAGTGCGTATTATCCTTGTTTTCTCTTACCTTATAATATGTAGTCATTCGCAGTCCATAGCTATCAGGTAAATTATTTCCAGTTTTTGGAGACTCGAGGCTGTCTATCTTCACTGTTGTGTCTGGTTGATTAGGATAACGGTCACTAGATGTCATCACCCATAATTCGTTTCCAGCAATATTGTTCCATGTTTGCATTTTAACGCCTTTGCCTGGATTAATGAATGAAACAGATTCTGGTTCTGACTAAACAATATTAACGTTGCTTAAGTAACTACCGTATAAGTAAATCAGCGTTAATTGAACAGTGTAAGAGTACTTCAAATGCGATGATTGCTGTCTCCTGCAGATAAGCAAAATCAGGAGTGTGTTTGAATTAATCATGTTTGAAAGACGTAGTATAATAGAAGAGTGAGAATTTATAAGCCGAACTAGTGCATTAGAATCGCTTCTTTGAACTGTCATTTATTGAACACGTCAAAAATACCTGAAGGTTTTGCAGAAGGAACAACAACTGGCCGTGGAGCGGCTAAAAAGAATAATAAAAATGATGATAGTCGAATGAACAGTACTGAAATATTAAAAAACACGAAAGAAGAACGTGATTGATATGACCCAGTTGATTAATTTAAGTCACAGCAGATATTATAATTATTAAAATTTAATGGCCGATACGACAAAGCAAATTTGAAAATACATTTAGGTAACTTGTCAAACAGTAAATTTGTCTCTATTTTTCATACAATAATAAATGATATCACTGGGAAAGTCCACCTTCTTCCATGCTTTATAATTAACATAAATATTACGTTATTTATCTGTAAACAGACTACAAATGAATTTGTTGAATGCAATGCAATTTCAGACTGTAAGATGTATTACCAATCAGGAGTCTATATGATTGTTAGAAAAGTGGGAAAGACCATTGAATCCTACCGTTATCATAGACTAGGATGTGTATATTTCACTGCAACAACTTTTTACTCAAAAGATTTGCATTGGAAATTACATGGCAAGTTCGAGCGCTTCTTTTTGGGGAAAATTGGATTGGGAAGACGCCAAGATTGTGTGCAATGCGTGTTCAACAACCTCCATACATAGCTTTTAATGAAACTTTAATAGCAAGTGAAATGAAAAAAGAATGAAAATTCGCGGTACGAAAATGTCTGCAATGTACGTCGATTTGCTGTATTCAATGGTATTGATTTTCCAGAATTCATGGATTTGCCAGATATTTTTCATTGTATGGAATTATACGATTATTATAGAAAATCCACTCTGCTCCATAGAATCTGTCAACTATATAAAGAATTTCAACATTTTTCCAGTGATACCTTGTGGTGGTCTGATATAAATATCCTCCTGTGAGATAGGTCTCTGAAGGGTTCCACTGGGTAATTTTACTCCAACAGTAATATGATCACCACCACCACCCTCTTTCATCAGTGCTTCCATAAAATAAACTTTGCCTTTCACCAACTGAACTGGAGATGAGGTTTGCGAAGGATCTCTTTAGAAAATACATAACAGCGATAAATTAGATTTCGTTAGATATTTTAATTGAAATGAAAAGCATTATAGGGCATGATAAGAGAAACTAAAAATAAAAACACGTGTTAGGAGAGTATGTAGGAACTCTGTGATAACCGGAGCTGTGTAGTAAGAAATTGTGTCAATATTCCATTTTGAAATACTCCTGCACAACATACTTGTCCCATTGATTAGGATTACTCCAAAGACGATCCTTGAACTGAAGAATTTGTTTCAAGTTATTCGGATTTTCATCTGAACTTATTGAAAGCCTGCACTGATCATCACCAGCAACGTAGAATGTATAAGATCCAGTTTCAGGAGCCTAGAAGGGAACAAAAGATGTTTTAAAGCTCCTGAGTTCTCTATACGAAGCAAACGAACAATCTGAAAGAATGTTCCTGCGTCAGGAACTTAGTAATGAAGATATTTTTAGTGCATGAAAAGCAGTCAGTGATATGAAAAGATTGAATTTGTCGCTCATCGCGAACACACTTGCTATAGGGATGATCCAAATTGGTAAAAAAGGAAAATAATTGAACGAGATATTTTAATTGGCACGGTGACTGCGAACACATTTAGTCTATTCTAAATATCACGCCGCTTTATGCGGAGAAATGTGTACTAATTGCAAGTTGAAGAAAGAATTTTTAAAACTAAAAGTTTATCATTAAGTACTTAGAAACTTTATTACTAATAATGTCATTTCATGTTTGTTTAAAAATGTTGAGCCTTGAGACATTTAAATGACGTTCCTTATATAACAATATGGGAAAAAAATTCAATAGTGTTAAGTAGTAACTTACGACGTAGAAGGTTTTTAGTCGCAGTCCATAATTATCTCCAATGTTAGATGGTGAAACTAATCCTGGGACCATATTTGATGTAGAGGGCTTTTCCGGATAACGCGAATTAGCAAGCAGTGGAGCTAGAGAACTGCCGCCAATATTTCTCCAAATATCCATTAAGGCGCCTTTTTCTAATAAACAATTAGTAGAAATCAGCGAAATGTAAATTAAAATGAAATTAAGTTTATCTTTTCGACTGGAGCCATTAATTTAGTAATTTATAACACGAATATAACATCTTTCGCGCTAACTAAATTGCATCACATAGTAAAGTAAAGATGAAAATTCCTACCGTATGTTGAAGGTGGAGTTGGAACAGCATCAGCTAAACGAATGAAATTAATTAAACTAGGTATTGCGTAACATTGAAAATCTGTTTATTTTTGTTCAAGATAAGCCGTCACAGTCATATCTGTACTCTGATGGATATAGGTATGAATGAAGTTCATTAGATCAGTGCTGGAAATAATCCATTTTATTTTTCGGAAATCATGTGCATCCGCGGGGAAGTAAATTTCAAGTATCTTAAATGCATGAAAAAATGAACACTGTATATATGAAAAAAAAGACAATTGCAGTTTCTGATTCCTCAACAACAAGTTGTAGATTGATTAGACAAGTTGAGTTTTTGTGATGATAGTTATGGAATGACTGGAAAATTTGCATGTATGTAATGCAGTTTTATCAATTTGATTACAAAATGTGAGTAAACAGCATGAAATAAGAACATATTGCAAAAGTTAGGGAGCCAAAATAATATTGACATTTAAGATTGTTTCCACAGCATTTACGACTTAGAAATGCACATTGAATTTACCTGGTGGAGAACTAAAAAGATCTTTGTTTGATACAGGTGTTTGAATAGTTCCACTTGGTAACCTAACTCTGACGGTTATATGATCAGGACCTCCTGCATCTTTCATCAGAGCTTCTATGAAATATACTCTGCCTTTCACAAGTTGTATGGGGCCAGTGGTTTGACGAGCAGCATCTCTTTGGGAAGGAAGAACGCCATGTTAGTTTATACAATTTACATGAAAAAATAATATACAAAATTTAATATACAGTAACTAAGATTTTGATAAGTAATGCCAATATTTGTTTCTAATTACGCAAACATTTTGTTGTTTGTTTTTTCTGGTTGGAGATCTAATCTAAGGTCACAGAATTAGTAAACTTTATACTTACTTGTCAAATTGGTTGACTTTTGTCCACAAACCATGTGAAAATAGGATATACAACTTGAGATTATCTGGTTTCTCGTCAGTACTGATGGACAACTGACATTGATCATCACCTGATACATCGAATATATATGTCCCTGTCTCGGGAGCCTGATGATAAGATTTTAGACATTTAGATTATTTGTTCCGCGAGCTTTTGTATGTACGAGAGTCAATTTTGGCACGTTCTTAAGGATTTTAAATGGCAAATGATATGCAGTCTAGCAGTCAGCAAATGAAATGCCTTAAATGGTATTTAGTGACTCAAAACGAAATGAGCTAGTTAGCATTTATACCATCTGCTCGTATAAGGTTTTCATTAGTTACGTTTGGTAATTCTCTTTCTGTGTGTGAACAATGGAAATTGTTCGTTCTTAAGAACTTTGTTTCAATTAGGGATTCATCTTGGGACGGAGACTATCATACCGAATAAGTACAAAGCATGGATGTAAAGTAATCAGTGGGCTCACAATTCAGTGCGTATTATCCTTGTTTTCTCTTACCTTATAATATGTAGTCATTCGCAGTCCATAGCTATCAGGTAAATTATTTCCAGTTTTTGGAGACTCGAGGCTGTCTATCTTCACTGTTGTGTCTGGTTGATTAGGATAACGGTCACTAGATGTCATCACCCATAATTCGTTTCCAGCAATATTGTTCCATGTTTGCATTTTAACGCCTTTGCCTGGATTAATGAATGAAACAGATTCTGGTTCTGACTAAACAATATTAACGTTGCTTAAGTAACTACCGTATAAGTAAATCAGCGTTAATTGAACAGTGTAAGAGTACTTCAAATGCGATGATTGCTGTCTCCTGCAGATAAGCAAAATCAGGAGTGTGTTTGAATTAATCATGTTTGAAAGACGTAGTATAATAGAAGAGTGAGAATTTATAAGCCGAACTAGTGCATTAGAATCGCTTCTTTGAACTGTCATTTATTGAACACGTCAAAAATACCTGAAGGTTTTGCAGAAGGAACAACAACTGGCCGTGGAGCGGCTAAAAAGAATAATAAAAATGATGATAGTCGAATGAACAGTACTGAAATATTAAAAAACACGAAAGAAGAACGTGATTGATATGACCCAGTTGATTAATTTAAGTCACAGCAGATATTATAATTATTAAAATTTAATGGCCGATACGACAAAGCAAATTTGAAAATACATTTAGGTAACTTGTCAAACAGTAAATTTGTCTCTATTTTTCATACAATAATAAATGATATCACTGGGAAAGTCCACCTTCTTCCATGCTTTATAATTAACATAAATATTACGTTATTTATCTGTAAACAGACTACAAATGAATTTGTTGAATGCAATGCAATTTCAGACTGTAAGATGTATTACCAATCAGGAGTCTATATGATTGTTAGAAAAGTGGGAAAGACCATTGAATCCTACCGTTATCATAGACTAGGATGTGTATATTTCACTGCAACAACTTTTTACTCAAAAGATTTGCATTGGAAATTACATGGCAAGTTCGAGCGCTTCTTTTTGGGGAAAATTGGATTGGGAAGACGCCAAGATTGTGTGCAATGCGTGTTCAACAACCTCCATACATAGCTTTTAATGAAACTTTAATAGCAAGTGAAATGAAAAAAGAATGAAAATTCGCGGTACGAAAATGTCTGCAATGTACGTCGATTTGCTGTATTCAATGGTATTGATTTTCCAGAATTCATGGATTTGCCAGATATTTTTCATTGTATGGAATTATACGATTATTATAGAAAATCCACTCTGCTCCATAGAATCTGTCAACTATATAAAGAATTTCAACATTTTTCCAGTGATACCTTGTGGTGGTCTGATATAAATATCCTCCTGTGAGATAGGTCTCTGAAGGGTTCCACTGGGTAATTTTACTCCAACAGTAATATGATCACCACCACCACCCTCTTTCATCAGTGCTTCCATAAAATAAACTTTGCCTTTCACCAACTGAACTGGAGATGAGGTTTGCGAAGGATCTCTTTAGAAAATACATAACAGCGATAAATTAGATTTCGTTAGATATTTTAATTGAAATGAAAAGCATTATAGGGCATGATAAGAGAAACTAAAAATAAAAACACGTGTTAGGAGAGTATGTAGGAACTCTGTGATAACCGGAGCTGTGTAGTAAGAAATTGTGTCAATATTCCATTTTGAAATACTCCTGCACAACATACTTGTCCCATTGATTAGGATTACTCCAAAGACGATCCTTGAACTGAAGAATTTGTTTCAAGTTATTCGGATTTTCATCTGAACTTATTGAAAGCCTGCACTGATCATCACCAGCAACGTAGAATGTATAAGATCCAGTTTCAGGAGCCTGGAAGGGAGCAAAAGATGTTTTAAAGCTCCTGAGTTCTCTATACGAAGCAAACGAACAATCTGAAAGAATGTTCCTGCGTCAGGAACTTAGTAATGAAGATATTTTTAGTGCCTGAAAAGCAGTCAGTGATATGAAAAGATTGAATTTGTCGCTCATCGCGAACACACTTGCTATAGGGATGATCGAAATTGGTAAAAAAGGAAAATAATTGAACGAGATATTTTGGCACTGTAACTGCGAACACATTTAGTCTATTCTAAATATCACGCCGCTTTATGCGAAGAAATGTGTACTAATTGCAAGTTGAAGAAAGAATTTTTAAAACTAAAAGTTTATAATTAAGTACTTAGAAACTTTATTACTAATAATGTCATTTCATGTTTGTTTAAAAATGTTGAGCCTTGAGACATTTAAATGACGTTCCTTATATAACAATATGGGAAGAAAATTCAATAGTGTTAAGTAGTAACTTACGACGTAGAAGGTTTTTAGTCGCAGTCCATAATTATCTCCAATGTTAGATGGTGAAACTAATCCTGGGATCATATTTGATGTAGAGGGCCTTTCCGGATAACGCGAATTAGCAAGCAGTGGAGCTAGAGAACTGCCGCCAATATTTCTCCAAATATCCATTAAGGCGCCTTTTTCTAATAAACAATTAGTAGAAATCAGCGAAATGTAAATTAAAATGAAATTAAGTTTATCTTTTCGACTGGAGCCATTAATTTAGTAATTTATAACACGAATATAACATGTTTCGCGCTAACTAAATTGCATCACATAGTAAAGTAAAGATGAAAATTCCTACCGTATGTTGAAGGTGGAGTTGGAACAGCATCAGCTAAACGAATGAAATTAATTAAACTAGGTATTGCGTAACATTGAAAATCTGTTTATTTTTGTTCAAGATAAGCCGTCACAGTCATATCTGTACTCTGATGGATATAGGTATGAATGAAGTTCATTAGATCAGTGCTGGAAATAATCCATTTTATTCTTCGGAAATCATGTGCATCCGCAGGAAAGTAAATTTCAAGCATCCTAAATGCATGAAAAAATGAACACTGTATATATGAAAAAACATGCACAATTGCAGTTTCTGATTCCTCAACAACAAGTTGTAAATTGATTAGACAAAATAAGTTTTTGTGATGATAGTTATGGAATGAGCGGAAAATTTGCATATATGTAATGCAGTTTTATCAATTTGATTACAAAATGTGAGTAAACAGAATGAAATAAGAAAATATTGCAAAAGTTAGGGAATAAAAATAATATTGACATTTAAGATTGTTTCCACAGCATTTACGACTTAGAAATGGACATTGATTTTACCTGGTGGAGAACTAAAGAGATCTTTTTTTGATACAGGTGCTTGAATAGTTCCACTTGGTAACCTAACTCTGACGGTTATATGATCAGGACCTCCTGCATCTTTCATCAGAGCTTCTATGAAATATACTCTGCCTTTCACAAGTTGTATGGGGCCAGTGGTTTGACGAGCAGCATCTCTTCAGGAAGGAAGAACGCCATGTTAGTTAATACAATTTACATGAAAAAATAATATACAAAATTTAATATACAGTAACTAAGATTTTGATAAGTAATGCCAATATTTGTTTCTAATTACGCAAACATTTTGTTGTTGTTTTTTCTGGTTGGAGATCTAATCTAAGGTCACAGAATTAGTAAACTTTATACTTACTTGTCAAATTGGTTGATTTTTGTCCACAAACCATGTGGAAATAGGATATACAACTTGAGATTATCTGGTTTCTCGTCAGTACTGATGGACAACTGACATTGATCATCACCTGATACATCGAATATATATGTCCCTGTCTCGGGAGCCTGATGATAAGATTTTAGACATTTAGGCTATTTGTTCCGCGAGCTTTTGTATTTACGAGAGTCAATTTTGGTCCGTTCTTAAGGATTTTAGATGGCAAATGATATGCAGTCTAGCAGTCAGCAAATGAAATGCCTTAAATGGTATTTAGTGACTCAAAACGAAATGAGCTAGTTAGTATTTATACCATCTGCTCGTATAAGGTTTTCATTAGTTACGTTTGGTAATTCTCTTTCTGTGTGTGAACAATGGAAATTGTTCGTTCTTAAGAACTTTGTTTCAATTAGGGATTCATCTTGGGACGGAGGCTATCATACCGAATAAGTACAAAGCATGGATGTAAAGTAATCAGTGGGCTCACAATTCAGTGCGTATTATCCTTGTTTTCTCTTACCTTATAATATGTAGTCATTCGCAGTCCATAGCTATCAGGTAAATTATTTCCAGTTTTTGGAGACTCGAGGCTGTCTATCTTCACTGTTGTGTCTGGTTGATTAGGATAACGGTCACTAGATGTCATCACCCATAATTCGTTTCCAGCAATATTGTTCCATGTTTGCATTTTAACGCCTTTGCCTGGATTAATGAATGAAACAGATTCTGGTTCTGACTAAACAATATTAACGTTGCTTAAGTAACTACCGTATAAGTAAATCAGCGTTAATTGAACAGTGTAAGAGTACTTCAAATGCGATGATTGCTGTCTCCTGCAGATAAGCAAAATCAGGAGTGTGTTTGAATTAATCATGTTTGAAAGACGTAGTATAATAGAAGAGTGAGAATTTATAAGCCGAACTAGTGCATTAGAATCGCTTCTTTGAACTGTCATTTATTGAACACGTCAAAAATACCTGAAGGTTTTGCAGAAGGAACAATAACTGGCCGTGGAGCGGCTAAAAAGAATAATAAAAATGATGATAGTCGAATGAACAGTACTGAAATATTAAAAAACACGAAAGAAGAACGTGATTGATATGACCCAGTTGATTAATTTAAGTCACAGCAGATATTATAATTATTAAAATTTAATGGCCGATACGACAAAGCAAATTTGAAAATACATTTAGGTAACTTGTCAAACAGTAAATTTGTCTCTATTTTTCATACAATAATAAATGATATCACTGGGAAAGTCCACCTTCTTCCATGCTTTATAATTAACATAAATATTACGTTATTTATCTGTAAACAGACTACAAATGAATTTGTTGAATGCAATGCAATTTCAGACTGTAAGATGTATTACCAATCAGGAGTCTATATGATTGTTAGAAAAGTGGGAAAGACCATTGAATCCTACCGTTATCATAGACTAGGATGTGTATATTTCACTGCAACAACTTTTTACTCAAAAGATTTGCATTGGAAATTACATGGCAAGTTCGAGCGCTTCTTTTTGGGGAAAATTGGATTGGGAAGACGCCAAGATTGTGTGCAATGCGTGTTCAACAACCTCCATACATAGCTTTTAATGAAACTTTAATAGCAAGTGAAATGAAAAAAGAATGAAAATTCGCGGTACGAAAATGTCTGCAATGTACGTCGATTTGCTGTATTCAATGGTATTGATTTTCCAGAATTCATGGATTTGCCAGATATTTTTCATTGTATGGAATTATACGATTATTATAGAAAATCCACTCTGCTCCATAGAATCTGTCAACTATATAAAGAATTTCAACATTTTTCCAGTGATACCTTGTGGTGGTCTGATATAAATATCCTCCTGTGAGATAGGTCTCTGAAGGGTTCCACTGGGTAATTTTACTCCAACAGTAATATGATCACCACCACCACCCTCTTTCATCAGTGCTTCCATAAAATAAACTTTGCCTTTCACCAACTGAACTGGAGATGAGGTTTGCGAAGGATCTCTTTAGAAAATACATAACAGCGATAAATTAGATTTCGTTAGATATTTTAATTGAAATGAAAAGCATTATAGGGCATGATAAGAGAAACTAAAAATAAAAACACGTGTTAGGAGAGTATGTAGGAACTCTGTGATAACCGGAGCTGTGTAGTAAGAAATTGTGTCAATATTCAATTTTGAAATACTCCTGCACGACATACTTGTCCCATTGATTAGGATTACTCCAAAGACGATCCTTGAACTGAAGAATTTGTTTCAAGTTATTCGGATTTTCATCTGAACTTATTGAAAGCCTGCACTGGTCATCACCAGCAACGTAGAATGTATAAGATCCAGTTTCAGGAGCCTAGAAGGGAACAAAAGATGTTTTAAAGCTCCTGAGTTCTCTATACGAAGCAAACGAACAATCTGAAAGAATGTTCCTGCGTCAGGAACTTAGTAATGAAGATATTTTTAGTGCATGAAAAGCAGTCAGTGATATGAAAAGATTGAATTTGTCGCTCATCGCGAACACACTTGCTATAGGGATGATCCAAATTGGTAAAAAAGGAAAATAATTGAACGAGATATTTTAATTGGCACGGTGACTGCGAACACATTTAGTCTATTCTAAATATCACGCCGCTTTATGCGGAGAAATGTGTACTAATTGCAAGTTGAAGAAAGAATTTTTAAAACTAAAAGTTTATCATTAAGTACTTAGAAACTTTATTACTAATAATGTCATTTCATGTTTGTTTAAAAATGTTGAGCCTTGAGACATTTAAATGACGTTCCTTATATAACAATATGGGAAGAAAATTCAATAGTGTTAAGTAGTAACTTACGACGTAGAAGGTTTTTAGTCGCAGTCCATAATTATCTCCAATGTTAGATGGTGAAACTAATCCTGGGACCATATTTGATGTAGAGGGCTTTTCCGGATAACGCGAATTAGCAAGCAGTGGAGCTAGAGAACTGCCGCCAATATTTCTCCAAATATCCATTAAGGCGCCTTTTTCTGATAAACAATTAGTAGAAATCAGCGAAATGTAAATTAAAATGAAATTAAGTTTATCTTTTCGACTGGAGCCATTAATTTAGTAATTTATAACACGAATATAACATCTTTCGCGCTAACTAAATTGCATCACATAGTAAAGTAAAGATGAAAATTCCTACCGTATGTTGAAGGTGGAGTTGGAACAGCATCAGCTAAACGAATGAAATTAATTAAACTAGGTATTGCGTAACATTGAAAATCTGTTTATTTTTGTTCAAGATAAGCCGTCACAGTCATATCTGTACTCTGATGGATATAGGTATGAATGAAGTTCATTAGATCAGTGCTGGAAATAATCCATTTTATTTTTCGGAAATCATGTGCATCCGCGGGGAAGTAAATTTCAAGTATCTTAAATGCATGAAAAAATGAACACTGTATACATGAAAAAAAAAGACAATTGCAGTTTCTGATTCCTCAACAACAAGTTGTAGATTGATTAGACAAGTTGAGTTTTTGTGATGATAGTTATGGAATGACTGGAAAATTTGCATGTATGTAATGCAGTTTTATCAATTTGATTACAAAATGTGAGTAAACAGAATGAAATAAGAAAATATTGCAAAAGTTAGAAAGTAAAAATAATATTGACTTTCAAAATTTTTTCCTCAGCATTTACGACTTAGAAATGCGCATTGATTTTACCTGGTGGAGAACTAAAGAGATCTTTTTTTGATACAGGTGTTTGAATAGTTCCACTTGGTAACCTAACTCTGACGGTTATATGATCAGGACCTCCTGCATCTTTCATCAGAGCTTCTATGAAATATACTCTGCCTTTCACAAGTTGTATGGGGCCAGTGGTTTGACGAGCAGCATCTCTTCAGGAAGGAAGAACGCCATGTTAGTTTATACAATTTACATGAAAAAATAATATACAAAATTTAATATACAGTAACTAAGATTTTGATAAGTAATGCCAATATTTGTTTCTAATTACGCAAACATTTTGTTGTTGTTTTTTCTGGTTGGAGATCTAATCTAAGGTCACAGAATTAGTAAACTTTATACTTACTTGTCAAATTGGTTGATTTTTGTCCACAAACCATGTGGAAATAGGATATACAACTTGAGATTATCTGGTTTCTCGTCAGTACTGATGGACAACTGACATTGATCATCACCTGATACATCGAATATATATGTCCCTGTCTCGGGAGCCTGATGATAAGATTTTAGACATTTAGGTTATTTGTTCCGCGAGCTTTTGTATTTACGAGAGTCCAGTTTGGCCCGTTCTTAAGGATTTTAGATGGTAAATGATAAGCAGTCTAGCAGTCAGCAAATGAAATGCCTTAAATGGTATTTAGTGACTCAAAACGAAATGAGCTAGTTAGTATTTATACCATCTGCTCGTATAAGGTTTTCATTAGTTACGTTTGGTAATTCTCTTTCTGTGTGTGAACAATGGAAATTGTTCGTTCTTAAGAACTTTGTTTCAATTAGGGATTCATCTTGGGACGGAGGCTATCATACCGAATAAGTACAAAGCATGGATGTAAAGTAATCAGTGGGCTCACAATTCAGTGCGTATTATCCTTGTTTTCTCTTACCTTATAATATGTAGTCATTCGCAGTCCATAGCTATCAGGTAAATTATTTCCAGTTTTTGGAGACTCGAGGCTGTCTATCTTCACTGTTGTGTCTGGTTGATTAGGATAACGGTCACTAGATGTCATCACCCATAATTCGTTTCCAGCAATATTGTTCCATGTTTGCATTTTAACGCCTTTGCCTGGATTAATGAATGAAACAGATTCTGGCTCTGACTAAACAATATTAACGTTGCTTAAGTAACTACCGTATAAGTAAATCAGCGTTAATTGAACAATGTAAGAGTACTTTAAATGCGAGTATTGCTGTCTCCTGCAGATAAGCAAAATCAGGAGTGTGTTTGAAATAATCATGTTTGAAAGACGTAGTATAATAGAAGAGTGAGAATTTATAAGCCGAACTAGTGCATTAGAATCGCTTCTTTGAACTGTCATTTATTGAACACGTCAAAAATACCTGAAGGTTTTGCAGAAGGAACAACAACTGGCCGTGGAGCGGCTAAAAAGAATAATAAAAATGATGATTGTCGAATGAACAGTACTGAAATATTAAAAAACACGAAAGAAGAACGTGATTGATATGACCCAGTTGATTAATTTAAGTCACAGCAGATATTATAATTATTAAAAATTAAAGGGCCGATACGACAAAGCAAATTTGAAAATACATTTAAGTAACTTGTCAAACAGTAAATTTGTCTCTATTTTTCCATACAATAATAAATGATATCACTGGAAAAGTCCACTTTCTTCCATGCTTTATAATTAACATAAATATTGCGTTATTTATCTGTAAACAGACTACAAATGAATTTGTTGAATGCAATGCAATTTCAGACTGTAAGATGTATTACCAATCAGGAGTCTATATGATTGTTAGAAAAGTGGGAAAGACCATTGAATCCTACCGTTATCATAGACTAGGATGTGTATATTTCACTGCAAATACTTTTTACTCAAAAGATTTGCATTGGAAATTACATAGCAAGTTCGAGCGCTTCTTTTTTGGGAAAATTGGATTGGGAAGACGCCAAGACTATGTGCTATGCATGTTCAACAACCTCCATACATAGCTTTTAATGAAACTTTAATAGCAAGTGAAATGAAAAAAGAATGAAAATTCGCGGTACGAAAATGTCTGCAATGTACGTCGATTTGCTGTATTCAATGGTATTGATTTTCCAGAATTCATGGATTTGCCAGATATTTTTCATTGTATGGAATTATACGATAATTATAGAAAATCCACTCTGCTCCATAGAATCTGTCAACTATATAAAGAATTTCAACATTTTTCCAGTGATACCTTGTGGTGGTCTGATATAAATATCCTCCTGTGAGATAGGTCTCTGAAGGGTTCCACTGGGTAATTTTACTCCAACAGTAATATGATCACCACCACCACCCTCTTTCATCAGTGCTTCCATATAATAAACTTTGCCTTTCACCAACTGAACTGGAGATGAGGTTTGCGAAGGATCTCTTTGGAAAATACATAACAGCGATAAATTAGATTTCGTTAGATATTTTAATTGAAATGAAAAACATTATAGGGCATGATAAGAGAAACTAAAAATAAAAACACGTGTTAGGAGAGTATGTAGGAACTCTGTGATAACCGGAGCTGTGTAGTAAGAAATTTTGTCAATATTCAATTTTGAAATACTCCTGCACAACATACTTATCCCATTGATTAGGACTACTCCAAAGACGATCCTTGAACTGAAGAATTTGTTTCAAGTTATTCGGATTTTCATCTGAACTTATTGAAAGCCTGCACTGATCATCACCAGCAACGTAGAATGTATAAGATCCAGTTTCAGGAGCCTGGAAGGGAGCAAAAGATGTTTTAAAGCTCCTGAGTTCTCTATACGAAGCAAACGAACAATCTGAAAGAATGTTCCTGCGTCAGGAACTTAGTAATGAAGATATTTTTAGTGCTTGAAAAGCAGTCAGTGATATGAAAAGATTGAATTTGTCGCTCATCGCGAACACACTTGCTATAGGGATGATCCAAATTGGTAAAAAAGGAAAATAATTGAACGAGATATTTTGGCACTGTAACTGCGAACACATTTAGTCTATTCTAAATATCACGCCGCTTTATGCGGAGACATGTGTACTAATTGCAAGTTGAAGAAAGAATTTTTAAAACTAAAAGTTTATAATTAAGTACTTAGAAACTTTATTACTAATAATGTCATTTCATGTTTGTTTAAAAATGTTGAGCCTTGAGACATTTAAATGACGTTCCTTATATAACAATATGGGAAGAAAATTCAATAGTGTTAAGTAGTAACTTACGACGTAGAAGGTTTTTAGTCGCAATCCATAATTATCTCCAATGTTAGATGGTGAAACTAATTCTGGGACCATATTTGATGTAGAGGGCTTTTCCGGATAACGCGAATTAGCAAGCAGTGGAGCTAGAGAACTGCCGCCAATATTTCTCCAAATATCCATTAAGGCGCCTTTTTCTAATAAACAATTAGTAGAAATCAGCGAAATGTAAATTAAAATGAAATTAAGTTTATCTTTTCGACTGGATCCATTAATTTAGTAATTTATAACACGAATATAACATGTTTCGCGCTAACTAAATTGCATCACATAGTAAAGTAAAGATGAAAATTCCTACCGTATGTTGAAGGTGGAGTTGGAACAGCATCAGCTAAACGAATGAAATTAATTAAACTAGGTATTGCGTAACATTGAAAATCTGTTTATTTTTGTTCAAGATAAGCCGTCACAGTCATGTCTGTACTCTGATGGATATAGGTATGAATGAAGTTCATTAGATCAGTGCTGGAAATAATCCATTTTATTTTTCGGAAATCATGTGCATCCGCGGGGAAGTAAATTTCAAGTATCTTAAATGCATGAAAAAATGAACACTGTATATATGAAAAAAAAAGACAATTGCAGTTTCTGATTCCTCAACAACAAGTTGTAGATTGATCAGACAAGTTGAGTTTTTGTGATGATAGTTATGGAATGACTGGAAAATTTGCATGTATGTAATGCAGTTTTATCAATTTGATTACAAAATGTGAGTAAACAGAATGAAATAAGAAAATATTGCAAAAGTTAGAAAGTAAAAATAATATTGACTTTCAAGATTGTTTCCTCAGCATTTACGACTTAGAAATGCGCATTGATTTTACCTGGTGGAGAACTAAAGAGATCTTTTTTTGATACAGGTGTTTGAATAGTTCCACTTGGTAACCTAACTCTGACGGTTATATGATCAGGACCTCCTGCATCTTTCATTAGAGCTTCTATGAAATATACTCTGCCTTTCACAAGTTGTATGGGGCCAGTGGTTTGACGAGCAGCATCTCTTTGGGAAGGAAGAACGCAATGTTAGTTTATACAATTTACATAAAAAAATGTTATTCAAAAATTAGTATACAGTAACTAAGATTTTGATAAGTAATGCCAATATTTGTTTCTAATTACGGAAACATTTTGTTGTTGTTTTTTCTGGTTGGAGATCTAATCTAAGGTGACAGAATTAGTAAACTTTATACTTACTTGTCAAATTGGTTGTCTTTTGTCCACAAACCATGTGGAAATAGGATATACAACTTGAGATTATCTGGTTTTTCATCAATACTGATGGACAACTGACATTGATCATCACCTGATACATCGAATATATATGTCCCTGTCTCGGGAGCCTGATGATAAGATTTTAGACATTCAGGTTATTTGTTCCGCGAGTTTTTGTTTTTACGAGAGTCAATTTTGGCACGTTCTTAAGGATTTTAAATGGTAAATGATATGCAGTCTAGCAGTCAGCAAATGAAATGCCTTAAATGGTATTTAGGGACTCAAAACGAAATGAGTTAGCATTTATACCAACTTCTCGTAAGGTTTTTATTAGTTAGGTTTGGTAATTCTCTTTCTGTGTGTGAACAATGGAAATTGTTCGTTGTTAAGACCTTTTTTTAATTAGGGATTCATCTTGGGACGAAGGCTATCATACTAGGCTGTTACGGTATCGAAAAAAACCCGATATCGATATGTCGAAAAAAAAATACCGATAATATCGATAGTTCGATATTTTTTTAAAATTTTTTCGTCCTTGAAAAACTTGTGTGCGCCTAACGTCCGATCGTCCGACACAAGAATTTTTAGGTAACGGAAAAATAAACATCACATAAAACTATGCAGTAATAATAAATTGTAATTGCTAAATTTAAACATTAATTTACACGATCAACGACGGTAAAATGGCGACTGCTGCATGGCGGAAATAGCCAAGTATTTTCGAGCAAGTCGACTCAGAAGCTGGAATTTTTTGCAGTGATATTACCACCAAAGTAACGGCCTAACGGGTCATCATCGCCATCGTTCGTAGGGATTCTTTTGTATTCGTCTGTTTCCTTTCTTGAGCTGCTACGGGGCGTCTGTGGGATGATCGAAGTCGTCTGCGATATCTGCCGCATGCTGGTTAGGGAAGCAAGGTCACGGTTATTTCAGATCCGTCAGAGCACCTCCTGCTCGCAGGCTAATTGTATATTGACTAGTAACAACTATTTCAACGGCTTTTTTCGTTTTAAATATTTTTAAATGTGTTTAAAGATGAGCAATATGTTATAAACGGGTAAAAATTATAAGGATGAAAAAACTTTGAAAAAAATGTGAAAAAAAAACATAAATAAAAAAGCGTTTTAATGAGTCCTCGAACCAGCGCTGCTCAAGCCATGTAACACAACGCGTCTACCCACTGCGCCAAGAATGCTCGCTGAAAAACTCGCATCAAAAATTATATTTAATTCCTAACCCTAACCCCAATCTGAGTTTAGGTGACTAGGTGCTCTGACGGATCTGAAATAGCCCTAACCGGGAGGCGAGCGTCTTTTGACGACATATGGGATGACATATCTTTTCCCCTTTCGAAATGATCCCAAACAGCGCTTGGCATGATAAAATATCGTAAGTTACCAGGTTATCGTCCAATTGAGATGAACTTGAAATAAACAATGTCTCAATGCTGGTGGTGACTCATACATGAAACGCGCTTGGAATGCATTACATTGAAACTTTTCACGAAAAACAACAAGGCATATTTGCTAATTAGACCATTAAAGCGCGTGCGATAATGATTAAAAGGTAATCAAAAGGCGATTAAAAACCTATTAGCTACTCGAAGAAATCCGAAAATATCGAAAATACCGAATTTATTTCGATATTTTCGATACATCAAATATCGATAAACCGAAAAAAGTAATATCGATAAACCGATATTTTAAAAAAACCGATATTTATCGATATTCCGATATACCGCAACAGCCTATATCATACCGAATAAGTAGAAACCATGGATGTAAAGTAATCAGTAGGCTCACAATTCAGTGCGTATTACCCTTCTTTTCTCTTACCTTATAATATGTAGCCATTCGCAGTCCATAGCTATCAGGTAAATTATTTCCAGTTTTTGGAGACTCGAGGCTATCTATCTTCACTGTTGTGTCTGGTTGATTAGGATAACGGTCACTAGATGTCATCACCGATAATTCGCTTCCAGCAATATTGTTCCATGTCTGCATGGTCACGCCATTTCCTGGATTACAGATCAGAGTGAAGAGATAAATTCGAATTAAAACACTTGAGCGCACTCGTGACAATAATTATATTTGACTGCCATGTATATAGAAAAATTTGTTGGCCGGGTATCGTTTAGTAACTTAGGGTACACATTCTAACACTTGCTGTACAGATTTAATTCCTAATATTGTCATCTACTTTAGCAGATTCCTTACCAATTGCTGACACCCAATCAGACTATCAGCCTTTATTTCGTACTATAATTTAACTAAAATCAGCCGTAAAATTACAGCAATTTTTTTTGTCCCATCTGGGAACGGGCACAGCAATGTTATGTTTCCGATCCCCAAAATTACCTGATGTTTTTCCTGGAGGAGCAACAACTGGTGGTTGAGAGGCTAGAAAAAATAAGAATACATTAGGTATGCCAAACGTAGTGTAACTCTGGGGATGACGTCATTGTTTTGAGTAATAGCTGAGCCTAATGGTTACTCAGCGATGATTCAAATTTTGACGCTTAGATTTTAACATTTAACTTTTGAAACAGCCAAAATTTATTTCAGGTAAGCTTTCAATGCTTTTATTTTTCTATAATTAATCATTATATATTTGTCAAACTGATATGATCCTGATATAATGCTCATAATCAGCATGCGTGCGTGCATGGTAAAATATAAATTAGATTTTTGTGACCGAATAAGATTTGTTGCGGATAGATCGAGGCCTTGTATGAAGCTAGAATGCATCATACCTGGTGGTGGTGTGATATAGATATCCTCTTGTGATATAGGTCTTTGAAGAGTTCCACTGGGAAATTTTACTCCCACTGTAATATGATCACCACCACCTCCCTCTTTCATCAGTGCTTCCATATAGTAGGCCTTGCCTTTCACTAATTGAACTGGAGATGATTGTTGAGAAGGATATCTGGAAAAAATAAGAGTAGATAGTTTAAAGTGCGTATGGTGTGATTTTTTTATTTTCATCATCATAGGGCTCGTCGTAGGGTGATTATTGCAGTGTTTTTTTTTAAACATGACTTGGTTGTGTCGTCGTTTGTACAGTTTTTTGTTTTCTTGGATAGTTTCTGACGAATATGTCATATGTTATTGCTGTGTGTGCATTAATATAACCACAAAAATTTCTTAAAATCAAATTAACATAAAGGAAGCAAAGAGCATAGCAAACGTTTTAACGCTTCGGGATGTTTCCGGCACAATACTAGAATGTTTATATGAAACACTGTATCAAGATTTGTTATTTTGTAATATAAAATGCTAAGTGACAGAAAGTATGTACTTTATGTCATAAGTTTTGTCCTTTGATTTTATTTACATATCATCTACTATGTTATAATTAAGAAGTAGAGATAAATTCATTCTTGAAATATCCTTGCATGACTTACTTGTCCCATTGGTTAGGTTTGGTCCATTGGCGTTTCCTAAATTGAAGAATTTGATTTAAGTTATTGGGATTGCCATCTGAACTTATTGAAAGCCTGCACTGATCATCACCAGCAACGTAGAATGTATATGATCCAGTTTCAGGAGCCTAAACGAGAAAAGAGCAATACAATCTTATTAGGCGCGTAGTCTGTTAATATTTCTGAAAGAGTTACAAGAAAGGCAATCCTTGGGCAATAAAACGTTTCTAAAAAAATGTGAAATTATGTTGCAGTTTCGAATATTTTTGGCGAAAAACAGTTGCATTAAGAGTGACACAGTAAATGTACCTATAGTTTTAAGGAACTTACCACGTAGAAGGTTTTTAATCGTAATCCATATCTATTACCAATATTAGCTGGCGAAACCAATCCTGGGACCTTATTTGAGGTATGCGGTCTTCCTGGATAACGTGGATTAGCGAGGAGTCGAGCTAGAGCAGTACCGCGGATTCTTCTCCAGGTATCCATTATTGCACCTTTTTCTAATGGATAATTGAAAAATATACCATGATGAATATTTATCAGGAAGTCTAAATTAATCCATGTTATAATCCATAATCCTTGCAGGATCGGTTATTCGGTTTTTGTCTAAACATTTCTCTTGACCTCAAGTATTTTTGGATGAAAGTATTTATGGTCTTGCGAAATAGTGGGACAAACTGGTCGTCAGTACTTAGATGATGAATTTCAATGGCCAGTTAATTCATTTTTTTGGCCTATTTTATTACCAAAGGAAATTTCAGGAACAGAATCGTAATTAATAATGTTTCAATTATATCCTGATTTGAAGGGATTTGAAGGAAATAAAGAAAAAATAAACATTGTTACCATAGGTTGATGGTGGAGTAGGAACAGCATCTGCTAAATAAGTGAGATTAATAAGATAGCATCAGATAACGTTGTATTTATAGCGCAAGAAAAGTCCTGCATGATATTATTACTTCACCCAATATATTTTTGCTTCACGCTTGGGAGCAGGTAAGACTCCCAGGAAATTGCCCCATGCCGAGTTTTTAGAGAAATCCAGAAATATTTTAAGTATTTATTGATTAACTGGTCTTCAAAACGTTAAATAAAGTGGAAAAAATGATATAAAATTTAAATTGGATTAACGATAGTTTAACGACACTTATAAACCAATGGTCAAATTATCAACGTCGTTACTCGTGTACTTTTGTTCAAACATGGTCAGATTAACCTTCATATGACGTTCACGACATATTAACGTATTTTCAAAAACATTTCAACATTTCACAGATAAAGTCGGGAAGTTTAAAAGTTGGAAATGAACAATTAAGATTTGCAATATTCAACTGCTTTTACCTGGTGGCGCAATAAAGAGGTCTTCTTTTGATACAGGTGTTTGAATAGTTCCGCTTGGTAACCTAACTCTGACGGTTACATGATCAGGCCCTCCAGCATCTTCCATCAGAGCTTCGATGAAATATACTCTGCCTTTCATAAGTTGTATGGGGCCAGTGGTTTGACGAGCAGCGTTTCTTTTTAAATGAAGAAAATAGTATTTCAGTTCTATTTGTTAACGAGTCCCTGTTTTAAAACATATCCGATGAAACCCTTTGCTTTCAGTCCCAAAGGCACATGAACTTTTAAGTACTGCTTTAATTATACAAGTAGAATTCCTTGTGTTGTTTAGATAATTGACCTAAGGGTTTAATGTAGTTTTACTTTACTCTAAATAATTCTATTTTATCTATGAAATGTTGAACTACCGAGACACGACCTAGCTGAGTTATTACCACATGCTGTAGGCTATAAAGCTATGTAGTTAGTCTGGATCTAACGTCGAAGACTTGTCAGTGATTTCAACAAATTTTAACATGAACTTAGTATTAATAAGGTAACCTCCATCGAAAATACATACTGTGGGATTTTTTATTTCTTTGATTGGTTCTTCTGTTGTTACAAATTTTTGCACTGTTGTTACAGATTTTTGCACTGTTGTTACAGATTTTTACACTGTTGTTACAGATTTCTGTACTGTTGTTACAGATTTCTGCACCGTTGTTAAAGATTTTTGCACTCCTATTCGGGATTAACTGCACTGAAATTAACCAATCACAGTCCAGATACCTTTCCTTGTATATTATTATGTAACTAACATTGGTATCTCTGTAGTGTAGTATAAACACATTAACGAACTTTTCACTACGTAAAGAGCATGCGTATGTTTACATCAACGTCTCGGTTTCCAAATATAATTACTATATAGCTAGCATACCAAACTATTTAACTATAAATATTCCTGTTAAAAATATGCATTTCACAGTTTAGAACATTTCCTGAGATTATTATAGAGAGAATCCTGGGAAGACCTGTTACTTACTTGTCAAACTGATTGACTTTCGTCCACATACGATGTGGAAATAGGATATACAACTTGAGATTATCTGGTTTTTCGTCAGTACTGATGGACAACTGACATTGATCATCGCCTGATACATCGAATATATATGATCCTGTCTCGGGAGCCTGAACAAAAAGATTAAAATTTATTACATGGACGCCATGTAAATTGAGCATTTCCCAAATGTGTTTGAATATGATGGTTAAGAATTTTTCTTTATATGTAACACGCATTTGAAAAATACTATTTGTGTTTCAATACTGGATAGCAACCATGTCTTCTGACGGGATGAAAAAGAATTTTGGATTGAATGGCATATTAACCGTCAAGCAAACAAACTGAAAAAGAATGGAAAGGATACGATTGCACTTTTCAGTTTATGTTGCATAAAACAAATAATTTTGTATAAAACTGCAGTCTGAACTATAAATGTGAGAATCTATGAAAAAAGTTTACGTTTTATTATTAGTCCTTTCAGGTATACACCATGAATTTTTAATGTAAACACATTAATTGTAACAGTAATTTAGTGACATTTCTCGCACCTTATAGTATGTGGTCATTCGCAGCCCATATTTATCAGGTAAATTATTAACACTTTTTGGAGAATCAAGACTGTCTATTGTCACTGTTGTGTCAGGTTGGTTAGGATAACGGCCACTAGATGTCATCCTCCATAATGCGTTTCCTCGAATATTGTTCCAAGTTTGCATCTTTACGCCTTTTCCTAAATCAAATCAAATGAGAATTTTATCTGTTGTGTTTTGAAATCAATGTCAGTCATTATGCTGATGTATGTCTTTCACAAAACAGATGTTTTCATCAAAACAGAACACTGACAATATTCATCGATATTGATTGCAGGATTCAGCAGCTTTGGAGTATATATATTTGTTCAGAGCTCTTATTTCAAAAGTGCCATATTTGTCCACTCAAAAGTTCATCCTGCAACATTTGCAACTGATAGAGAAACGGTTTGGAAAACATTGATTCTCACATTCATGGCCGCTTTGGACGTCAACAGCATATGCAAATTCGATCTAGTTGATGGGATATAATACTTGCAGGAACTAGAACAATGTTTCAAAATTTGCATACAAGCTTTCATTTTTAAGTCCAGCGTAGTTATGCATATTTTGGTAATCGATGTAACACCATGAGATTATGACAAATTTTCAATTACATTGTTTAGGTTGCTTACACCACAACACAGAATTGCATTGATATCAACGAGAACTAATTAAACACTTTTCTATTTCAAGCTTTAAGAATGCCTTAATACTACCTGAAGGGTTTACTTGAGGACTAACATCTGGTGTTTGTGGGGCTGAAAAGAATACAAATAAGTTATTGTTAATAATTCTGCATCAGTACAACAAAGTGTTACTTTTGCATATATGCTCTAGTTCTATGTGAACGAAAAACGACTGCGAAGCCCTGTGAGTTTGAGGTTGATGATGCTATAATTGTAAAAATAAACATACTATTTCACATAAAACACAAAGGTCATTACTGAATGGTGCAAGAGATTATTAGAAAGATAAGTAATTCTTCTTGCAAGTTCCAAAAGGATTGCAAATATAAAGTTACGTTATAAAGCAGTAAATGGTTTCGATAATTTATGTGCTTTTCCTTTTTCATTATTTAAAATATGTTATGTACCATAAACTATAAACACTACAAAAAAAATATGACTAAATTCAAAAAGAACATGAGTGAGATTTACAAGTTGTCTCATTGCATCTCGATGCAATTGCATCGTACCTGGTGGTGGTCTGATATAAATATCCTCTTGTGAGATAGGTGTTTGAAGAGCTCCACTTGGAAATTTTACTCCAACAGCAATATGATCGCCACCGCCTCCTTCTTTCATCAGTGCTTCCATATAGTATATCTTGCCTTTCACCAACTGGATTGGAGATGATTGTTGAGAAGGATCTCTGTAGAAATGGAAAAAAATTATAAGGCAATGACAAGAGGAAATAAAAACACTTGTTTGTGGAATAATGTGGAGTGGTGGTAAGAGCTACGTCGTAAACAAAGATACAGGTGAGCTTGTGTCAATATTCAATTTTAAAATACTCCTGCACAACATACTTGTCCCATTGATTAGGATTACTCCAAAGACGATCCTTGAACTGAAGAATTTGTTTCAAGTTATTCGGATTTTCATCTGAACTTATTGAAAGCCTGCACTGATCATCACCAGCAACGTAAAATGTATAAGATCCAGTTTCAGGAGCCTGGAAGGGAACAAAAGATGTCTTCACTCTCGATGGTATTATTTAGGAAGCACCTAAAAGGATGTTACTCCTTTTAAGCTCACTATATAAGAAAATTTTGCAATCACAAAAGCAATGGTAAGAAAGATTGTCTGTGCTGCTTGTTGAAAACACATACTCTTTATTGTGCTTCGAATTAGTGACAAGAGAAACAAATTGAAGCTGGGTATTTTAGAAGGGTGACTTTACGCGGACACGTTTAGTCTGTTTAAAGTAGCACGCCGCTACATGTACAGATAAGGAATTCGCGTTAATTACATGTCGCGTTAATATATGTCGCGTTAATATTTGTCGCGTTCATAAGGTGCATCGTCAATTTCCTATAATAAGGTATTAAGCGTACTGCAGTCAGTTACAAAATACAGCAAAATTTAGAGTTGGATAAACCTACCACGTAAAAGGTTTTCAATCGCAGTCCATAATTGTCTCCGATAAAAGCTGGTGAAACTAATCCTGGGACCATATTTGATGTAGAGGGCTTTTCCGGATAACGCGGATTAGCAAGCAGTGGAGCTAGAGAACTGCCGCCAATATTTCTCCAAATATCCATTAAGGCGCCTTTTTCTAATGGATGATTAGAAGAAGTTAGCGGAGCGGGAATTAAAATGAAATTAAATTTGATTTGTTAACTAGATTTACCAATTTTCTCAAAACAATTTAATATTAATTGTGTACTGGAATTTGCTCTATTTACTATAAATAAAAGCTGTTTCAAGATAAATAAAAGAAAATAATTCAATTAGTAAAAATATAAAGATTTCCACCGCGGTAATGCCATTAATTTTACAGCTCTATACGACCCTAATTTCCATGACTAACTAATATATACGACCGTTCTTAAAATATATTTATTTATTTAAACTATAACGAAGTAAAGATGAAAATTCCTACCGTATGTTGAAGGTGGAGTTGGAACAGCATCAGCTAAACGAATAAAACCGAACGTAATGTAGTATTGGAAATCTTTTCATTTCGTAGGGTTATCGAAGGTTCATTTTTGGGAATAGTCAACTTGTTTTTGACAATTATTTTCAATTATTTAGGAAAGTAACGAATGGAGTTTTTAATTTTTCCTAAAATAAATGCACGTTAAGATTCATTCCTTATTAGACAACCTGAAATCGACCAATTTTTACGTCTTACGATCCTAACCATTATATATTTTGAATTTTCTTCTACTACTTCGAGACAAGTTTAACAATTCCGCCCGGCCATTTCAGAAAATAGCGAAGCGAGGAGTCGTCTACCATTTATTATGTTATGGTTTAGACGTCGGACCATTTTGCCGCTTGTGCCCATACGGGATAAATTCTGGATTTCGAAATATTCGGAGTGATTAAACATCTAAATATTTTATTAGTTTTGAGAAAAATGTCCTGGAAGACTGATTTGGGTCTAAACAAGACCATTTGGTAACAAAAAAATGGCAAAGAACAAAAACAGCACTAAAATAAATTTAAAAAGAAAACGCAGAAAAATTAACAGCAGTTGAAGAGTGTAGCTTCAGCTTTTCAGGCACAAACGGGATATAGAAACCTTGATGGCTGGCATTTAAAAGCTATCAGCAACAAGAAGAAGAAAACTTACTCAAACATTTCCTATAGTTTATAGGTGAAGTCAACAAAACAAAAACGAGTAGCTAACTCCTGGGACAAGTAATATGTGCTAAAAATAACACGTCTCTTCTGACATGTTTAACAATATTTGAAAAGTATTGCCATTTTATTAATTTTAAATAGGTACAATTTTCCAAAAGAATAATCCGTCCATTTAATCCATGTTTCCTTGCAGGAAAGTTAGGTTGAAATGACAAGTAAAATTTGTTACAAAGACTTATGATTGTAGCTACATTTAAATCAAAATATACGACTAAATTTCTCGCCACCTACCGCTTTATACAAAACATTTAAAAAAAATGGTAAACATAGAAATGTAGTCGTTTTGCAAAAAAGCAAAGAATGATTATGTTCCATGGGTACAATTATCTTGGTCTCTATGTAAATACTGCCACATTAATGAATTTTTTCTGAAATGTTTTGAACTATTTTGATAATTATCTATAATTTATGTGTGTCCTAACCCTGTCGGCCACAATAGTTTCTAATATAATAAATGCGTACATCAGAAAATTCCTGTGTCAAAATCGCATAATTTAAACAGCTGCTACAGGTAATATTTGCAAATATCGATTCCTTTTACCTGGTAGAGTAGTATAAAGGTCTTGTTTTGATACAGGTGTTTGAATAGTTCCACTTGGTAACCTAACTCTGACGGTTATATGATCAGGACCTGCTGCATCTTTCATCAGAGCTTCTATGAAATATACTCTGTCTTTCACAAGTTGTATGGGGCCAGTGGTTTGACGAGCAGCGTCTCTTTGCGAAGGAAGAACGTAATGTTAGTTGTAAAATTTGCATAAAAAACAATATACAAAAATTAATATACAGTACGATTTTGATAAGTAATGCCAATATTTGTTTCTAATTACGCAAACATTTTGTTGCTGTTTTTTCTGGTTGGAGATCCAATCCAAGGTCACAGAATTAGTAAACTTTATACTTACTTGTCAAATTGGTTGACTTTTGTCCATAAACCACGTGGAAATAGGATATACAACTTGAGATTATCTGGTTTTTCGTCAGTACTGATGGACAACTGACATTGATCATCACCTGATACATCGAATATATATGTCCCTGTCTCTGGAGCCTATAAGTTTAGTTGTGAATGCTACAGGTAGAGTAGTGACTGTCTTCCCCTGGAAGCCTTATAATAAATTTTTGACATCGTGTACAGTGGCTTAAATGGGAAATCATGCTAAAATACTACATGTAAATCAAGAAGCATAAATTAAAGCACTGTTTTAGACCTCAAATTCTAAAGTACTGTTCAGTTAGTTTCAGCAGTAGAATATTCTTTTGTGCTCGAAATAATCCAAATTTCGATCCAAAGTTGGCAAGCTCGTTGCGAAGTTCAAAAGTAAATATTGAGATTGACAAGCCGGTTTTTAAACACAGCCTCTAACTAGCTCATGAATTAAAAAAATCCAATGAAATGATTTGTTTAACAATCGGTTAGTGAATGTGAAGGTTTAAACTTCGCAATGAGCGTGCGAACTTTGGAACAAAATTTGAACTATTTTGGTGAAAGATTTGTGAAATTGACTGTAATTTAGGTAAAATGTCATTTAATAAATATTTCCACTACCTTAAATGAGTAGAACGGTACTTGTAGAAGAGGCATGACAACGCGTTCAACTCTACAAGAATTAGTAAATAAATTAAATTTTTCTTTACCTTATAGTATGTAGTCATTCGCAATCCATAACTATCAGGTAAATTATTGCCAGCTTTTGGACACTCGAGGCTGTCTATCTTCACTGTTGTGTCTGGTTGATTAGGATAACGGTCACTAGATGTCATCACCCATAATTCGTTTCCAGCAATGTTGTTCCATGTTTGCATTTTAACGCCTTTGCCTGGATTACAGAGTAAAGAGTAGAGATATATTTGAAAATAAAAAATGTACACGATAAATGACGATAAGTGAATTTAGGTGAATGGTCAATTCCAGGGCCATTAGCTGCGGCGCTCAACCGCATTGTCTGGTGGACAAAGATGGTCATTAATGTATTTCAATTCTGCATTATTTAGTCTATTGTTATGTGCCCTATCTCGTCAGATCAGTTCAAAAGGTTTGAAGAACGCTGACACATGGTGCACAAAAATACCTGAAGGTTTTTTAGTAGGGACAACAACTGGTGGTTGAGGGGCTACAAAAATTAAAAAAAATTGTATAATAACAATTCAGCGATGATTCAAATTTTAGTAATTCAAACGTTTAGCAATGTATTAAATGTGTTTGAAATTAGCTTTAGTAGACGTATTATATTATCATTCATTATATATTTTCTACACTGTCATGACTCCTTCAATGAATAGAGGATCTATAATGATTACAATCGGAAAGCACACATTATAAAAAAACAAATAGGATTTGAATAAATGAATAAAATGAAACACTAGTTGTGAGTAAAACGAGGATTTAAATTGCATCATACCTTGTGGGGGTCTGATATAGATATCCTCTTGTGAAATGGGTCTTTGAAGAGTTCCACTGGGCAATTTTACTCCAACAGTAATATGATCACCACCACCTCCCTCTTTCATCAGTGCCTCCATATAGTATATCTTGCCTTTCACCAGCTGAACTGGAGATGATTGTTGAGAAGGAAATCTGCATAAAAATAACATTAGATAGCATTCAATGCGTAAGTAACGAAATTTTGTCGAGTATTTTCTTGATTGCGTTCGAAAGATGACTTAAATTCCCATTATAACGTCTTTTCTAGAACTTTTGTAACTTTGTTCTTTATCGAGATATTATAAAATTATTGGATATAAAATAATGAAATGCTCGGAATCCCACTACATAAAGAGTGTCTATGAGATGATTGTTAAGAAGGATATCTGCATAAAAATCGCAGTAATAGAGATTAAAATGGGGGATAAAACGATTCTTTTATGTTCCATTATCTCAGGGTTCATGAAGTCGTGGTTCTTACAATTTTTGTGTAACTTCAAGCATGAAAAGCGATTCATAGCTTTTTACTAGGAATTGCCGAATCTGCCATATGGTATTGCTGTATGTGTTGTTACATATTGAGAGAAACACGTTTGCACGTTTCTAGCAGCATGATACAATTTTTGCATGAAACACTGTACTAAAGTAGAGGATTCTGCAATAGAAAATGGTGAAAGTGTGGTTTTTGTTCTCTAGCTATATTTACCTTGTACGATGTTATAATGTGAAAGTAAAGATAAAATAATTCTGGAAATATCCTTGCATGGCTTACTTATTCCATTGATTAGGTCTGGTCCATTGGCGTTTCTTAAATTGAAGAATTCGCTTCAAGTTATTCGGATTTTCATCTGAACTTATTGAAAGCCTGCACTGATCGTCACCAGCAACGTAGAATGTAAAAGATCCAGTTTCAGGAGCCTAGAAGAGAAAACAGCAGCGCAATCTCAGGCGAGTAGTCTGTTAATATATCTGAACAAAGTAAAGACAATTACTCTTGGGCAATAAAGCGTTTCGCGAGGAAAATGAAAAGTTTTGTGCCAGTTTCAGACATTTTAGGAGACACAGCTACATTAAGAGTGACGTTATAATTTATTTAATATCTCTGCTTAGTTTTAAGGAACTTACCACGTAGAAGGTTTTTAATCGTAATCCATATCTATTACCAATATTAGCTGGTGAAACCAATCCTGGGACCTTATTTGAGGTATGCGGTCTTCCTGGATAACGTCGATTAGTAAGGAGTCGAGCTAGGGCAGTACCGCGGATTTTTCTCCAGATATCCATTATTGCACCTTTTTCTAATAGATAATTAGGACAATTTAAAAAATGGAAATTTATTTAAAGTATAAACTAATTCATTATTTCATAACCTATGCAAGATCAGTTTTATTACTTCTGCCTATACATGGTTCTTGATATAAGTCTTAGGTAAACATAGCTAACAAGGTTATTGCTCTAAATAGAGCGAGTATATACCGGTATATTTTGTAAAGGTAAAAAATGAAAGCATGTGATACTGTGGGACATATCAGTTAATCATGACCATCGACTAAATCAGCTGAGCACTCTCATGCGTTTGGCGTAAAGATGAGGAGATTATAGACATGGCTTTAGCTTGAAAATGATGATATTTTAGAATGAATTGTACGATTTTAAATCACAAATTCGAAAAATATTACTGATTTCAAAACAATTTTCCGGAATGGAATAGGAGTTATGTTTCAATTATATTCTGATTTGAAGGAAATAAAATAAAAATATACATTATTACCATAGGGTGAAGGTGGAGTAGTTACAGCATCAACTAGCAAAAAATAAATTAAAAAATATAATTTGATGTAACGGTAATGGACATGTTGCATAATAGACTAAAGGTCCAACTATAGGCAAGAAGAACGAAATCTTTTACTATAGTTAGAAAGGGCGTGTTAAAATTAGTAGAATTGCAAAGTTTGTTGGCTAGATGTTGTAAAGTACGAGAAATATAGCCCTGCGAAGTTCAAGAATTTTGTAATACTCGGGGAAAAAGTTGCCATTTTTGAGCTAAAATTGCCGCCATTTTGGTAACTTTTTCCGCGCGCAAAACAAATACATTCAAGCTTTTCAAAATTTGCAAGGTTATATTTTCCGTACCTTACTCAATACTGTATAGCTAAATATTTTACTCCTGCTTGGGAGAACATAGCTGTCTTCTATCAACTCCGAGATATTTGATGCTGTAATTTTTTATTTTGGGAAATATTCACTTTTGAATGATTGAAAAATGTATCTGAACATGATTTTAAGTCTATAAAGTAGACGATAAGATAACTTTACGAGATAGGCGATGAGTTAAAAAGTAAATGAAAAAATTATCCGAAAATGAAAAAATCCGAAAAGGGGGGATGTATTTATATATTGGTGCTCTGCTCGCCGATTTTTTTTGGAAATAAAGACCAATAATAGCTGATTTCGAAAAAACGATTTGAAGGAAGATATGAATATTCACCCCTTACACTTTAATGCATATTTATGCTTTAGTTTCGGCCCTGCATGCCGCGTATTAAGGGTTGTGCGATTTCTAAATTGACTATTGTTGATCAAGTTGAAAAAACAGTTTAAACTAGATTAACTATATTTTAGTAATAGCTACTTCAAGAACGTTCATATGAAGTTATCAATGATAAGAACAGTAATCACGGTTAAATCATCGCTCACGCGACGTTAAGTAGAGATTAAAATTAAAGTGAATATCCTATAATCACCATGAATTGACATAATATCTATATTTGTTTGTTCATGATGAATGGAGGCTGGTAAAACAAGGTCAGAAGAAGCTTAAGGTTGGAATGACGATGCTGACATATTCACTTATTTTCAACAAAATTTCCTTGCAAATGTTGATCGGAAAATTTAACAATTGAAAGTGAACAATAAATACTAGCAAACATCAATTGTTTTTACCTGGTGGAGTAGTAAAGAGATCTTCTTTTGATACAGGTGTTTGAATAGTTCCGCTTGGTAACCTAACTCTGACGGTTATATGATCAGGACCTCCTGCATCTTCCATCAGAGCTTCGATGAAATATACTCTGTCTTTCACAAGCTGTATGGGGCCAGTGGTTTGACGAGCAGCGTTCCTTTTTGAATGACGAAATTAGTACTTGATATTGGTTACTTTGTTAAAAATGATCGTCAAAAAAACATATACGAATGAGATAAAACGATTCTTCCAGTCCTAAATTAAAGCCTGTTTTCAACTTCAACCGTATCGTAGTAAAACTTAGCGTATTTCATTGTTTCGTAGAACACTCAAGCAGAACAAATTATATGAACACAATAAAATACGCAACGTTTCGCTACGATACGATTGAAGTGGAAAACGGGCTTAAGGGCACAGCATTTTGTGGCATTCACTCACTGCAGTTATTCGACGTAAGCACAATTTTCCACGACATTTAGGTAGTGAAGGATTCTTCGTTTTGTTTGACTTCCATTACACTACCGACAATGGTAGCGTTATAGTTACTATAAATCGTTGCAAGCGCTTTATCGACAACTATTCGTGAAAAATGTTGTACTTTTATACAGTTCATTCAACTTTTTACGCATTCCTATTGAAGACATAGAGAAATAGATGGATGCAAGATGCCCCCTTGAAATTTTTAGGCTGACTACTTACCTGTCAAATTGGTTGTATTTCGTCCACATACGATGTGGAAATAGGATATACAATTTGAGATTGTCTGGTTTTTCGTCAGTACTGATGGACAATTGGCATTGATCATCACCTGATACATCGAATATATATGATCCTGTCTCGGGAGCCTGAACAAAAAGATTAAAATTTATTACAAGGACTTCATGTAAATCGAAAATTTCCCAAATGTGTTTGAATATCATGGTTAAGATTTTTTTCCAAGTAACAAGATTTGAAAAATACTATTTGTGCTTCTGAACTGGATAGCACCCATGTCATTTGCGCGTGATGAAAAAGAATTTTGGGTTGAATGGCATATCAACCGTCAAGCAAAAGAACCGAAAAAGAATGGAAAGGATACGATTGCACTTTTCAGTTTTTGTTGCCTAAAGCAATGAACTTTGTATAAAACTGCAGCCTGAACTATGATTGTGAGAATCTATGAAAAAAGTTTATGATACATATTTGTAAAATATATTATTACTAATTTCATGTGTACACCATGAATTTCTGTTGTAAATACGTTAATTGTAACAGTAATTTTGTGACATTTCTCTCACCTTATAGTATGTGGTCATTCGCAGTCCATATTTATCAGGTAAATTATTAACACTTTTTGGAGAATCAAGACTGTCTATTTTCACTGTTGTGTCAGGTTGGTTAGGATAACGGTTACTAGATGTCATCCTCCATAATGCGTTTCCTCGAATATTGTTCCAAGTTTGCATAGTCACGCCATTTTCTAAATCAAATCAAATGAAAAATATATTTTTTGGATGTTGTGCTTTGAATTAAGACAAAGTCATTTGTTGTTAAGTGAATATTTATCTTTATCAATGGAAGTTTCTATCCAAGCACTGAAAATATCGATATTCAATATTTATCACATATTGATCACACATTAGTATGCAAAAGAGTAATCAAATTCAAAATAAGATTTATCAGCTTTGCATAATAACGTTGTATAAAGCTGTTAAAACGCAAACAAAAACAACCTGAAATAAATACATTAAGGAGGCGAGTCTGTCATTATGCTTTAAAATCAGCATTCAAGTTCTCATTACGATTTTTGTATCGAGAAACTATTTATCATGGCTTGAAAGTATTCATCAAGTTTCGAGCTTTCTGAAAGTCATAGTACTACCTGAAGGCCGGTTTCCTGGAGGATTGACGACTGGTGGCACTGAAAAAATGCAAATAAAGGTCACTTGATTAAAGATTTGTATCTTTCTTATTGTGCTTTGGAAACAATATTAGTAATTTTTGTCACTATACATTCAAGCGAAGGTAGTGGGGATTTATGCTTTTAATAAACAGAAGTTTTTAGCTACCTAAACAATGAAAGCTTCAAATTTCAGTACAATTTTACATTTGGTCAAATTAAATTTTTATTATTTCATATGTACTATACATTAGCCAAGTTAATCCATAGTGTAAGAACTTTGGCAACAGAGAAAAAAATGGTTGAGAAAATATTAATTGATCGATTTCCTATTTATATGTCAGCATCATAGTGTATTCCAAGAGGAATAGGTTGATACGGTAATAACTAGAAGGAGTAACCAACCGACAATACTCATCGGGTTGCATAATATATTATATAAAGCTTTTGAAATACACAGAGGAAATTCCACGAAATATAGCACGGCTTAGTAAATAATACAAACACTATAGTAAAGAATTACGATAGTAATTGATGTTTTGAATCAGCATTCATGTATTAAAATTTTAACATGTTCGGATAGACATGTGGATCGATCAGAGTGTGAGATTTTGTAACATTGGGCATGCAAGTACGTTGTTTAGGTCACGCATGCGGATGAGAACTCTACGTTGTTCCGTAATTCTGGTTTGAGCTTTCTGAAAGTAATAAATTATACTACCTGAAGGTTTTGCAGGAGGACTAACAACTGGTGCTTGTGGGACTGAAAAGAATACAAATATTGATTACAAAAAACTTTGCAGTGAAAGACTGAGCCAAGGGTGACTTTATCATGTACTCTATGGTGAATATACATGAATAATACCAGACAGTCAAAATATATAAAAATGATTGAGAAGCTCTGAGGGTTTGTGGAATTGCTGGGTCATAAATTATAACCTTATACCGTTCCCAAGTTTTAGCTAAATGCTGCACGAGGAACATAACAATCTCTTAATGCAGTTTTCATAGCGACTATTTAAAGTTGAAACAGTTATAATTTAATATTTGACAGGAATAAAATATTCAAATTACCTCGTGCACGAGAGTCTCAAATTTCAAACATGGCGGTGCATGTCATACCTGGTGGTGGTCGGATATAGATATCCTCCTGTGAAATAGGTCTTTGAAGAGTTCCACTGGGCAATTTTACTCCAACAGTAATATGATCACCACCACCTCCCTCTTTCATCAGTGCTTCCATATAGTATATCTTGCCTTTCACCAACTGAACTGGAGATGATTGTTGAGAAGGAAATCTGCATAAAAAAAGCATTAGATAGCTTTGAGTGCGTAAGGAGCGAAATTTTGCCGAGCATTTTCTTGATTGCGTTGGAACTATAACTTAAATTCCCAGTAGTTACCTTTTCTAGAACTTTTGTAACTTTGTTCTTTCTCGAGGTATTATAAAATTTTTGGACATAAAAAAATGAAATGTTTGGAATAACACTACCCAATGAGTGTCTATGAAAATAACTGAAATTGCACTTATAAATGCGTATATAAGCTATGTTTAATCACGAAAAGCCGGTTGTTCGAAGCTCGTTTAGCTTAATTAAACGGAAGAACAACAAAGTTTGTGTATTCATTAAGAACAACCGGCTCTAGGACTCCTTATTTTTGTGCAATTGTTTGATTACTTCGAAAAAATGAAACATTTTTATTGTGATGCCACACGTTGTATTATTTGCATATCCCAGAATGCAGAATATCTCGACAAGGAAGGAAGTTATAAAAATTCTAAATAAGAGTCATGCAATTCTTATCAACAGGTATAACTCCTATTTGCATAATTTTTCTTCAAATTTAACAATAACGGTGACATTTAAAACCTAAATGATTGGCCTGTTGAACTTTGAAAGTATTATCTCTGTATGTTAAATATTGAGCGCCCTAGAGCACTTTAAAATACGATTACCTTTTTTCATACAACTGTATAAATATTAACTACCGTGTACAATGCTATAATGTAGAAGTAGAGACTAATTTATTCTTGAAATATCCTTGCACGACTCACTTGTCCCATTGGTTAGGTCTGGTCCATTGGCGTTTCTTAAACTGAAGAATTCGTTTCAAGTTATTAGGATTCTCGTCTGAACTTATTGAGAGCCTGCACTGATCATCACCAGCAACGTAGAATGTATAAGATCCAGTTTCAGGAGCCTAGACGAGAAAAAAGCAACACACAAGTGTGTTGTTAGTTGGTAAACATTATTTGAATGAGCTAATTTTTATAAGCAATGAAGCTTTCTGAAAGACCATAAAAGCATCGAACGTTCGTGAAAGAAGTGGTGCCCTCTCGCTCTTTATTTTCAGGAAAGCATTAATTCATGCAAAAATTTAATGTGGTTAATTTTCAATCTTACGATATAACAAACAGCTTTGCGGGCAAAAGTAGTCACATACTCCATCTCAGTAGTAAGCATTCTTTTACCCTCATCTAAAACAACGCGCACGTGCAGCAAAGGACGAAGAGGAACTGAAAACCAAGGCAGAGATCTGCAATGTATTAATAAAAATTGTTTTATGTTGAAGCATGGAAGTCGGATGGAAACCTGTTGTAAAAACAGTCTGACCAGCATATAGGGTTTGGATTGTATCGTCACTGCAAGGCAGTTTATGGTATCGATATTATCAATGACCCTGAATTTGGTGAGGCTAACAAAGTTTTTCTTGCGAAGTGTGTTGAGCTAAATCTGCAGGGTCTGGTTAAAGTCGAACATAAGTCACCGATCTGTGGAGAAGTCCTAAGAAATTACACGAAAGCGGTGCCTAGCTTCAATCAAAATAATCCGAAAACACTCCGAACCAAAGCCTTTTTTCAGATTTTGCTGTATTTTTGTTGACGGGGCGGACAAAACGTCCGAGAATTGCGAAAGGACAATTTTTTATTTCAAGTTAACAAAAGAGGAGCAAGGTATGTTTGCAAAACAAGAGACTAGCTGACAAAGAACCGAGGAGAGGACGACAAAGGGTTCGAAGGTGGGACAATGTTCGGGAAACCAGGTCCTCAGATCCCAGTGGCTTCATTTGAATGGTATTTGCAGCACATGAATCCGACATGCGAGTTTCTCTTTCACCGTCCAAAGAAAAACATCAGCCCATCTGATGATTTATGGTACGATAACACGGTGAACGATCGCTTCAATAAGAGCAACTTCAGTAACTATCCTCGACAACTCGGGATTTGAAGCTCGTCATATTATGGCTGTAAGCGGGCGCAGAAGTGAAGCCAGTATCCGAAGTTACAGCAAGACTTGTATGTCAACAAAGAGAAAGACGTCCGAAATCCTGACTACAGCTCAAGTAAACGAGCAGGAAGCATGTCATCGTGAGAATCAGCTTTCACCTACTCTGAGTCTTTCACAGGAAGAAACACATATAAAAAACTCGCCGGTTACAAAAGCTTTTAATTCTTTCAACTGTAATGTAAACTTTCGAGAGTTAACTCTTTTAGGCTGCGTGTCTTTAAACTCAATATTTACAAATATAAACTTGGTTTAAACGTTGTTTGATTAAGCTTCTTTTATATGAGGCTTGAATCTAAATACAGTACATTCCTTGTAAACTTTTCTGTTTTGAAAGTACAGTACTGCCTAGAAGTAACTTAACACATGCGGTTCGGTCGCGGTTCGTGCGGTTTGCGGCTGCGGTTCGTGCGGTTCGCGGTTACGGTTCGTGCGGTTCGCGGCTGCGGTTCGTGCGGTTCGCGGTTACGGTTCGTGCGGTTAGCGGTCGCTGTTCGTGCGGTTCGCGGTTGAGGTTCATGCGGTTCCTTAGCTGACTGTGCAAAAATCATTGCGGCGTATTCCGACATTGTCCGAACTTTACATTTTATTATGCGACGATCGTTCGGTGTTGAACGGTGTTGAATAATCAAACATACTATTTACAAATTATAAAACAAATCGCAAAAATACTTGACAATACTATTAATAGTAAATTGCGATGTCTAATACGTAGCTGAATTTTCTATTTGAAAAGCTGAACTATGTAGGTTTATTAAAAAGAAAGATACTTTATAAACCTTTTATAAAACTTTTTTGCCCACAAAAGCAAGAATATGCACATTCGTATACACAGATTATTGAGAAAATACAGTGAAAAAAACAAATTTAAGAGCTCACAATTTATCCGCATAAATAAATTAGTTTCTGTTTACATGTAGCGTGATTATGATGAATTAACAATCAGAATCCATCGCAAATATAACGGGCTAAAAATCACTCATTTACGCATTGCCTTTGGCTTTCGCGATCACTGAAGCCTTGGCCAACGCTAATTTGGTGTCTAAACAATAACATCAAAAACTAATACATTATGAATTCGTTCGGCGCAAAACGTCATACTGGATCAATCTCAGTAACAGCGGGCAGCACGCGGTCGATACGAGGACGGCACGCGGGCGAACCGCGGTTGGCCCGTAAGCGAGCCGCGGTTCGCCCGCGAGCCGCCCTCGTGTCGACCGCGTCGAGCACGCGGGCGAACCGCGGTTAAGCCGCGGTTGGCACGCGGTTGACCGCGGTTTTCTGTTAAGTTACTTCTGAGCAGTACTGTAGCTAATAAAGTTGACGTGTTCATATGCAATAGTGTAACAAAATGTGGGGCTTACTGAACGGTTTTACTTAAATTAAAGGCAGTTGAGAGCCTGTATTAAGTATTAAATTATAATTGTATAACAAACAATTATTGAATTCGGCTTTCGCATGGTATCAAGATTTATGACAGATAACTTTAATCTCAGCCTGAAAAATCTTGCTATCACGCTCAGCCTCATCCAGTAATTGTTAATTATATTGTTGATATCTATATTTAACGTTCAGGAACTTACCACGTAAAAGGTTTTTAATCGTAATCCATATCTATTGCCAATATTAGCTGGCGAAACCAATCCTGGGACCTTATTTGAGGTATGCGGTCTTCCTGGGTAACGTGGATTAGTGAGGAGTCGAACTAGGGCAGTACCGCGGATTCTTCTCCAGATATCCATTATTGCACCTTTTTCTAATTAATAATTAGGACAAGTTAAACTAATCTATCAATTTATAATCCATTCAAGATTAGTTTTATTTTTTCTGCGTAAATATGGTTCTTGATATCAGTCTCAGGTAAGAATAATTAACTAGGTTATCGCTCTAAATAAAGCGAGTATATACCCGTCTATTTTGTAAAGGTAAAAAATGAAAGCATGTGATACTGTCGGACATATCAGTTAATGATGACCATCGACTAAATCAGCTGAACACTCTCATGCGTTTGGCGTGAAGATGAGGAGATTATAGACATGGCTTTACCTTGAAAATGTTGATATTTTAGAATGAATTGTAGGATTTTTAATTAAAAACTCAAAAAATATTACTGATTTCAAAACAATTTTGTGGAATAGAATAAGGGTTAGTAATGTGTCAACTATATCCTGATTTAAATGAAATAAAATAAAAATAAACATTATTACCTATGGGTGAAGGTGGAGTAGTTACAGCATCAGCTAAATAAATGAAATTAAAAGATAAGATTTGATGTAAGGTTAACAAACTTTTCTTTGGAACTGTCGATAAGAAAATTTAACAATAAAAAATGAACAATTAATACTAGCAGACATAAACTATTTTTACCTGGTGGAGTAGTATAAAAATCTTCTTTTGATACAGGTGTTTGAATAGTCCCGCTTGGTAACCTAACTCTGACGGTTATATGATCAGGACCTCCTGCATCTTCCATCAGAGCTTCAATAAAATATACTCTGCCTTTTACAAGTTGTATAGGACCAGTGGTTTGACGAGCAGCGTTCCTTTTCCAATGAAGAAATGGTATTTGATATTTGTTACTTTGTTGGAAATAATCGTTAAAAAACCATAAAGAATAAAAAAGTCCTCCACTCCCAAAGTCAGTTTTCAACTTCAACTTCAACCGTATCGTAGCGAAAAGGTAGCGTATTTCATTGTTTCGTGAACACTGAAGCAGAACAAGTTATATGAACACAATAAAAGACGCGACGTTGCGCTACGATATGATTGAAGTGGAAAACGGGCTTAAGGGCACGGTATCTTTCGGCAATCACTGTAGTTATTCGACTCAAGCACAATTTTCGGCACCATTTAGGTAGTGATGCATTCTTAGTTGTTTTTTTTTTTGCTGCATTACACTGGCGACAATGGCAACGTTACAGTTACCGGTCTGGGTTAAGACCATGAAAGCGCTTTATCGAAAACTATTCGTGAAAAATATTGTTACTTTTATACAATTCATTCAACTTTCCACGTGTCCCTATTGAAGACATAGAGAAATCGATAGATGTAAAATGTCCCCTGAAATTTGCAGACTGACTACTTACTTGTCAAATTGGTTGACTTTCGTCCACATACGATTTGGAAATAAGACATACAACTTGAGGTTTTCTGGTTTTTCGTCAGTACTAATGGACAACTGACATTGATCATCGCCTGATACATCAAATATATATGTCCCTGTCTCGGGAGCCTTTAAAAAAGGTTTCATGAAAACTTATTAGCATGAACGTCACGTGAACGAAGTCTACTTGTTTTACTTTTAATTGTTTCTATGTTTTTAATTTTTTTGTCTATGTAACAAATGTTTGAAACTGAATACAGGAATACACCTTATTTTTTGCACGTGCTCTAAATGAGTTTTTATTTATATAACGTTAATAATAATCTTTGTAATAATATAACAGGAATGATATTTGGACGGTGAATTTCAGTGCAGTGAATCCCGAATAGGAGTGCAAAAATTTTAACAATGGTGTCTGTAACAACAAAATCTGTAACAACAGTGCAAAAATCTGCAACAACAGAAGAACCAATCAAATTTGACGTAGTAATTGCAAATAATTATTCTTAACAAAACAAAAACAAACATGGCGGATGAATTTAGAGCGATTGCGGTCAAATTTAACGTACTTTAACAACCCCAAATGGCAATCTTAACGAACCTATTTATTTAAATAAAATACATCACTATTGGGAAGTTCTGACTACTTTACACATACTTATGACGACGTTATGGGCGTAAATTTAAAGTTTTTAAGGAAAAAAGTGAAGGGGAGGGATCGCGATGTAAGTAGCTACAGTTGTATTGCGTATTCTTGTTTCGAATATTTCCATTTATATTATTAACAAGTGATAGCATGGTTTTTCGTGCAAATTTGAAATAACATGCACTCACCCGTGCATGTTATTTCCAAATTGTACTCGAAATTATGCTATTACCTAAGTATACTAATTAGTTTTGCAAACGTCATTCAAACAAGCTGAAATGAACCTTTAAGTTTTAATGAACGGAACAGTGTAATAGCACAAGAAACACGATGAACTTAATGGCAGCATTTTCAAATTGTTGTTATATTTTCTTGGTAAGATTTCCACCCGGTAAAGATGCAGTATTAACCAGATTTCACTGTTTTTTTATAATTTATTGCGGCTGATGTACGAATACGCTTTACAGTTCTTGAAAAAAAAGGACTTAAAACTTTTCTTTTCAAGAATTCTGGAAATTGTAAGAAATCATAAAACATTTTAGGTTTAGATCATGCATTTATAATGTTGTTAAACACATTGACACATCACACGTACCTTATAGTATGTGGTCATTCGCAGTCCATATTTATCAGGTAAATTATTAATACTTTTTGGAGAATCAAGACTGTCTATTTTCACTGTTGTGTCAGGTTGGTTAGGATAACGGCGACTTGATGTCATCCTCCATAATGCGTTTCCTCGAATATTGTTCCAAGTTTGCATGTTTACGCCTTTTTCTAAGTCAGATTAAATGAAAAATATAGATTTTGGATCTCGTGCTTTGGAATCAACCTAATGCCAAAATCCCGGCACAATAATATTTATTAGGTTCGCATAATATGTTGTTTATATTGTTATGTGTTATATGTGACATATAACAGCGTATGTTAATTTATCGCCTCCCTGCATGTATTAAACCATCATCCGCAAACTGTTTGTCGGGTTGAGCTTGGTTTTCTGTGCTGCTGAGTAATACAAGACCAGTCAAAGCCTTTATGGCATAATCATAGCTATGTGCCCAATTGTTAGCGCATTGCCGCTTTATTGTTTTAATCAATTTTTAATAATTAACAAGCAAAATTATTAATTAATAACTATATAGCACAGAAAAGGTGGGATATTACTAACGCTCGCTACACATAACATATCTATATAAGTTCTACATAAAGCTTTCAAAACAGGGAGGAGGGTGGGTAAAATTTCTTTCGTCCAATTTCTTGATGCGCACTGCAGCCCTCGTGGAATAGGAAAGGTGACCCGTTTCACCACCAATAAATAACGGATCTTCAAATCACATGACTATACTTGAATTAACTTACGCGCGCAAATAACCTATTTCGCATAATTGCTTCCAATTTTAAATTATTACGGGAAGCAATAAAAACTCTTATTGATGTGGCAATAAGCTCCTATATCATTTTTGCACATGGGCTAAAGAAATCTCCTTGCAATGCATGGCGACCCTCAAATGTAAACCGATTATGTTTATAATCAGCATTCAAGTTTTAATTTTGATTTTACGTGCATGTTTGCGGATATGTCGGTATAATCGCGATAGTTTTTAATTTGCGATAGAGTATGGCATTATTCCAAAGCGCGTTGCTTAGGTAAAGCAAGGTGATCACAAATGAACATTACTTTAATTCGAGCTTTCTTAAAATCATAATACTACCTGACGGCTTTCCTGGAGGACTAACGGCTGGTGGTTGGGCTGAAAAAAATAAAATAATGATCAAATATTTTAAGGATTTACATCTTTGGAATCAATGTAATTTATTGCTGTTAAGGAAGAAAAAGTATTGTCTTCTAAAAACCAATAGTCTTTATCCAAATACTGAAAACTTAAAGTTTTAGTATAGGTTATCATTTGGTCAAATTTGCAAAGGTACTACCATACATTCGTCAAATTTAACCATAACGTTGGAACATAAGCACCAGAAAAAAAGCCTAAGGTTGAGAAGATATTAATTCATCGATTTTCTTTTTCACACGGCAGCATCATGAATGGAGAATGGGATAATATTTGGTAAGAAAAACCACACCAACAATACTTATCAGCTTTGCATAATATGCTATATTATATAGGGCTTTTGAAACACATACAGGAATTTCCACAAAATTCATGCATTCGTACATTCATTATAGGTTTAACGTGTTTAAAAGTATGTTGGCAATTATTATACAGCCTTAATCAGAGTGTGAGATAATGTGAAATTTCCTATGTAAGCGCGCTGTTTAGGTTAAGCATGCGGGTTAAGCTTTTTGAAAGTCATAATACTACCTGAAGGGCTTGAAGGAGGACTAACAACTGGTGTTTCTGGAACTGAAAATAAGATAAATATTAATTACAAAAAACTCTGGAGTTGAAGACTGAGACAAGTGTCACCTTACTATGTACTCTATGGTTACACACATGAATATCACAAGACAGTCAAAACATATAAAGATGGCTGTAAAGCACTGAGGGTTTGCGGAAGTGCTGGATCGTACATTATACCGTTCCCAACGTTATTAACTAAATGCAGCACGAGAAACACAAAAAACTTCTGGATGCAGTTTCCAAAGTGACTATAGACCAAAAAATATAGTAAATTTTTACACTTTGTATTTCTTTATACCATTTCAATCAAAAACAATTATTTATTAATAATTTAATATTTAAATCAAACGGGATATTTAAGTTACCTCGTGTACGAAAGTCTCAAATTTCAAACATGGCATTACATCATATACCTTGTGGTGGTCTGACATAAATATCTTCTTGTGAAATAGGTCTTTGAAGAGTTCCACTGGGTAATTTAACTCCAACAGTAATATGATCACCACCACCTCCCTCTTTCATCAGTGCTTCCATATAGTATATCTTGCCTTTCACCAACTGAACTGGAGATGACTGTTGAGAAGGATATCTGCATAAAAATAGCATTAGATAGTGCTGATTAAGTAGCATTAAAAGTGCTTATGAAACGCACTTTTATCAAGTATCTTATTGATATCATTAGAACGATAACCTAAATTTTGTAAATGTGTTCTTTGTCGAGATATCATAAAATTATTGGATATGTGTGACATCACCCTTCATAATGAGTGTCTATGAGATTGCCTATTTTGTAGCACATAATATTAATAAAAATACCTGAAACTTCACTTGCATTTGCGTAAGCTATAATTAATCACATAGTGCCTTATTTTTGTGCAATAGTTTCACTACTTCGAAATAGATGAAGCTTTTACAAAAGTCATTACGCAATGTGATGTCACACGTTACTCATTTGCGTATCAAAAAATGCAAAATATCTCGACAAGGAAGGGGCTTACAAAAATTCTGAAAAAGAAGTTATATTATGTTTTTAAGTCATCTTTAAAATGTAAATGCTTCACAAACATTCGTTTCATAGGTAATTTAATTTTATCTCATTGTTTTTCATGACTGTGAAATATCATGTCGCTAATATATCATTTAACGATCCAAAACAAATCAGCTCAAGCAAAGCACACCCAACCAGAAATCAACAACACCAATGAATGCAACAGTCGACAGAAAAATTCGTGACTCTTCTCTGACATATGTCTAACCCAGAGCATTGTTCATCAAGCCATCGTGAAAAGAGAAGATACTGGTGAAGAAAAAAGCTATGTCGGGAACACGGAGGGGAAATTACAACGATCACACCAACTCATTTAGGAACGTGAAACATAGACACGCAGCCGTGCTCAAAAAATATATATGGCACTTGAGCGTTCACTTGAATTTTCGCTTAAATGGAACATCATTGAAAAACGTAAAAGCTACTCAAACCTCACTAAACGATGCAACCCATGCTTACATGAGAAATTTATACAGTAGTACAATATTCCGGTGGCTACAGGCCGCGCTGACAATTTTGTTTCTTTTAAGTTAAAAAGGAGCTGTCATATATTTTCTGGCTGAATATATACATTCAGAGACCACAAAACGCCCAGCCTTAGAAAGGTGTGTAAAAGTGTGACAAAACAAAAACAAAACGAAAAATAAACGACTCAAATGAAAATAACCGGTCGAAAGTGTATAAATTTTGCGAGAAACAAAAGTCGTGGCTGATAAGATGCATTAATTTTTATTATATAAAACCTCATTAAATTCTGTTCGTTTAATTGGTTGATTATGGTCACGTGATATTAAATTAATAGTTCCATTTTCTAAGAGTGCAATGGAAAACATTCCATTGCACTCCTAGGAGTGCAACAGTTTTCCCACTGCACTCTCACAATTCCGATCCCATCCGTCAAAAAGATCTTCGTACGGTCTTCGTAGTTTACTTTAGGCTGGTTTCGGTCTTGAGATAAATGCGAAATAATCCAAATAAAATTGACAAATTTTAATTAGGTTGGATAGTACACAAATAATGAATGTTTATGAGTGCAATGGTAAGAATATTCTCATGAGGTGAAAGATTGATTGTTCCATTCAACGAGGCGATAGCCAAGATATGATTAAATTTAAAGAGATTTTTAATAAGTTCCCAAAAGGTGAAATTTTGCGATTTGAACCGGCACTTTCTATCTAACTCGTTTTTCCTTAATTTATCTTAAAACTTAACATAACGGCAACATTTAAAAAATTATTATCTCTGTATGTTTAATGAGCGCTCTATGATTCACCATATTAATACTGTGTACAATGCTATACACTGCGACCCACGATATTAGTTTTATAAGGTATTTATGCGGTACGTATTCAAAATGAGCATTGCTATTCATTAAAACTTACGAACATCAAAACAAAGTTGTGAGAAGATCTTTACGATGTTGATATTTGCTGTTAGTCACATGACTGAAAAAATATGGCACTGTTCCATATTTGAGGCGGACCACGCTATTAGTTTTAAAAATATGATAACACGATAGGACGTCGTTTTTAACTTAATTGGAAGTGGAGAAGACATTCTTTAACCAAAAACAGCACAGGTAACAACAAGAGAATGTTTTAGTTAGAAAATAAACGAACTTGGTGTCATAGTTGAAGGATTTTTCAAAGATTACGTGGAACGGTGGAAAAGAGGGATTCTGGATTTCTAAAATGGATAAGAATGGGAGGTATTAGGCGTTTGAAGGAGAACTGTTCGTAAATTATCATGATCAACGTCTATCAACATTTTGAGAAAGTTTGCTTTGCCATATATCCCCAAAACTAGTAATGATTGATTCCTGGTAAGCAATAATAATTCTAAAAGTGCCTCCACTGGTCGTGGAATAAACGTTTGGCACTGGATTGAGGCAAAAAAATGCTTGAGAGCACAACAGAAGTTTGTCCTTTTGACGGGCAGACGAAATCAGCATGATAAAGCTTGGAAAATGCATGCATGGTTTAGATTGTTGATATTCAATGATGGTATGTGAATGGCGAGGCTAAGGAGTCAACAAAAAAGTGGTAAAGTAAACGAGTTCTGCTGGTGACAACGGAAATAGGGATCAGAGGTCTCTTTTGCACATTTAGGCACATATGAAGACATGTTGGTTGCTAATAATACGGATCTAAATGATCGTTCTACCACTTCTTTGGCAGGTACCTAAAACCTTTCATCAGAAGTTCCTTTTCCCAGCATTAGGGCATTATCATACTGATCTCGACTTGTCTGTCTCGACTTGTTGTGCTCTCAAGCATTTTTTTGCCTCAATCCAGTGCCAAACGTTTATTCCACGACACCAGTGGAGGTACTTTTAGAATTATTATTGCTTACCAGGAATCCATCATTGCTAGTTTTGAAGATATATGGCAAAGCAAACTTTCTCAAAATGTTGATAGACGTTGATCATGATAATTTACGAACAGTTCTCCTTCAAACGCTTAATACCTCCCATTCTTATCCATTTTAGAAATCCAGAATCCCTCTTTTCCACCGTTCCACGTAATCTTTGAAAAATTCTTCAACTATGACACCAAGTTCGTTTATTTTCTGACTAAAACATTCTCTTGTTGTTACCCATGCTGTTTTTGGTTAAAGAATCTCGTTTCCACTTCCAATTAAGTTAAAAACGACGTCCTATCGTGTTATCATATTTTTAAAACTAATAGCGTGGTCCGCCTCAAATATGGAACAGCGCCATATTTTTTTCAGTCATGTGACTAGCATCAAATATCAACATCGTAAAGATCTTCTCACAACTTTGTTTTGATGTTCGTAAGTTTCAATGAATAGCAATGCTCATTTTGTTTACGTACGGCATAAATATCTTATAAAACTAATATCGTGGGTCGCAGTGTAGTGTAGAAATAGTGATAAATTGATTCTTGAAATATCCTTGCATGACTTACTTGTTCCATTGGTTAGGTCTAGTCCATTGGCGTTTCCTAAATTGAAGAATTCGTTTCAAGTTATTCGGATTTTCATCTGAACTTATTGAAAGCCTGCACTGATCATCACCAGCAACGTAGAATGTATAAGATCCAGTTTCAGGAGCCTAGACGAGAAAAGAGCAACACACAATAGTATTTTGTTAGTTTGTAAACATTATACAAACGACTTATTTATAAGCAACGAAGCTTTCTAAAAGACCGTAAAATTTTGCTACAGCATCGATGCTGCGAACAAGAACTTGCAGTAAAAGTAATGGTGTGCTCTCACTTCCTATTTTCAGGAAAACATTAATTGATGAAAAATTAAATGTGGTTAATTTACAATCTTACGATATAACAAGTAGCCTTGCGGGCAAAAGTAGTCACATACTCCATCTCAGTAGTCAACATTCTTTTACCTTCATCTAAAATCATGCGCACTTGCTGGCACAAACAACTGACGTTATATTGTTGTTATCTATATTTAAAAATCAGGAGCTTACCACGTAGAAGGTTTTTAACCGTAATCCATATCTATTACCAATGTTGGCTGGTGAAGCTAATGCTGGGACCTTATTTGAGGTATGAGGTCTTCCTGGATAACGTGGATTAGCGAGGAGTCGTGCTAGGGCAGTACCGCGGATTATTCTCCAGATATCCATTATTGCACCTTTTTCTAATGGATAATTAGGTGAAGTTAAAAAATGCAAATTTATCTAAAGTATAAATTAATCCAGTTAACTAGGTTATCGCTCTAAATAGAGCGAGTACATACATGTGTATATTTTGTAAAGGTAAAAAGATGAAAGCATGTGATACTGTGAGACATATCAGTTGATGATGGCTATCGACTAAATTAGCTGTGCACTCATGATAAGATTATGAGGAGATTATAGATATGCCTTTAGCTTCAAAATGTTGATATTTTAGAATGAATTGCAGAATTTTTAAGTCAAAATTCGAAAAAATATTACTGATTTCAAGAGAATTTTCCGGAATAGGGGATAGTGATGTTTCAATTATATTCTGATTTAAAGGAAGTAAAATAAAAATAGACATTATTACCATAAGGTGAAGGTGGTGTGGTTACAGCATCAGCTAAATAGATGAAATTAAAAGATAAGATGAGATGTAACGTGAATCGGCAATTTGCATAACGGACTAAAGGTCGAACTAGGCAGGAAGAACAAAATCGTTTATCATAGTTAGAAAGAGAATCTTAAAATTAGTAGAATTGCAAATTTTTGTGGCTACATGTTGTAAAGTACCAGAATTATAGCCCTACGCAATTCGCAAATTTTGTATTACGCGCGGAAAAAGCAAAAATTCGAAAAGGCGTTGAGGGGGGTATTTATATATTCGTGTTCTGTTCGCCGAGGGTTTTTTAAAATCAACAGCAGCAACAACTGATTTCAAAAGAGATTTAAAGGAAGATATGAATATTCACTCTTAACCCTTTAATACATATTGATGCTTTAGTTCCAGCCCTGTATGCTGATTATTAAGGGTTGTACGAATGTCTAAATTGACCATAGTTAATCCAGTTGAGAAAGCAGTGCAAACTAGTTTAACAATATTTTAGTAACAGCTACTTAACGAACGTTCATGGACGTTATCAATTATATGAACCCTACTCAATGTTAAATATATGTTTTAGCAAAACAGCAATCAATTCACAAAATAATTAATCTTCATAATGTATTCAACACATTTTGTACAATAAGAGGTTTAAAACTCCATGCCAGGAACAATTGTTTTTGGCTGGAAATAAGAACCAGTTATGAACCACTTCAGCCTGATTTCTTTTCTAAGTACCTGTTATATAAGAAACACTTCAGCCTGAAGTCAAAATTAACTGGTTTTTTTATGCGGGGTTTTACTGTACTATACAGATAAGTGACATTATTTATTTTGGAATATTTCTACTAGATCTGATGTCTCTGGTGATTGTCGTTACAGTTCCGTGTCTTTAGTACTGGTACGCGATAACAGTTTAGTTCAACCTTTGATAATTTTAACTTCCTTGAGCTTTACATTCATGCTAATTTTTATTCACAACACCCTTTTTTGTCTGCTATGAAAGACCATGGTAAATACTATTATTGCCTTAAAAAATCTTCTACCTTGTATGTGTCCAAAGATTGTTTGGATAGTAATGTAACTTAAGATGACTTAGTGAGAAAAGATGCTATTTTGAATTGTAGTAGTCACAAGTGGTCATCATTTCTATGCATTTTGGGTCTCTTATCTGTTTTAGGTACAAATATACGTATCTACTACCCTGATTGTGGTGAGCTGTAATATAAATTGCTTTTTAACTGCCTAATTAAACCTCGCCAGCATAATCAAAATAAAGCTTTAGATGCAATTCACCTGTTGTTTTGTTTTGAAGGTAGAGTTCAACCTGGTAAAACCTTTTAGCCTAATCATTTTGTTTCTTTACTTTTTTATCCTCATTATTTGTATTTAATAATAGATAATAGTAAACATATTGGTGTCTAGCAAAATAAAACAATATTTTGTGACAACAGTCTCTTTTTTCATAATGGGGCAGTCTCCATGTAATATGAAATATGATGTAGCATGCGAGTTAGGCCTGAGTGACCAAATTTAAATTTATGAGGCAGGAAAGGTAAAAAACAATATCTAGTAACAGAAATACTCAAATAGTTAATAGGAATCATATTGGTATCATGTACAATGGACAATTTTTTGTAACAATAGTCTCTTTGTTTGTAATGACGCAGTAACTACAATATGAAGTATGGTATAGCATGAAAGCCGAGTCTGTATGACTTGTTGTAAATGTAGGAGTTAGGGAAGGTAAAAACAATATTCAAATAGGTAATAGGGACCATGTTGGTGTCATGCAAAGATAAACAATGTTTAGTGACAACAGTCCCTTTGTTCCTAATGAGGCAGTCAACATAGAGTATGAAATAGCATGCCAGCTAGTTGTGAGTGACTTATTGTAAGAGTATGAGATTTTGAAGGTAAAAAGATAAACAAACAAAAAAGAGAAAGCTTGTGTGTCAGATTCGTTACTTTATGCCTTTCCTAAGCATGCTGATGAGTCCTGATATTGGCAAAACAGCAGTAGAGCTCAAACGCGGCTGAAACAAAGTTAATGCTAATATGACGACGTGATGACGTCATCGTATTGGTGACGTCATTGCTATGACGTCACAGCGATCACTGCCCAGAATTTTTGACTCACGTTTAAAAAATCCTAGATCCGCCCCTGGTTAAATCATCGTTGAGGTGCCGTTAAGTTGGGATTAAAATTAGAACGAGTGTCATATGATCAACGTGAATGGAGATACAATCTATGCTTGTTTGTTCATGATGAATCGACGTTGGCAAAACAAAGTCAAAAGAATGTTGAAATGATGATGTTGACATATTCCCTCATTTTTAACGAAGTTTTACGATTGAAAATGAACAATTAAGACTAGCAAACCACAATTGTTTTACCTGGTGGAGCAATAAAGAGGTCTTCTTTTGAGACAGATGATTGAATAGTTCCGCTTGGTAACCTAACTCTGACGGTTATATGATCAGGGCCACCTGCATCTTCCATCAGAGCTTCGATGAAATATACTCTGCCTTTCACAAGTTGGATAGGACCAGTGGTTTGACGAGCAGCGTTCCTTTTTGAATGAAGAAAATGGTATTTGATATTTCTCACTTTGTTAAAAATAATCGTTAAAAAACCCCATACGAACAAAAAAAACAGTCCTAAAGCCTGTTTTCAACTTCAATCGTATTGCAGCAAAACGTAGCGTATTTCATTGTTTCGTAGAACACTGAAGCAGAACAAGTTATATGAACACGATAAAAGACGCGGCATTTCGCTACGATACGATTAAAGTGGAAAACGAGCTTAAGGGCACAGCATCCTTCGGCAATCACTGTAGTTATTCGACGTATAAGTACAATTTTCGGCACCATTTAAGTGGTGAAGGATTCTTAGTTTAATTTGACTTGTATAGTTGTATTACACTACCAACAATGGCAACGTTACAGTTACTGGTCTAGGTTTAGACCATGAAAGCGCTTTAGCGAAAACTATTCGTGAAAAATATTGTCACTTTTATACAATTCATTCAACTTTCCACGTGTCCCTATTGAAGACATAGAGAAATCGATAAATGTAAAATGTCCCCTGAAATTTGTAGCCTGACTACTTACTTGTCAAATTGGTTGACTTTCGTCCACATACGATTTGGAAATAAGATATACAACTTGAGGTTTTCTGGTTTTTCGTCAATACTGATGGACAACTGACATTGATCATCACCTGACACATCGAATATATATGATCCTGTCTCTGGAGCCTTTAAAAAAAGTTTCATGAAAACTTATTAGCACGGACGTCACGTGAACGAGGGTTACTTGTTTTACTTTTAATAGTTTTATTTTTTTAATTCTTTTGTCTTTGTGACAAATGTTAAATAAATATAGGAATACACCTACATTTTTGCACGTGTTCTAAATTAGTTTTTATTTGAATAGTTAATAATCTTATTTTAGGGTTCTAATTAGTTGTACAAACGTCGTTCAAACAAGCTGAAATGAATCTTTAAAGAGAAATGGCAACAAAAGTTTTTATTGTCTCATTTGAAAGATACTTCAAAATAATACATAGAAGCGTATTACAAAATTTTATATCTGTTTTACTTCGGGTGATATTGCCACCTAAATAATCAAACTGTCCGCCATCTTGGATTAATTTTTAACCTAGGCCTCATTAACAATGTTTTGGGACGTCATAACAAGGATAATGTATTCAAAGCTTCTCCTAAATACTTACCACCAATAAAATATTTGTGAAACCTTTTCAGTCCGTGCTGAAATCCGAAACACTTACCATGTGTGTGGTCATTGGAGAAGATTAATCATTTCATTGTGTCGTAAGAAAAAAAATTGCGTGACCCCAGTTGTGACGTATCATGCATATCTACAAATATCCAAGATGGTGGACAACTAAATACTTCAAGTCAAAATATCTCACCAAAGAAGGCAGATATAAAAATTCTGTAACAGACTTCCATATATATTGTTTTGCAGTCTCTTTCAAAGAAGACGATAAGATTTTTTGTTGCCATTTCCCTTTAAGTTAAATGAGCGGAACAGTATGATAGCATAAAAAACACGATGAACTTAATAACAGCATTTTCAAATTGTTTTTATTGTTGCTCTCGGTAAAATTATGGTTTTCTTTCACCCGGTAAAGATGCAGTTTTAACCAGAATTTCACTGTTTTCTATAATTTATTGTGGAACGCCTGTGTACGAATACGCTTTACAGTTCTTGAAAAAAAAGGACTTAAAACTTTTCTTTTCAAGAATTCTGGAAATTGTAAGAAATCATAAAACATTTTAGGTTTAGATCATGCATTTATAATGTTGTTAAACACATTGACACATCACACGTACCTTATAGTATGTGGTCATTCGCAGCCCATATTTATCAGGTAAATTATTAATACTTTTTGGAGAATCAAGACTGTCTATTTTCACTGTTGTGTCAGGTTGGTTAGGATAACGGCGATTTGATGTCATCCTCCATAATGCGTTTCCTCGAATATTGTTCCAAGTTTGCATCTTTACGCCTTTTTCTAAATCAAATCAAATGATCGAATAATATATATCTTAGATGCTGCGGTTTTATTATTATTAGAACAATATTTTAACAGGAGTGCTCCGCTCACCGTAGTGATTTTCAGAGAGGCCCTACATACATACTGTATACATTAATTACAACATAAATATATCTCAGAGTAAAGAAAAATTACAAACCAACGACAAAAACAAACAAACAAAATCTGATATTAAATTGGTTTATATCACGAGTCCGTCATTAAGTGACCTTTTGAATGCAGTCAAAGTGGTGGACTGCCGTACTTTCAGTTCTAAGTTGTTCCAGTCCATTGTTGCATGAGTAATGAAACGCTGTTTACCCCAGTTAGTTCGTGACCGCGGAATATTAATATCATTGCTACTGCGGGTGTTATAACTATGGACATCAGTGTTCTTTATTAGATTAAAGTCAATGTCAGCCAGTTTATTCAAACATTTAAAAATAGCAATACAACGATGATGACATCAGTGGTTTCCAATTTAATTGCTCGAGCGCTTTAGATGCAGAAAAATATTTATGCAGGTCCAGTATTATCCGCGCGGCATTATTTTGCAAGATCTGAAGATGGTCCATATGTACGATGTTATTTTTATCGCCCCAGGCCATGTCACCATAATCAAACAGAGGAAGAATAAGACTGTTGTAGATTGCTAAACGGGCATGTAATGGAAGAAGATATCTTATGCGGCGAAGAGAAAGTCTTTGACTGATTCTTCTCGACAGGATTTCAATATGATCAGACCAGGACATGTTCTCATGAATTATAACACCAAGGTATTTAAAAGAGTCCTTCCGTTCCAAACGTGATCGTTGATTTTCAGTGAAAGTTGACTACACGAACGCACCTTTCGCTGACTTCCAAAGAGCCCAACAAACTTACATTTACTAACGTTTAAGGTTAGAGCTGTTGAAACGCATATTAAATATATGTGGACTAAAGAATCACCTTGCAATTTAAGTAGGGCGACCTTCTGATATAAACCGATTATAGTAGTCATAGAGATTACTTCATGGTTGGTGAGTGCGTACGATTTTTATTCACGAGTTGTGAAGGATCGTTAAACGAACGAGTGAGCGCAGCGAACGAGTGAGATTAGCGATCCTTCACAACGAGTGAAAAATAAAAATCGTACAAACGAACCAACCGTGAAGTAATTTGTTTATTATATGAGTATAAAGATGAGTGTATAAAGATACGGATATAACTTATTGACAAAAACAAATACTCAAGCAAAATATTAAAATGGAATTTCTTACCATTTATTGCTTTGTTTTCTTGCTGAAAATGAAACCATGAGGTTTATTTCAAGTTAATGAGGCCACGAATGTCGTCGTTATGATTTTAGGTGGCTGTTTTATCAGTGAAATTGTCTTAAATCTCTCTTTTCGGTGAGTTAAAAAATACTTGTAAAATCAGACTCCATGTTTACACTAGCCTGCGAGCAGGTGTTACACGTTCGGGTCAGCCAATCAGAACACTGAACGATAAATTTTCACTTGTGAAAAAACATCGTTCGTCCAATCAAAGGCCGTGAACGATGATTTTTCACCGAGTGAAATTTTATCGTTCTTGATGCCGATTGGCTATTGCTAATTTGGAACGATTATTACGCACAGCCTTATCGATGAATAAATCTCTATACTCATGTAATAAATTATGTTTTAAAATCAGCATTCAAGTTTTCATTTTGATTTTACGTGCATGTTTGTGGATATGTCGCTATAATCGTGATAGTTTTTAATTCATGATAGAGGATGACATTATGAAAATATTTCTAAAGCGCGTTGCTTAGGTGAAGCAAGATGATGACAATTAAGCATTACTTTAATTCGAGCTTTCTTAAAATCATAATACTACCTGACGGCATTCCTGGAGGACTAACGGCTGGTGGTTGGCCTGAAAAGAATAAAATAATGATCACTTATTTTAAAGATTTACATCTTCGCTATTGGAATCAATATTATTCATTGCTGTTAAGCAAGGAAAGGTATTGTCTTCTGGTAAACAGAAGTCTCTATCCAAACACTGAAAACTTGAAGTTTCAGTATAAATTATCATTTGGTCAAATTTACAAAAGTACTACTATACATTCGTCAAATTTAGCCATAACGTTTGAACATTGGCACCACAGAAAAATGCCTAAGATTGAGACGATATTAATGGCAGCATCATGAACCAAACGGAGGATGGGATAATATTGTATTTATTGGTGGTATGGATGGGGTAATATTGTATTATATGGGATAATATAATATTTCCATGCAAGTGCGTTGTTTAGGTTAAGCATGCGGTTTTAGCTTTCTGAAAGTAATAATACTACCTGAAGGGCTTGGCGGAGGACTAGCAACTGGTGTTTCTGGGACTGAAAATAAGACAAGTATTGATTACAAAAAACTCTGGAGTGGAAGACTGAGACAAGTGTCACTTTACCATGTACTCTATGGTTAGTACACATGAATATCACGAGACAGTCAAAACATGTAAAAATGGATTGTAAAACACTGAGGGTTTGTGAAAGTGCTGGATCCTACATTATACCGTTCCCACCTTATTAACTAAATTCAGCACGAGAAACACAAAAATTTCTGGATGAAGTTTTCAAAGCGACTGTAGACCAAAAAATATGGTAAATTCTTACACTTTATATTTCTTTATACCATTTCAATTAAAAAAATTATTTATTGATAATTTAATATTTAAAAGAAACGGAGTATTTAAGTTTCAAACATGGCAGTGCATGTCATACCTGGTGGTGGTCTGATATAAATATCCTCCTGTGAAATAGGTCTTTGAAGGGTTCCACTGGGTAATTTTACTCCAACAGTAATATGATCACCACCACCTCCCTCTTTCATCAGTGCTTCCATATAGTATATCTTGCCTTTTAGCAACTGAACAGGAGATGACTGTTGAGAGGGATATCTGCATAAAAATATTAGATAGTGCAGATTAAGTAGGATTGGAAGTGCTTATAAAACGAAATTTTTATCAAGTATTTTATTCATATCATTGGATCGAAGGATAACTTAAATTCATAGTATAAGTTCTTTTCTAGGATTGTGTAACTGTGTTCTTTGTCGAGATATGTGTGACATCACCCTTCATAATGAGTGTCTTTAAGATTGCCTATTTTGTAGCACATAATATTAATAAACAATATCTGAAACTGCACTTGCGTAAGCTATAATTAATCACTAGGGCGCCTTATTTTTGTGCAATAGTTTGACTACTTCGAAATAGATGAAGCTTTTTCAAAAGTCATCACGCAATGGGATGTCACACGTTGCTTTGTTTGCATATCCAAAATGCAGAATATCTCGACAAGGAAGGGAATTACAAAAATTCTGAAAAAGAAGTTATATTATGTTTTTAAGTCATCTTTAAAATGTAACCAGGAGAATACATGACAAATATTAGTTTTATAGGTAATTTAATTTTATCCCATTGTTTTTCATGACTGTGAAATATCATGTCGCTAATGTATCTTTTAACGATCCAAAACTAATCAGCTCAAGCAAAGCACACCCAACCAGAAATCAACAACACCAATGAATGCAACAGTCGACAGAAAGATTTTTGACCCCTCTTTGACAAATGTCTAACCGAGAGCATTGTTCATCAAGCCATCGTGAAAAGAGAAGATACTGGTGAAGAAAAAAGCTATGTCGGGAACACGGAGGGGAAATTACAACGATCACACCAACTCATTTAGGAACGTGAAACATAGACACGCAGCCGTGCTCAAAAAATATATATGGCACTTGAGCGTTCACTTGAATTTTCGCTTAAATGGAACATCATTGAAAAATGTAAAAGCTACTCAAACCTCACTAAACGATGCAACCCATGCTTACATGAGAAATTTATACAGTAGTACAATATTCCGGTGGCTACAGGCCGCGCTGACAATTTTGTTTCTTTTAAGTTAAAAAGGAGCTGTCATATATTTTCTGGCTGAATATATACATTCAGAGACCACAAAACGCCCAGCCTTAGAAAGGTGTGTAAAAGTGTGACAAAACAAAAACAAAACGAAAAATAAACGACTCAAATGAAAATAACCGGTCGAAAGTGTATAAATTTTGCGAGAAACAAAAGTCGTGGCTGATAAGATGCATTAATTTTTATTATATAATACCTCATTAAATTCTGTTCGTTTAATTGGTTGATTATGGTCACGTGATATTAAATTAATAGTTCCATTTTCTAAGAGTGCAATGGAAAACAATCCATTGCACTCCTAGGAGTGCAACAGTTTTCCCACTGCACTCTCACAATTCCGATCCCATCCGTCAAAAAGATCTTCGTACGGTCTTCGTAGTTTACTTTAGGCTGGTTTCGGTCTTGAGATAAATGCGAAATAATCCAAATAAAATTGACAAATTTTAATTAGGTTGGATAGTACACAAATAATGAATGTTTATGAGCGCAATGGTAAGAATATTCTCATGAGGTGAAAGATTGATTGTTCCATTCAAGTTCCCAAAAGGTGAAATTTTGCGATTTGAACCGGCACTTTCTATCTAACTCGTATTTCCTTAATTTATCTTAAAACTTAACATAACGGCAACATTTAAAAAATTATTATCTCTGTATGTTTAATGAGCGCTCTATGATTCACTATATTAATACTGTGTACAATGCTATACACTGCGACCCACGATATTAGTTTTATAAGGTATTTATGCGGTACGTATTCAAAATGAGCATTGCTATTCATTAAAACTTACGAACATCAAAACAAAGTTGTGAGAAGATCTTTACGATGTTGATATTTGCTGTTAGTCACATGACTGAAAAAATATGGCACTGTTCCATATTTGAGGCGGACCACGCAATTAGTTTTAAAAATATGATAACACGATAGGACGTCGTTTTTAACTTAATTGGAAGTGGAGACGACATTCTTTAACCAAAAACAGCACAGGTAACAACAAGAGAATGTTTTAGTTAAAAAATAAACGAACTTGGTGTCATAGTTGAAGGATTTTTCAAAGATTACGTGGAACGGTGGAAAAGAGGGATTCTGGATTTCTAAAATGGATAAGAATGGGAGGTATTAGGCGTTTGAAGGAGAACTGTTCGTAAATTATCATGATCAACGTCTATCAACATTTTGAGAAAGTTTGCTTTGCCATATATCCCCAAAACTAGTAATGATTGATTCCTGGTAAGCAATAATAATTCTAAAAGTGCCTCCACTGGTGTCGTGGAATAAACGTTTGGCACTGGATTGAGGCAAAAAAATGCTTGAGAGCACAACAGAAGTTTGTCCTTTTGACGGGCAGACGAAATCAGCATGATAAAGCTTGGAAAATGCATGCATGGTTTAGATTGTTGATATTCAATGATGGTATGTGAATGGCGAGGCTAAGGAGTCAACAAAAAAGTGGTAAAGTAAACGAGTTCTGCTGGTGACAACGGAAATAGGGATCAGAGGTCTCTTTTGCACATTTAGGCACATATGAAGACATGTTGGTTGCTAATAATACGGATCTAAATGATCGTTCTACCACTTCTTTGGCAGGTACCTAAAACCTTTCATCAGAAGTTCCTTTTCCCAGCATTAGGGCATTATCATACTGATCTCGACTTGTCTGTCTTGTCTGTCTCGACTTGTTGTGCTCTCAAGCCTTTTTTTGCCTCAATCCAGTGCCAAACGTTTATTCCACGACACCAGTGGAGGTACTTTTAGAATTATTATTGCTTACCAGGAATCCATCATTGCTAGTTTTGAAGATATATGGCAAAGCAAACTTTCTCAAAATGTTGATAGACGTTGATCATGATAATTTACGAACAGTTCTCCTTCAAACGCCTAATACCTCCCATTCTTATCCATTTTAGAAATCCAGAATCCCTCTTTTCCACCGTTCCACGTAATCTTTGAAAAATTCTTCAACTATGACACCAAGTTCGTTTATTTTCTGACTAAAACATTCTCTTGTTGTTACCCATGCTGTTTTTGGTTAAAGAATCTCGTTTCCACTTCCAATTAAGTTAAAAACGACGTCCTATCGTGTTATCATATTTTTAAAACTAATAGCGTGGTCCGCCTCAAATATGGAACAGCGCCATATTTTTTTCAGTCATGTGACTAGCATCAAATATCAACATCGTAAAGATCTTCTCACAACTTTGTTTTGATGTTCGTAAGTTTCAATGAATAGCAATGCTCATTTTGAATACGTACGGCATAAATATCTTATAAAACTAATATCGTGGGTCGCAGTGTAGTGTAGAAATAGTGATAAATTGATTCTTGAAATATCCTTGCATGACTTACTTGTTCCATTGGTTAGGTCTAGTCCATTGGCGTTTCCTAAATTGAAGAATTCGTTTCAAGTTATTCGGATTTTCATCTGAACTTATTGAAAGCCTGCACTGATCATCACCAGCAACGTAGAATGTATAAGATCCAGTTTCAGGAGCCTAGACGAGAAAAGAGCAACACACAATAGTATTTTGTTAGTTTGTAAACATTATACAAACGATTTATTTATAAGCAACGAAGCTTTCTAAAAGACCGTAAAATTTTGCTACAGCATCGATGTTGCGAACAAGAACTTGCAGTAAAAGTAATGGTGTGCTCTCACTTCTTATTTTCAGGAAAACATTAATTGATGAAAAATTAAATGTGGTTAATTTACAATCTTACGATATAACAAGTAGCCTTGCGGGCAAAAGTAGTCACATACTCCATCTCAGTAGTCAGCATTCTTTTACCTTCATCTAAAATCATGCGCACTTGCTGGCACAAACAACTGACGTTATATTGTTGATATCTATATTTAAAATTCAGGAGCTTACCTCGTAGAAGGTTTTCAACCGTAATCCATATCTATTACCAATGTTGGCTGGTGAAGCTAATGCTGGAACCTTATTTGAGGTATGAGGTCTTCCTGGATAACGTGGATTAGCGAGGAGTCGTGCTAGGGCAGTACCGCGGATTATTCTCCAGACATCCATTATTGCACCTTTTTCTGATGGATAATTAGGTGAAGTTAAAAAATGCAAATTTATCTAAAGTATAAACTAATCCAGTTAACTAGGTTATCGCTCTAAATAGAGCGAGTACATACATGTATATTTTGTAAAAGTAAAAAGACGAAAGCATGTGATACTGTAGGACATATCAGTCGATGATGGCTATCTACTAAATTAGCTGTGCACTCATGCGATTGGCGTAAACATGAGGAGATTATAGACATGCCTTTAGCTTGAAAATGTTGATATTTTGAAATGAATTGCAGGATTTTTAAGTCAAAATTCGAAAAAATATTACTGATTCCAAAACAATTTTCCGGAATAGGGGTTAATGATGTTTCAATTATATCCTGATTTAAAGGAAGTAAAATAAAAATAGACATTATTACCATAAGGTGAAGGTGGAGTGGTTACAGCATCAGCTAAATAGATGAAATTAAAAGATAAGATGAGATGTAACGTGAATCGGCAATTTGCATAACGGACTAAAGGTCGAACTAGGCAGGAAGAACAAATTCGTTTATTATAGTTTGAAAGAGTATCTTAAAATTAGTAGAATTGCAAATTTTTGTGGCTACATGTTGTAAAGTACCAGAATTATAGCCCTACGAAATTCGCAAATTTTGTATTACGCGCGGAAAAAGTAAAAATTCGAAAAGGCGTGGAGGGGGGAAGAGGGTATTTATATATTCGTGTTCTGTTCGCCGAGGGCTTTTTAAAATCAACAGCACCAACAATTGATTTCAAAAGAGATTTAAAGAAAGATATGAATATTCACTCTTAACCCTTTAATGGATATTGATGCTTTAGTTTCAGCCATATACATGGTATGCGGATATTAAGGGTTGTACGAATGTCTAAATTGACCATAGTTAATCCAGTTGAGAAAGCAGTGCAAACTAGTTTAACAATATTTTAGTAACAGCTACTCAACGAACGTTGATAGACGTTATCAATTATACGAACCATATTCAATGTTAAATCATCGTTAGGCGCCGTTAAGTTGGGATTAAAATTAAAATGAATGTCATATGATCAACATGAATGGAGATAAAATTTATGTCTGTTTGTTCATGATGCAAGAGGTTGGTAAAACAAAGTCAGAAGAATGTTGAAATGACGATGTTGACATATTCCCTGATTTTCAACGAAATTTTACGATTGAAAATGAACAATTAAGACTAGTAAACATCAATTGTTTTTACCTGGTGGAGCAACAAAGAGGTCTTCTTTTGAGACAGGTGTTTGAATAGTTCCGCTTGGTAACCTAACTCTGACGGTTATATGATCAGGACCTCCTGCGTCTTCCATCAGAGCTTCAATAAAATATACTCTGCCTTTCACAAGTTGTATAGGACCAGTGGTTTGACGAGCAGCGTTCCTTTTTGAATGAAAAAATGGTATTTGATGTTTGTTACTTTGTTAAAAATAATATTTAAAAAACCACATGCGAGCAAAAAGATCTTCCAGTCCTAAAGCCTGTTTTCAACTTCAACCGTATTGCAGCAAAATGTAGCGTATTTCATTGTTTCGTGAACACTGAAGCAGAACAAGTTATATGGACACGATAAAAGACGCGACGTTTCGCTACGATACGTATGAAGTGGAAAAAGGGCTTAAGGGCACAGTATCCTTCGGAAATCACTGTAGTTACTCGACGTATAAGTACAATTTTCAGCACCATTTAAGGATTCTTAGTTTTATTTGACTTGTATTACACTACCAACAATGGCAACGCTACAGTTACTGGTCTAGGTTTAGACCATGCAAGCGCTTTATTGAAAACTATTCGTGAAAAATATTGTTACTTTTATACATTTCATTCAATTACTTTCCACGTGTCCCTATTGAAGACATAGAGAAATCGATAGATGTAAAATATTCCCTGAAATTTGCAGGATGACTACTTACTTGTGAAATTGGTTGACTTTCGTCCACATACGATTTGGAAATAAGATATACAACTTGAGGTTTTCTGATTTTTCGTCAGTACTGATGGACAACTGACATTGATCATCACCTGACACATCAAATATATATGATCCTGTCTCTGGAGCCTTTAAAAAAAAGTTTCATGAAAACTTACTAGCACGGACGTCACGTGAACGAGGGTTACTTGTTTTACTTTTAATAATTTTATTTTTTTAATTTTTTTTGTCTTTGTTACAAATGTTAAAAAAAATACAAAAATACACCTACATTTTTGCACGTGTTCTAAATGAGTTTTTATTTGAATGGTTAATAATCTTATTTTAGGGTTCTAATTAGTTGTATAAACGTCTTTTAAACAAGCTGAAATGAATCTTTAAGTTTGAATAAGCGGAACAGTATGATAGCATAAAAAACACGATGAACTTAATAACAGCATTTTCAAATTGTTGTTATTGTTGTTCTCGGTAAAATTATGGTTTTCTTTCACCCGGTAAAGATGCAGTTTTAACCAGAATTTCACTGTTTTTTATAATTTATTGTGGAACGCCTGTGTACGAATACGCTTTACAGTTCTTGAAAAGAAAGGACTTATAATTTTTCTTTTCAAGAATTCTGGAAATTGTATGAAATCATAAAACATTCTAGGTTTAGACCATGCATTTATATAATGTTGTTAAACACATTGACACATCACACGTACCTTATAGTATGTCGTCATACGCAGTCCATATTTATCAGGTAAATTATTAATACTTTTTGGAGAATCAAGACTGTCTATTTTCACTGTTGTGTCAGGTTGGTTAGGATAACGGCGACTTGATGTCATCCTCCATAATGCGTTTCCTCGAATATTGTTCCAAGTTTGCATCTTTACGCCTTTTTCTAAATCAAATCAAATGATCGATAAACATATATCTTGGATGCTGCGGTTTGGAATCAAACTAATATCAAAACCCCTGCACAATAATATTTATCAGCTTTGCATAATATGTTGTATATATAGAGCTGTTGAAACGCATATTAAATATAATTATGTGGAGTAAAGAATCACCTTGCAATTTGAGCAGGGCGACCTTCTGATATAAACCGATTATAGTAGTCATTATGTTTTATAATCAGCATTCAAGTTTTCATTTTGATTTTACGTGCATGCTTGTGGATATGTCGGTATAAATCGTGATAGTTTTTAATTTATGATAGAGGATGACATTATGAAAATATTTCCAAAGCGCGTTGCTTAGGTGAAGCAAGGTGATGACAAGTAAACATCACTTTAATTCGAGCCTTCTTAAAATCATAATACTACCTGACGGCTTTCCTGGAGGACTAACGGCTGGTGGTTGGCCTGAAAAGAATAAAATGAAGATCACTTATTTTAAAGATTTACATCTTCGTTATTGGAATCAATATTATTCATTGCCGTTAAGCAAGGAAAGTTATTGTCTTCTAGTAAACAGAAGTCTCTATCCAAACACTGAAAGCTTGAAATTTTAGTATAAATTATCATTTGGTCAAATTTGCAAAGGTACTGCCATACATTCGTCAAATTTAGCCATAACGTTTGAACATTGGCACCAGAGAAAAATGCCTAAGGTTGAGAAGATATTAATAGCAGCATCATGAACCAAACGGAGGATGGGGTAATATTGTATTATATGGGATAATATAATATTTCCATGCAAGCGCGTTGTTTAGGTTAAGCATGCGGTTTTAGCTTTCTGAAAGTAATAATACTACCTGAAGGGCTTGGCGGAGGACTAGCAACTGGTGTTTCTGGGACTGAAAATAAGACAAGTATTGATTACAAAAAACTCTGGAGTGGAAGACTAAGACAAGTGTCACTTTACCATGTACTCTATGGTTAGTACACATCAATATCACAAGACAGTCAAAACATATAAAAATGGCTGTAAAGCACTGAGGATTTGTGAAAGTCCTGGATCATACATTATACCGTTCCTGCACGTTATTAACTAAATGCAGCACGACAAACACAAAAATTTCTGGATGAAGTTTTCAAAGCGACTGTAGACCAAAAAATATGGTAAATTTTTACACTTTATATTTCTTTATACCATTTTAATTCAAAAATTATTTATTAATAATTTAATATTTAAAAGAAACGGAGTATTTAAGTTACCTCGTGCACGAAAATCTCAAATTTCAAACATGGCAGTGCATGTCATACCTGGTGGTGGTCTGATATAAATATCTTCTTGAGAAATAGGTCTTTGAAGAGTTCCACTGGGTAATTTTACTCCAACAGTAATATGATCACCACCACCTCCCTCTTTCATCAGTGCTTCCATATAGTATACCTTGCCTTTCACCAGCTGAACTGGAGATGACTGTTGAGAGGGATATCTTCATAAAAATATTAGATAGTGCAGATTAAGTAGAATTAGAAGTGCTTATGAAACGAAATTTTTATCAAGTATTTTATTGATACCAATGGATCGAAAGATAACTTAAATTCATGGTATAAGTTCTTTTCTAGGATTGTGTAACTGTGTTCTTTGTCGAGATATGTGTGACATCACCCTTCATAATGAGAGTCTTTGAGATTGCCTATTTTGTAGCACATAATATTAATAAACAATATCTGAAACTGCACTTGCGTAAGCTATAATTAATCACTAGGGCACCTTATTTTTGTGCAATAGTTTGACGACTTCGAATAAACGAAGCTTTTTCAAAAGTCATTACGCAATGTGATGTCACACGTTGCTTTGTTTGCATATCCAAAATGCAGAATATCTCTACAAGGAAGGGAATTACAAAAGTTCTGAAAAAGAAGTTATATTATGTTTTTAAGTCATCTTTAAAATGTAACCAAGAAAATACATGACAAATATTCGTTTCATAGGTAATTTAATTTTATCTCATTGTTTTTCATGACTGTGAAATATCATGTCACTAATTACGCGTGTCGGAAATTTGGTGGACTGACAATTTATTCCGGACTGCAGGAATTTTAAGGTCAATGTGTCTAAATGCCACATTTTAAACACAACATGACCCTTTCAGACACACACTGTGGCTTTTAAACACAATATGTCCGTTTGGTATGCAAATTAAACTCATCCTGTTTGTTTCAGGTTGAAAACAAACACTTTGTGTTTAATAGTATCTGAAAACAAACACAATGTGCTTGTTTTCTGTGACACCAGACTAAGATGAAAACTAAGACGGAAATAAGACGGACATGCATAATTCAATTAAGTCGATGACAGGCAAACACTTGATATAAAAGATAGAAATCTTATTTATTAACTTCTGTACTTCTGTACCGTATTTTTAGCGCGATATTTATGTTTGTACATTTTATGAAACATTTTAGTGCAATAATTGAATCGAATGAACATCTTAGAAGAATATAGAGGAGGTATGAATGGCTTAGTATAGAGCACAATCAGACTAAGTTAATATATTCGGAATCATGCGTGAACAGTGACAAAAGCGCGAGGTAATACGAAGGCTTTCTATGCTATAGCCTATAGCCTAAAATAATAGTAATTACAGCATTGAACGAAAAGGCAAACAATTTAAATCACTATAAACGCCAACCATAAAGAGTGTCGCAGTGATTAACCCGCGCTATGTTATTGTCTACATATAGGTACACCGTACCCGTAACTATCGGTATATACATTTCGTGGACATTCACAAACCCTTGTGACTTAATATTAAATCCACGCAAACATTCTATAGTCAACACATATATTAACAAGTGAAATGACATGAGATCGTTTGTAGCCATTTGCATCAAACGCGGTCCGCTTATCGAAAACGGCGCTAAACAAATAAATGGTTACAATATATGAAAATTTACCTTTTTGGCTTTGTTTAATCCACATCCATGTTTGTAGTTTGTGCGCCTTGTTACAGCCAGTTCTTTTGGATATTAGACCTTTATTCATTTTTATTCCTGACTTTTTACTTATACTTATGTCAGTGCATAGTGCTGCACGGTGGGCAATCTTGGCGCAATTTTATCTGCGTACGATAAACACTATGCACTGCGGGATAGCAATTTGTTTAGAATGTGGATTTTAAACACAACCTATAACTAACTTCACTATTTTAAACACAATGTGACTGAAACGCAAGTCAAGTGTTTAGTTGTTTTTAGGTCCAGTTTAACGCGTTAAGGCATTGATAAACGAGGACGCTATATCAAAAATACATGTTCGCGTAAAATACTCCTTTTAACTACAAATATTTAAACTAATAGACACGTGTAATATGACTTCCTACATGCAGGGTGTGATTAATAGTTGAGCATCGTTTGTCTCTAAATAAACTTAATTTCCGATGCAAAGTGTCCAGAAAAATCGGCAAGTCTAATTTCATAGCCCGACTATAGGAGGTTTATTTTGTTTAAGAATTGTATTTGAATCAAATTCAAACATAAATTTTAACATCGTAATGCATTATTACATTTACATAATTAATCGAGCTAAAGCGAAAGTTATAAGTTCTGTCTGTTTTTCTCCCACGCGGCCACTCTAAATTTCGACCAATCGTTACAAGTCTTACAGGCCTAATTAAGCTTATCTTTCTATGCGTCTCAATGCAAACAAAACGGCAATACGCTTTTTATGCGTACTCGATCGAAGCAAAATGGCTGTATATAAGCTTTCTAGGCGTACCCCATAAAAACTAAATCACCATAAGCCGATACGCTTTCATTAAGACTGGTGTGGCGGTAACTTTACTGTATTGTGATTGCAAACGTGCGTTCTAACATGCGTACTCGATCTGTATAACTCGATCTCGAATTGAGTTTGATAGTCTTGATGCACGTGATGGTGGTTATCGAATGGAGAAACTAAAGTATGCGTATGTCATGCCCATTTCGTTTGGATCGAAAACGCACAGAAGTTCATAAAAATCGTACTGCCGTTTTGTTATGTACTGAAAATGGCCTCATTGTCAAAATCTTGATGTGATATTACGGCACAGCTTGCATACGTATTCACGCCATCAATATTACCTTCGGCCCAGACGCCATAAATTCAAAAACGCTTATCCAACATATCGTCAGATAAGAATGCTTTTGACTAATTGACTCAACTATTTCTCCATACCAAGAAGCTTTACGTAGAAGCGGCTACAACTATAAACAACAATACAGCCAGGGGCGTAGCCACGGGGGGGAATGGGGGGGGGGTCCGGACCCCCCACTTTTGTTTTGGACAAGTTTTTTAATTCTTTCAAAACCGGGTAGAAATGTATGTGTGGGGGGGGGGACATTACGTTATCTTTCTATACACAGGATATCTGGGTACTGGGCATCAGGACCCCCCCACTAGTTTAGGGCTGGCTACGCCCCTGAATACAGCCCCCAATCATCAAAACCCAAACGCTCAAGAAGCATTAATGTGATATGGTTTAACCCTCTCTACAATTCAACAGTAAGCACCACCAACATTGGCTATAAATTTCTGCAAGCTATCGACGATTGTTTTCCAAGTCATCATCCCTCACACAAAATATTCAACAGAAATCTGACTTTGAAATTAAGCTACAGCTGTATGCCTAACGTGAAATGCGTAATGTCTATAGCCACAATAAATCAATAATTACAAACAAATGAACACAGTGACGGATTAAACGCGTGACCAATGCAACTGCCGCAACAAGGATGTCTGTCCTCTCCAGAATAAGTGTTTAAAGTGCTTATATCACTAAATTTTTTTTTCAAAATTTGAATAAAAGAGCAAAAGTTAGTTAATACTTTCTTTAGCCTTTTTTGATTTCCTCTTTTTATTCGCGAGATATGCGGCTGTAAACATTGAAAAATTGGCTTTTAGCAAAAAATTGTCGCGCCCCAGTAAATACCGGAAAAGGGTCTGGGACGACAGCTGTGTGACGTTGCTTAAGGAACGGAAGTTCGAATTCACCAGTGATTGTATTGTACTAAAAAGGTTCTTTATACTTTCATGTCACGCAATATAAACAATGAACAGTAACGAAAATAATTGTTCTTTATATATCGTGACTGTATTTATTGCGTGACATGAAAGTGTAACCACTAAAGGCTATCTAGAACGCAGCTATGGGCGGCCGTCACCACCAAAAATGCTATACATGCGAAATGAATGGACATAAACGCGAACGATTCATTGTGTTTAGGAATGGTCTAACGTCATGTTGTAATGTGACTAGACAAAATAAGAAATGATTGACCTAGATTTGAAATGATTCGTTTAGTTGTGAATTAATTCAATGTGCGCTATGCTGGTTCATTAGGATCGTGTCAAATTACTTAACACGTTTCAGAATGATTTGACAAGTCGTGCACAAGTCATTCAACTCAACATAAAATGATTCAGCTTAATGTGAAATCATTCAATACAATTTGAAATCATTTAGTTAAAAATGAAGTCATTGCGCTAAATCAGAAATCATTCAACCAAATGTGGAATGATTCAACGTGTTGTGAAATGATTCAATGTGCGCTATGCTGATTCATTACGATCGTGTAAAATTACTTATCATGTTTCAGAATGATTTGACAAGTCGTGCACAAGTCATTCAACTTAACATGAAATGATTCAGCTAGATGTTAAATCATTCAACACAATTTGAAATCATTTAGTTTAAAATGAAGTCATTGCGCTAAATGAGAAATCATTCAACCAAATGTGGAATGATTTAACATGATGTGAAATGATTTAATCTATTTTAAAGTAATTTGCCATGTTTTGAAATGACGTAATTTGTGCGGTCTCGGCAATTTGTGTGGTCTCGGTGCGTCTTGTCGTGAAACCATTCATCTAAATGTGGAATGATTCAATACGTTGTGAAGCCACTCAACCCGTTGTGAAATGATTCAATGTGATCTAAAATTATTCAACAAGATTGAAAATCATTCAATAACATTTGAAATGATCTAACAACTTTCGAAAGCATTCAATATGATGTGAAATAAATCAACAAGATTTGAAACGGTTTAATAAGAAGACAATTTAATTGGGTCTTTTCCACTTGGCAAGAAACTCTTCCTTCCAAACCTTTCGAATTTCCCAAATTTTCCGTTCGAGGTTTTCCGAATGCAGGGAATAGGGAAGCGACAATTATTGCAAGTGGAAGACGGTATTCAGTGGTATTTATATCACATGTATTATCTACGCGAGCCTTTCGTGCCAAATATCAAAAAGCGAGGAAAGTTCCAGCAACTTTTATGGGAATAACATTAATAAAGGAAAGATGGGATTCAGCATTTGTGACATTTGACGATTATGATGAAGACTAGTTAGTTAGACAATATATAAAATGAATTATTCATAAAGTTTACTATGAATATTTAATATCATAAGAAAAATCTGTCTTGCTGGATTATTAGAACAGGGAAAATGAACAGAGCCACTTATTGTTAGTATAATTGCAATTTGATTGATATAATTAGATTTATATAATTTGATTTAGTAAATGCCTATTTAGTAAATGCCTATGCCCCCCTGCTAACTATGGGGCATTAAACAATTTTGGAATATAATAGGCTAATTCCCAACCATAGGGCAAAAGGTGGCAGTCCATATCCCTACCCTGGGGATAAAGAAAACACAACAAAAATCTCTGGTGTAAACGGACCTTAGAAATACGGTTATCTGTTAGAATTGTGATTAACTTCCTGTACAGCTATATTTACATTGTTTTATAATATTCATAGTAAACCTTATGAATAATTCATTTTATATATTTTCTGACTAACTAGTCTTCATCATAATCGTCAAATGTCACAAATGCTGAATCACACATGTAACTTGTTGCCTATTGGAAAGTGCGTGTCTACAAGCTTGAGGAAACTGCGTGCGATGTTTGTCTTGACATTTTTGCTAAATGGTGGGTTAAACCAAATGATGTTGCGTTGTCATTTCGCTCTGTCTATATGTCGTTGAGCACTCTTTTGTATTTCGCTAACCAAAACTAGCACATTATATATATATATATATATATATATATATATATATATATATATATATATATATATATATATATATATATATATATATATATATATATATATATATATATATATATAATATATATATATATATATATATATATATATATATATATATATATATATATATATATATATATATATATATATATATATATATATATATATATATTTATATATATAACAATATGTATACGTTTATGCGCCGTTTCGAACATCGAGAATCAAAATTCATGTCGAGAATCGGACAAAAGTATTTAGTCAGGAAGGCAGAGGTAATTTTACCTACCTTCTCGAGGGAAAAATTCATTTTGCTCTTAAATTGTCCGTTGGATGCCTAATATCACAATTCTGAATGTTGTTTGGCCCCATTTATCTTGTGGGCTTCGGTCAACACGTTTTTCTTCAGTTTTATTCAGCATGAGCTCCTCATCAGAATTTACTATATCGCTAAAATCTTAGACGCCTCTGAATTTACCAATGTAATAAATTTACGACAAGCCTAACCCTAATCCTAACCCTGAACCTAATCCTTTAACTAAAGAACCTAATCCTGTAACTAAAGAACCTAATCCTGTGACTAAAGAACCTAATCCTGTTAAAAAGTAACCATAATAATGTGTTATATGTAATTTTTTATTACCTTTTTGATAATGTAAGTGGTTTTTCCTAGAAATAAATCTGAAATTTCGCCTTTCTTGACAATAATATAGTTTTATAGAAAATTTCGGGGAAAACGTGTTGGCTGGAGCCCACAAGAAATTTTATCGCGTTCAACATGCAGAAATATATTTACTAGACCTAAAGGTACAATATAAACATAAAATGAGATTGCCCCTCGGTATGGTAAGTAAACATATATTTTTGTACCTCTGCCTCCCCGACTAATTTGAGAATCAGCATTCATGCCTGGAATTGACATTGATCTTGTCATATTGGTTAGTTAGACTCCGCCTTCTTCACTTTATGGGGGCAAAAGTTAGCGGTGATTTTTAAACAGACCCGTCTTTTTCACTTTATTCGGGGCATAAAGTGGAAAACGCGGAGTCTGTCTTTAAAGTGTTTCATTAGACTTGGCGGTGATTTTCAAATAGACTCCGTCTTTTCCACTTTGTGTAGGCTATACAGGGGGCCGACGCACAACATTATGTGTTTAAATAAAAATATCAGAATGCTACTGTGCCTTGCGTCCATCTAAGAGGCTGTTTCTATGTGCCCTGCTGAGAAGGCTGTGTTTCCTAGGGTTGTCTTCCTTTCGCAAGTTGCATTTAAATGCTCCGTTGTAACTCATTGTTTTTATTATGCCGTCCAAAATCAAAGCTGTACACCAAATTTTTTAAGTGTAACCCAACAGATATGTGAATATTCGTTTAGAACAATAAATTTAAGTTCTTCAACAAGAATCTTCAACAAAATGGTTACAAGCCGTGACTACTTAACTACTACGTTAGCAACACTATCAATATAATAGCGCTAAGATACCCTTAATCCATGCATGTATATGTATTGATAATTGATTATGAGTTCGGTTTGGAACATGAGTAGCACTTATATAACTGATATGTGATTTGTGTTTATATTGTAATTATCACATACAGATTAGTCGCCAGTATAACTATTACTTATCATTGAATTCAATTACTTAAAGATATTTTTATCGACATGTTCGTGGTAGCTACGTTGGTGGTATCGACAGAATTTCATGTCTATTCTCAAGGAATTAGTTGCAAGTCAAAAATAGGTACTACAGTTGTATGCATTAGAGTCAAATGTCTTTTCTGGAATAAACGTTTGTAATGTAATATAGTTACATATTTGGAAATTCAAGCCTTACTTTTGGTATTGACAAGAAGCCTCCTATACGGTCCACGAAAAGGGGTTGAATTTTGGTCAAGCTTCCCACGGCGATGCCCTTGCCATGGGTTTCTGAAGTCATCTAATTGCCATTTCTTAGAGAGCAACGAAATCACTGTCTGATCATGTCGGTTTTCTTTGAAACCAGGAAGATTTGGTTTTGCCATTTGATTGGGTATGTCAGTCAGGATACGAGGATCCATAGAATAGGCCAACCACTCCATTATAAACTGCAGTGACTGACAGTTCTTTCGCAATACAACAAACGTACCCATGCGTTGGTACGAATCATAGACCCTTTCATCGTCCATGCCCATAAGTATAAATGCGTCTCGTTTAGAATAATATTTTTCTATGTAACGTGAGTGGAATACAAGGACTCCTGCTTCCAAATCTTGACAGAGCTTTAGCAATGGTCCTGCATCTTGTATTAGGTAACAATCTGCATCTTGGTACATCAACAGGTCATCATCTGACATACGTTCAATTAGTGTCTTGAGTATTATATAAGGTTTCCATAACCAATAACCGCCGCCTCTTCTTTTCGTCAAAATGACAGAATGTGTGTGTCTGAACTTTTCACTAAGATAGGTCATGTCATGAGCTGTTGCAAAGTCAAAGCCACCAGGATCTAGAGCTGACTTAAGCGCCCTAACTTTCGTTTTGTTACAACATCTATGTGCGAAAGTAATGAAATATTTTTTAGGTTTAATATCTTTAGATTTTATGTCAGCATAATCCTTAAAATAAAATGAGCTTAAGTTAACATTATTCTCCTGCCATCCACGGGTTATTTGCGTGAGGTAATCAAGATCACCCCTTCTGTGAAACGTCCATCTTGTATTGTTTGTTTCGTACGGTAAAGCGACTCGTTCGCCATTTAAAAGCATGTCTTTAGCAATTTCACGTAGATGGGTACATTTCGCATCATTGGTTGATATTCCCTTGTCTCCAAGTGAATGACTTGCTGAACTGTTGGTACTATAAATTTTTCGACCGTAAATCTGGTTGATTCCAATCAGGTAACATGAAAGAGCAAAACCAAATGCTGAAAGTGCTAATACTGCTATGAATGGCCGGTAATATTTTGACATCATTTCTCGATATCTTCCCCGTTTCTTCTTTGTTGTGAGAATTAATCTTCAAGCATTTTAGTATGAACAGTATAAACAATTAGTATAAAAATATGGCCTGCTGAGTGGCATTGCTGTGTGTACTGCCCATTGCAAATGCGAGTACTAAATGTCTTGATGTAATTTTTCATAAACGAGTGCGAGTGTTTTACCAGGGTTTCCAAACACGTGAGAACAATAGAATACACGAGCTGTTTACCAAGCGACGTTTATTTTTCTTTAGAGCTTGTAAAGCAGGAAAGACAATGAAAACACGAGGCCGTTTAGGCCGAGTGATTTTTATTGTCTTGAGTGCTTTACAAGCTCTGAAGAACAATGAATGTCGCGCGGTAAACAGTCGAGTGTATTCTATTGTTCTCAAGTGTTTGGAAACCCTGGTAAAACACAAGCCACACACGAGTTTATGAAATAACTTCTCAATCGTTTATTGTTTAAGTGGAACTCCCTAATTGTATGCCGCTGCTTTAAAAACGAGGTTATTTACTGAAGCAATGCTGTAAAATGAGTGCTCAGGAAGGAAACCTAAGCGTTGTCTTTTTGAATATTCTTGTGAATAAAGTATGAGTGTTAATATAATGGGCTATTGTGTGTAAATATCTGATTATTTAGTTTGGTATGTCTGCTGCGTTTATGATTAAGAAATGTTGTAATAAAACCGCTTTCATTGTTTTGAGTGTATTAATAATTAAGAAATGTTGTAATAACGCGTTGGTTAATGCTAAAAACGTTTATTATCTAATTTCTTAATTATTTATTCAACTTGCGGTTTATTACCGGGGTTTCAAAAGTTGTGCACGTGATGCAATACGGGTTTGTGATTGGTTTATTTACTCATGAATTATTAATGAGTTTGAGAATTATTATTCTCGATCTTTTAATAATAATAGACTAATATTAGGGACAGTTATTTCAGTGTTTATCCCGAGTTTATTTTTTGCATACTTTCAAATTTCTTTGTTTTTCATTTCCTTGTTGTTTCTGTTAAACTAAACATTTGTGTGTATCATAAAAATAAAGATATAATGTTAATGATTATTCTTCTGGTTATTGATCAATTACGACTGGATTTCATACATATGTTGAGAAGTAATTGTTCACTCATTATATAATGTTTTTCGAATTTTATTCGTGGATAGTAAATAGTACCCCTAAAAGGACGCTGACATCTGTTTCATACCGTTTTACCTTGCGAAAATTAGACTTTGCATGTTCGCAGACGCTCAGAGTCAGGGAATTAATTGGCGTTTTAGAATTAGGGCATCAAATTTCATATGATGCGGTAACGTTACGTTACCACCCTGCTCTCAAATTTAGCGAGAATAAAAAGTGCGAATGGTGTTTTTCTTGTGGAAGAACATTTAATTCCTCCCTGAAGAAATCTTACTGGTTGGGGCGAAAGCTTAATAAAATCTGGTGGGGCTATTCGCTGAGCTAATAAGAGGCGCGACTAACTTTTGCTAACTCGATAGCTCTCACGACTCACGTGCTCCAGGTTTAAACTGTTATGATCGGAATGCAATTGACTATAACGAAAAGATAAATTGCGGGCAACAAACAAAAACAACTGAAAACGATGCCAAGACAATAACCTCCTCTCTTGATTTTATAATAAGACCTCATGTCACGATATCAAATTGGATAGCTTAAGGACGCTTTTAAGTTGATGATAATTCTGCAAAATTTAGTAACAACTAATCATAAAGAAAGTGGTAAAAATAAATATCACCACAAACTGCCCGAATTCGATGCGTGACCATGCGGATCGGTGGTCTAATTCAAGAATTTTCTTACGATTAATGGAGTGTTTTCAAACATTGTTGCACATTTCAAAAGAATATATTTTAAACAATTATTAGATGAGGTTTTTGTGATATGCGGAATTAGCAATGTCGAGGTAAGACCAGAAAAAGGAAATTGTTTGTCTGGCTTGAAAACATTCTTAATTTAATTACTAAATTGAGCTGTATTTATGTCTTTGACCTTCTCTCTATACAAAGAAACATCAAGCAGATTGCGTGATAGTCGCATTTATCTGCATGCAATTGACCAATCACAGCGCATAAAGCAACTGCAATGTATAATAAAAAATATTATATGTCAAGCCTTCACAGACGTGACTGCCTTGTGGACAAAAAATGGCCTATATATATATATATATATATATATATATATATATATATATATATATATATATATATATATATATATATATATATATATATATATATATATATATATATATATATATATATAATAAAGAATGACACAAAAAGTTAGCAAGCTTAGTTTGGGATATTTATTACTCCGCCTGCCGTAGGCGAGACGTTAAATGCTTCAACGAACTTTTAGACTAAAGCATCGCTCGAAATTGGTGTTATCCCCCAGGAATGAACACGTGTATGGGGATGCAGGATGCTTCCTAGTTTATTCTATCGGCACCGCAAAAAGCTTGTTAATCAAAGTGCGAAGAATATCCGACATTTGAACCCCTACATTGTGTACAAAGGCCGCGGCATAAACATTGTTAAAGTATTTTGTTTCAATATATAGCAAATTTTCTCGAGTCATAATTATTTTATCGCAAACATGAGTGCATTTGTATCGTAAAGCGCTCAGTAGAGCTCGCTTTTAGTTTTGAACAAAAAGACACCAAACTAAGTAAGCAATGGAAATTAAATAACCGATCAAAAAGCGTTAAAAACATATGGCTATCTGTAAAACAAGGAACGGGGAATCGGAGAACGGAACGAGGAACGGAACGAGGAACGAGAAAACCAGGAACACGAAAAGCCGGAATCTGTAAAACCAGGAACACGAAAAGCCGGAATCTGTAAAACCAGGAACACGAAAAGCCGGAATCTGTAAAACCAGGAACACGAAAAGCCGGAATCTGTAAAACAAGGAACACGAAAAGCCGGAATCTGTAAAACCAGGAACATGAAAAGCCGGAATCTGTAAAACCAGGAACATGAAAAGCCGGAATCTGTAAAACCAGGAACACGAAAAGCCGGAATCTGTAAAACCAGGAACATGAAAGCATTTCGTAAGCTCTTAGCAAAATGGCCAAGTAACTTATTTTTAATGATATTGTGATAAATAGAAAACCAATGTCCACATACAAATATATGAAAATTTACAATTAAATGCGGGCTATAAAGTCTGTCACGTTTCTTCGTATTAAAAACATATAAAGTATATATATATAATTTGTGTTCGATTATAAAAACCAATGATAAAGTGCTCAATGAATAACCAGAGCATAATAATGAATAAAACGGGGAATCTACCCTGCTATGCAGAATCTGTAACATGGAGAATCTGGTTCTATACTAATTCCAAACAGAATACCGCATGGCTCAATTCGGTTTTGACAAAGTCTAACCTTAATTTCTCCCAAAAAATCCATTCGATAACCACCATCACGTGCATCAAGACTATCAAACTCAATTCGAGATCGAGTTATACAGATCGAGTACGCATGTTAGAACGCACGTTTGCAATCACAGTACAGTAAAGTTACCGCCACACCAGTCTTAATGAAAGCGTATCGGCTTATGGTGATTTAGTTTTTATGGGGTACGCCTAGAAAGCTTATATACAGCCATTTTGCTTCGATCGAGTACGCATAAAAAGCGTATTGCCGTTTTGTTTGCATTGAGACGCATAGAAAGATAAGCTTAATTAGGCCTGTAAGACTTGTAACGATTGGTCGAAATTTAGAGTGGCCGCGTGGGAGAAAAACAGACAGAACTTATAACTTTCGCTTTAGCTCGATTAATTATGTAAATGTAATAATGCATTACGATGTTAAAATTTATGTTTGAATTTGATTCAAATACAATTCTTAAACAAAATAAACCTCCTATAGTCGGGCTATGAAATTAGACTTGCCGATTTTTCTGGACACTTTGCATCGGAAATTAAGTTTATTTAGAGACAAACGATGCTCAACTATTAATCACACCCTGCATGTAGGAAGTCATATTACACGTGTCTATTAGTTTAAATATTTGTAGTTAAAAGGAGTATTTTACGCGAACATGTATTTTTGATATAGCGTCCTCGTTTATCAATGCCTTAACGCGTTAAACTGGACCTAAAAACAACTAAACACTTGACTTGCGTTTCAGTCACATTGTGTTTAAAATAGTGAAGTTAGTTATAGGTTGTGTTTAAAATCCACATTCTAAACAAATTGCTATCCCGCAGTGCATAGTGTTTATCGTACGCAGATAAAATTGCGCCAAGATTGCCCACCGTGCAGCACTATGCACTGACATAAGTATAAGTAAAAAGTCAGGAATAAAAATGAATAAAGATCTAATATCCAAAAGAACTGGCTGTAACAAGGCGCACAAACTACAAACATGGATGTGGATTAAACAAAGCCAAAAAGGTAAATTTTCATATATTGTAACCATTTATTCGTTTAGCGCCGTTTTCGATAAGCGGACCGCGTTTGATGCAAATGGCTACAAACGATCTCATGTCATTTCACTTGTTAATATATGTGTTGACTATAGAATGTTTGCGTGGATTTAATATTAAGTCACAAGGGTTTGTGAATGTCCACGAAATGTATATACCGATAGTTACGGGTACGGTGTACCTATATGTAGACAATAACATAGCGCGGGTTAATCACTGCGACACTCTTTATGGTTGGCGTTTATAGTGATTTAAATTGTTTGCCTTTTCGTTCAATGCTGTAATTACTATTATTTTAGGCTATAGGCTATAGCATAGAAAGCCTTCGTATTACCTCGCGCTTTTGTCACTGTTCACGCATGATTCCGAATATATTAACTTAGTCTGATTGTGCTCTATACTAAGCCATTCATATCTCCTCTATATTTTTCTAAGATGTTCATTCGATTCAATTATTGCACTAAAATGTTTCATAAAATGTACAAACATAAATATCGCGCTAAAAATACGGTACAGAAGTACAGAAGTTAATAAATAAGATTTCTATCTTTTATATCAAGTGTTTGCCTGTCATCGACTTAATTGAATTATGCATGTCCGTCTTATTTCCGTCTTAGTTTTCATCTTAGTCTGGTGTCACAGAAAACAAGCACATTGTGTTTGTTTTCAGATACTATTAAACACAAAGTGTTTGTTTTCAACCTGAAACAAACAGGATGTGTTTAATTTGCATACCAAACGGACATATTGTGTTTAAAAGCCACAGTGTGTGTTTGAAAGGGTCATGTTGTGTTTAAAATGTGGCATTTAGACACATTGACCTTAAAATTCCTGCAGTCCGGAATAAATTGTCAGTCCACCAAATTTCCGACACGCGAATAAATGTATCTTTTAACCGGATCCAAAACTAATCAGCTCAAGCAAAGCACACCCAACCAGAAATCAACAACACCAATGAATGCAACAGTCAACAGAAAGATTCTTGACCCCTCTCCAACAAAAGAGAAGATACTGGTGAAGAAAAAAGCTATGTCGGGCACACGGAGGGGAAATTCAAAACCAGATCCAACGATCACACCAACTCATTTAGAAATGTGAAACATAGACACGCGACCGTGCTCAAAAAATATATACGTCAGTTGAAATGCCTATAAGACGAAAATTTGGTAGGTTGCATTAAAACGATCACATGAAATCACGATAAAACTTCTTTTCTAGAATTTTTGTAGCTCGTTGTTCTACTGTTCCTTGTCGAGATATTCTGCATTCTTGGATATGCAAATGGTACAACGTGTACCATCATATTGAATAATGACTTTTGCAAAAGCTCGAAGTAGTCAAACTATTGCACGTAAATAAGGAGCCCTATAGTGATTAATTACAACTAACGTATATACAAGTTTCAGTTGTTTTCTATTGTCATGTGCTGCAAAATAGTAATCTCACAGAGACTTTTTAAGATGCAGCATGATATCACACGCTGTATTTTTTGCATATCAAATAATTTTACAATATCCCGACAAAGAACACAGTTACAAAAATTCTATAAAAGAGGTTATATTTCGAATTTAACTTATCTTTCCAATGCACTCAAGAAAATACTTGACAAAATTTCGTTTCATAGGCACTTAAAAGGATTTGACCGTTCACTGGAATTTTCGCTTAAATGGCACATCATTAGAAAACGTAAAAGCTACCCAAACCTGTCCAAACGATGCAACCCATGCTTGCATGAGAAATTTATAGAACAATATTCGGGTACTATAGTCCTGACTTACGTACAGCCCGCGCTCACAATTTTGTTTCTTTTAAGTTAGAGAGGAGCTGTCCTAGCCACAAAACTTCTGCCCTTAAAAAGGTGTGTAAAAGTGTGACAAAACGAAAAATAAACGACTCAAACGGAAATAACCGGTCGAAAGTGTATAAATTATACGAAAAACAAACGTTGTGGCTGATGAGATGCATTAATTTTTATTATCCAACCTAATTAAAATTTGTCAATTTTATTTCCCAAGTATGATTAAATCTAAAGAGATTTTCAATAAATTCCCAAAACGTGAAATTTTGCGATTTCGACCGACAATTTTTATCTAACTCCTTTCTCCTTAATTTATCCTAAAACTTAATAATAACGGCAACATTTAAAAAAGTATTATCTCTGTATGTTAAATAAGCGCTCTATTATTCAACATACTAGAAATACATGCATGCAGCAACCCCTCGCCACTAACTACATGTAAGAGCATGGAACTATATTTTCGGAATTACATGAAGTACTTGCATAGGTTGTTGTCATAGCAACACGGCAATTGTTATTCTTTCTGAATATTTTTTCAAAATGACAAAGTATCAGTTTTTGTGGCTAGCCCGTTCGCGGGCTAGACACATTCATATACCTAGATTGCGATGTTTGTCGGATGAGCACAAACTGTAACTCCAGTTGTTAATTTGGATCTACGGCACATGTTTTTAAAAACAATATTAATTATATAACTGCGAAGAACTGTTTTAAAATTTAAAGGTAAATAAGTATTTTTTTATAAAATAGCATCCTCAAATGCTGTATGTGTGCCTCAATTAACCCACTATGCCGCATTGGTTTAGGCATTTTAATAGTTGTAGGGGAGAGCTTGCAAATGTCTCGAAGCCATACATTTTACAAATATGCACCAAATTGGTTCAGTGTGCAATATTTCTTTTACTTTTGTCGTCGCTTTTGTCTTCGTGTATATACTTTTGTCGTGGCTTTTGTCTTTAATTGTGTATAAAATTAAGCCAGATTGACAAGGTGAGAGCTTTCAAATATGAATATATCGTGTTAAACTGCTACAAATTGGCCCTGCATTGTTGTTTTAATCTGTGTACTATAAACGCCAGATGATTTTACTTGTGAAGGGGAGATCGAGAGTCTTGCACTTTTCATAATGGATTAACCAAACAATCTGCTAATGTTATTTGTTATCCCACTAAGTTGCAATATTTGCCGCAATGCACCAGATGATTTTACTCAATAACACCAGACAAGTTTACTTGTGGAGCCATTTCAAAATCAATTACCAAAGTGCTAGTTTGGTTTGTGTATTTCTGTGCATGAATACGTCTGTGTCTATTGCCAGACGATTTTACTTCTCAAAGGAAAAGTGTGGATGTTAACCCTATGAGTGACTCAGTGGCAGCACTCTTCCCCTGACGAGTAAAATTGTCTGGCATTAGACAGAGTAATTGCTCCTTAAAGGGTTAATGGTTAAGTATAGTAATCAAGATTCAGCTGAAGGGTTTTTTATGCTGTAGTTGATAGTTGCACTATATGCCAAAATGCACCCTACTTTTTTCTTTTATTTAGTGTAATACCAGATGATTTTACTCCGATAACACTAGACAACTTTACTTCTGCAGCCAGGTGTTCAAAGCAGGATTATTTATTTATATTCATGTTTTTCAGTGGGGCCCTGCATCTAACAATTAATTAGAATATTTATATACAACATTCAAATATAACTGACAGTTAATATATGAGAAACATGTTATATTAATTCAATTTTTAAGCGTGAAAAATGTTAAACTGTTAAAGTCTTTAGAGGTGTAATACGTAGGTTTGTATTTGCCTCAGTTCATAAATACTGAATTTAGTTTCAAACTAAATTGAAACTTCCTAAACCAAAAACAAATTTTCTCAAAAGAAGTGTTTCATACAGGGCGGCGAAGTCCTGGAACGAACTTTCAAGTGAAACCACCGCAAGTTACAACAATCTTTCAATTTTGTTGTTCAAACGGCAATTACTCAATTCAGATGTTCCAACCTGTTGTAAATAGTTATATTTTGTTTACTAATATATATTACTGTTGTAAATACATGGCCCGTTGAAAATCAGCATTGTAAATATTATTAGCTGAAAGGTTACCGTGTTTAAATATTTTTATTAAAGATTAAAGGTCGAGGTTGTTGCAGGATCGTGTGTTGTAGGAGACTAGACACCATGGCCGTAAGAACCACGGGGGCAGGGGGGGCCCGAGCCCCCTAACTTCAAAGGCAGGGGGGCTGAGCCCCCCTAAAAAAGATCTTTCAGTCCCAAAGTTAATACATGTTTTTAACGGTTTACAGTGTTACACATGTACTAACCCAATGATTATGGTAAAACTAACCTCAAAAGGGCAGAAAAGCATGTTTGAGCGTGTTAAAAATAGAAAAAAATTTCTGGGGGGCGTGTCTGCGGACCCCCTAGCAGCACTTGTGTCTTCATCGCTCGAAAAGCCCCCCTAACTTTTTTCATCTTCCTACGGCCTTGCTGGACACTGTTGTTAGTCATTAGTTTGAAGTCAAAGTCGATTAGGCCATTTGTAGATGAAGATACAGTGATGATGTTCCAATGATTTTACTATCATAAAATCCCTGATAGGCTGAAGTCGTGGTTCTTTTCTCGTAACTATTTGTACCCATATTTTTTGTTCATAAGGGAGGGAATTCATCCGTTTTGCAACGACACGCCTGGCATTAATATCACGTGCCTGTAAAATGCACATGGCCAGGCCTGACTAAGTAATTTGGCACGTGTAAGTGTGCCAAAATTCGTTGGTAATAGATTTTAGCTAGCCACATGTACGCGTTGCGTACCTATTTTTAATCCTTGTTTTATACACAATTTTTTTAAATGGCACAACATTTGTCATCAGTACAGTATGTTATTACGCCTAATGTAAGCTTAAATTTGGTATAAAATACGACCTGTTAATTACATTAGTAATAAGAAGACAGTCTTGCATTTACATAAACTTACTCTGGAATTTAGACAGTGAATAGACTGGATGAGCACGGCTACGCCGGCCTTTATAAAGCATTAAAACACAAGTATAAATACGCATTATCAACAAACTTGCCTTGTGTTTCACGCCATAGTCAATTCTTGGCGCTTCTCTTTATTTTCCCCGAATTAATCTCTCTTCAAGAGTCTTGTGGGAGTCGTTTTCGTCTTATTTCTCGCCTTTTTGGATGCCTTAAGTGTTTGCTACTCCTGATAGTCCGCCATATTCTTGCGATCATAAATGACCACCCTTCGTTGGTTGTGAAAGTTGCCAAATCTTTTTGCAAAAATACGAAATATTGTAGTGCAATCTCATCCCCATCGCCCATGAACAGCGACTTTGAACTTCGCTAGTGCAAAATTAGTAACCCTCGCCCCGGGCTTACGCCCGGAACGGCGCTTCGTGCCGTTGGCTCGGGGATTAATACTGTGTACAATGTTACAGTGTAGAAGTAGAGATAAATATATTCTTGAAATGTCCTTGCATGACTTACTTGCCCCATTGGCTAGGTCTGGTCCATTGGCGTTTCTTAAATTGAAGAATTTGTTTCAAGTTATTCGGATTCTCATCTGAACTTATTGAAAGCCGGCACTGATCATCACCAGCAACGTAGAATGCATAAGATCCAGTTTCAGGGGCCTAGACGAGAAAAAAGCAACACACAATAGTGAGTTGTTAGTTGGTAAACATGGGAATGAGATAATTTCTATAAGCTATCGAGCATTCTAAAAGACTGTAAAAGCATCGAACGTTCGTGAACAAGCATTTGCAGTAAAAGTAATGGTGTGCTCTCACTGTTTTTTTTCAGGAAAGCATTAATTGGTGAAAAAATTAAGTAAGAGTTAATTACCGATAACAGAGGCATTTAGCCAATTGACAAGGTTCGAACAATGAACAAAGGAAAATTCAATTTACGGAAAAATTTGCATTCTAAGGATTTAATTTTACTCTAGAGACAACAAATGAACAAGCAATGCAAACAGTCAGCTAGGTTATGGCCAATGATTTCTTTTGAAAGTATGAAAAACAAAGTTTTAAATTGACGGTGAATGGACTATATATAATGTTTTGTACATGCTGATATGTCATATCGTAATGTTGAATGTCGTTATATGAATACACAGCCACGTTTGCTAATTGCGGTTTGTTAGCAAGAACATGGCGTTGAGTAGTGACCATACTAGCGGCTAAATCGAGGTTTAGGATTAGGGATAGGGTTAGGGTTAGGGTTTATACACAATTTTTGATGCGTGTCCTTCAGCGAGCATTCTTGGCGCAGTGGGTAAAGGCGTTGTACATGGTTTGAGCAGCGCTGGTTCGAGAACCCTTGCAGTCGCTTTTTTATTTATGTTTTTTTTCACATTTTTTTCAAAGTTTTTTTCGTCCTTAAAATTTTTTCTCGTTCATAACATATTACTCATCCTTAAACACATTTCAAAAATATTTAAAGCGAAAAAAGCGGTTGAAATAGTTGTTACTAGTCAATATACAATTAGCCTGCGCGCAGGAGGTGCTCTGACGGATCTGAAATAACCCTAACCTCGATTTAGCCGCTAGTAAATGTGCATTCCTCGATTTAGCCGCTAGTAGTGACCATGATCTAAGCGGATTGACTCGGAGCACGTTTAGAGCAAATGGTGAGTTTGGTCAATCAGAATATGACGTTTTAGGGGACATTTTTCAAATTGTGTCTCTATTAGATATTAGTGTATAAGAGCAAAGCGTTTTAAGTAAAAATACTTCCGAATGTTATCACAAGGTCATAACATGAAAGTTGAAACGCGAAGAAAAACAAAACTAATTTAAGAAAATGGTCTACTGAGTTTATAAGTCAATATCTGTACATTGTCCTGGAGTTGGAAGACAATATCCATATATTGTCGTGTAAGTTTTGTATACAGTCGCGCAAGTTTTGTATGCAGTCGATGAATCATGATCAATTTAATTCAATTCATCAGCCCCGCTCTTCCCTGCTGAATATCAAATCCCTCCCCGTGCTTTTAGACAGAGAATGAAAATTGCAAGCAATTATGCTAAATAAAGGTCTATGAATAACAAAAGAAACCGCATCAATCGTGTAATAAATGTGGTTAATTTACAATCCTACAATATAACAAGTAGCTTTGCGGTCAATAGTAACCATTCTTCTGTCTTCATCCCAAATCATGCGCACTTGCTGGCACAAACAACTGACGTTATATTGTTGATATCTATATTTAAAATTCAGGAACTTACCACGTAGAAGGTTTTTAATCGTAATCCATATCTATTACCAATATTAGCCGGTGAAGCTAATGCTGGGACCTTATTTGAGGTATGAGGTCTTCCTGGATAACGTGGATTAGCGAGGAGTCGAGCTAGGGCAGTACCGCGGATTCTTCTCCAGATATCCATTATTGCACCTTTTTCTAATGGATAATTAGGACAAGTTAAAAAATGCAAATTAAAAAATGCAAAAAGTATAAACTATTCCATGTAATGATAATCCATGCAAGATCAGTTTTATTAGATCTGCCTAAACATGGTTCTGATATCAGTGTCGGGTAAGCATAATTAACTAGATTATCGCTCTAAATAGAGCGAGTATGTACTGGTATATTTGTAAAGGTAAAAAGATGAAAGTATCCTGGTCATGTGATACTGCGGAACATATCAGTTAATGATAGTCATCGACTAATTCAGCTGAGCACTCTCTTGTGTTGGCGTAAATATGAGGAGGTTATAGACATGCATTTTAGCTTCAAAATGTTGATATTTTGGAATTATTTGCAGTTTTTGTTAGTCAAAATTCAAAGAACATTACTGATTTCAAAACAATTTTCCGGAATGGAATATAGGCGTTAGTAATGTTTCAATTGTATCCTGATTTAAAGGAAATAAAATAAAAATAGACATTATTACCATAGGGTGAAGTTGGAGTAGTTACAGCATCAGCTAAATAAATGAAATTAAAAAATCAGATGAGATGTAACGTTAATCGGTAATGTAAATGATAGGTCGATTAAAGGTCGAACTAGGCAGGAAGAACAAAATCGTTTATCATAGTTAGAAAAAGCGTCTTAAAATTTATAGAATTGCAAAGTTTAGTGGCTAAACTTTGTAAAGTACGAGAATTAAAGCTCTACGAAGTTCGCAAGTTTTGTATCACGCGCGGAAAAAGTTATAATTTTTGAGCTAAACTTGCCGCAAAAATGGTACCTTTTTCCGCGCGAAATACAAATACATACAAAATTTGCAAATTCGCAAGGCTATATTTTCCGTATTTACACTCAGCAATTCTACTAAACGTATAGATTCCTCTTTCTAGCTGTTGTAAAATATTTTGGTTTTATTTTGCCTAGTTTGAATGTTAGTCCATTACGCAAATTGTCTATTTTTTTCCAAGACTGCTGATGATAATGCTTTACAAAATATAAATATTTTACTCCAGCTTGGGAGAACATAGCTGTCTTCTTTTAATTCCGAGATTTTTGAAGTGGTGATTCTTTAATTTAGAAAATACTCACTTTTTAAGGATTGAAAATGTATCTGAACATGTTTTTAGGTGCATAAAGTAGATGTTAGGTTAACTTTAGTAGATTGGCGACGAGTTAAAAAGTAAATGAGAAAATCAAAACTTGAAAAAGTAAAAATCCGAAAAGAGGGTGGCGGGGGGAGGGGATTTATATATGAATATCGTATAATCAACACGAATGGACATGATATATCTATGATTGTTTGTTCATGATGAATCGAGGTTAGTAAAAACAAGGTCAGAATAATGTTGAAATGACCGCGATGTTGACATATTCACTTATTTTCAACGAAATGTCCTTGGAAATGTTGATTGGAAAATTTAACAATTGAAAATGAACAATTGATACTAGCAAACATCAATTGTTTTTACCTGGTGGAGCAATAAAGAGGTCCTCTTTTGATACAGGTGTTTGAATAGTTCCGCTTGGTAACCTAACTCTGACGGTTATATGATCAGGACCTCCTGCATCTTCCATCAGAGCCTCGATGAAATATACTCTGCCTTTTACAAGTTGTATAGGACCAGTGGTTTGACGAGCAGTGTTCCTTTTTGAATGAAGAAAATGGTATTTTGTATTTTTTACTTGTCTTTTTATTAAAAAACATTACAGCGTCAGTAGCGTAGCTATCCTGAAAATTTAGTCATGCAATGCAAATTTTAATCATTATCATTATTCATTTCTTTACAAATTGATTTCTTATACGGTATACAAACGCAGAAAAATTTGTATTTGCATGACCAAATGTCGGGCTGGCTTCGCCACGTGATCCGCGAGAACAATACATGTACAAGCAGAAATTCCTGTAACGTAATTGGTTTTGTGTATATATATATATATATATATATATATATATATATATATATATATATATATATATATATATATATATATATATATATATATATATATATATATATACATATATACATACTGTATATATACATATATACATACTGTATATATATACTGTATATATATGTATAGGTTATCATATGAGAGGCGAGGTGATATCAGTTTTATCGCTCGAGAGACGATATCATATTTTGTCACGAGTGAGCGCAGCGAACGAGGGACAAAATATAATATCGTAACGAGAGCGATGAAACTGATATTACCGAGTCTCGAATATGATAACCTATTTATCACATACTTGTGCCTTTATCTAGAGCAAAAACCAGACTACATTTTCAAATTATTTACACTTCGAGTACATTTCGAAATGAATTCAAAATTATTGTTTAAAATACGCTAAACAGGTAGCAATTACAAAAACAAACCAAAAATAACTTATCTTTTAATAGCTGCAAATTTCTTTCTGTTATTTTCCTTGTATTATTTTATATTTCTATTGTCATCTCCCAATCGATCCTTCGGTCGGACGCCATCTTTGTTTTGAGCGGGACAAAAAACGATATCGCGGGACAAAAAACGATATCACGGGACATATCGTTTTTATGTCACTGTGTTATCGCCCGGATAAAGGCACAAGTATGTGATAAATATACATATATATACACACATATATATATATATATATATATATATATATATATATATATATATATATATATATATATATATATACATATATATATATATTTATATATTTATATATATATATATATATATATATATATATATATATATATATATATATATATATATATATATATATATATATATATATATATATATATATATATATATATACAGTATATATATATATATGCGCATGCCTGGATGCGTTGATGTCCCCGTGCTGCCCCACATGCGTCTGGTCATGCGTCATCATATATATGGTATGTACAAAGCTGCACTGATCATTTATTTTGTTTCATATAAATGCCTTGCTGGCTGAGGTAGGTACTGTCCGTTGTCTTATATACATATATATTTGACTTTTCTAAAGAACTTTACAACTGTCGGTAAGTCGTTTTACGGTGTTTCATGCCTTTAGTTCGAGATTCCTCCATTTCTGACTAACTTTCTATCATTATTACGCTATTGGCTGTATTCTACAGGAAACTAATTCCAAAAGGCAGTATGTATTTTCGATCAAGATCACCTGCAGTTAATATACATTATGTTAAATGTTTAAAACATAATAATTAAGCCTTTAGCAAGGCTTTTATATAGCGTAAGAACCGAGCCACAATAACACTTAGTCTAGCTCTAGAGATTAAATCCCGTGTAATTTAATTGCGTAAATAATTAACATGTGCACGAGATACTGCATCATAAACTTAGTTTTACAGTTTCAAACACTACCTGTAAGAATGTTTCATGTATTCTCTGAAAGACTGAGAAATTTTTAGGTCTGTTATACTTACTTGTCAAATTGATTGACTTTCGTCCACATACGATGTGGAAATAAAATATACAACTTGAGGTTTTCTGGTTTTTCGTCAGCACTGATGGACAACTGACATTGATCATCGCCTGATACATCGAATATATATGTCCCTGTCTCGGGAGCCTTTAAAAATAAAGTTTAAAATTTATTACAATATGGACGTCCGAATCTTGGATTGAACAGTTGGATTGATTTTGCAGTTGGAATTAAAAGTATATAGAAACTTCGAGAAAAGCGGAAATGTACGGAACAATATAAGAGAAAAAGAAGCAGAATGAACTGAATTGTACTTTGTAGCATTTTTAAATTGTTGTAATATTTTGTGGGTAAAATTATGGTTTTCCTTTACCTTTTTACTTGCACATATACGCTTTATAGTTTTTGTAAAGGACGAATTTTAATTTTTATTTGTAAGAATCTTGCAGAACTGTAGGAAATGACGCTAAACATTTTTAGAATTTCCGATTATGTAACACCTTATCAAATTATAGCGATTTAATTGGCTATTTGCGATCACGTGATATAAAATAGAACTTTCCATTTTCGTTATCGTGCAATGGAACCGTGCAATAATTTTTTTCCATTGCACGGTAGATTTCATTATTTTCAGTCATTGAAAATGTTACTATCGTACACAGTCCGTACGTATTAAATAACAAATGTATGAGAATGCCACTATGTGGCGCCACTATTTTTACAAAACAAAATGGCAATCTAACATGTGTCAATGATATATTTTTGTATCATATAAAACAAGTAATCTCGTTGATTGGATCATTCCACCTTTCACCTCATTAAAATATTCTCACATTGCACTTATGATCATTCATTATTTAGTTAATACAACAGTGGATTATAATAGTCAACTTTCTCGTACCTTATAGTATGTCGTCATACGCAGTCCATACTTGTCAGGTAGATTATTAACGCTTTTTGGGGAATCAAGACTGTCTATTTTCACCGTTGTATCTGGTTGGTTAGGATAACGGCGACTTGATGTCATCCTCCATAATGCGTTTCCTCGAACATTGTTCCAAGTTTCCATCTTTACGCCATTTTCTTAATGAAATACAAATTTTATGATTTGGATGCTATATTTTAAATATTAATTGGTCCCAAGGTTCACCGAGGTCATGTATGGCTTGGCCGCTAGGCCATCTTCGCGCATGTTCGAAAAATATTAAGCAAAATTTCCGCAGTCTTTCTTCATCTTAGTAAATAAGAATAATAGATTTTTAGAAAGCTAAGATGATCATCTGAACACCCTTAGAGTATAATGACTATCGCATAAAATTGAATGAAACGTATAATTTTAGCGCTTGATGGTCATATTTCAAATAAGCTCAATAGCAAGCAAAATATTCTCAGATTTGTACTTGTTACAAGGTGTTAGTTTGCAATATGTGAGTCTAGAAGTTAAATCTACTGACGTCATTGTTATATGATCCAGCAACAAATAATAGGAATTTAGTTAATGTTTAATTGAGATAGCAAACGTAAACAGTGCATGCATAAAGCAGAGTGTGTCAGAGCACACGAGAGAGAGTTAGTGTTACGCTGTTCAAGAGAGAGATGGAGCATCTCAGAGCCGAAGTCAGATAAATATATATAAATTGTATAACCTAAGAGTTTAATAACCAAATAAAAGTTTGCAGTCTATAACGATCTATCTGTATTGGCAATCCCTCACAACTGACAAGAAGTAACCTGTATGGTACGAGGTAACATACTAGTTTCCCTCTTCAACTTACCAAGTATAAGGATGTTTTCCACTTTCGGTCTGTAGCACTTCCACATGATGGGGATATTTAGAAGCGCATTGTTGAAAATTTAGTGCCAAAATGTTGCAAGATTTTTAAGCATTGAAAACATGAACAATCAGTGTTTCTAGTACATCAATATGATCGTACAGGAAATTTTCGTGTTGAATGAAGCAAGTATTGGGATTAGAATTTTCGACGTGAAGTGTTTAATTTGTTTGGTTAGACTCGCGAGGCACAACCTCAAATTAGAAATTGAAAGAGGAAACAAATAGTGGCTATTAGGCAAGCAAATTCTATTGATTAAAAATATTCATTTTAAGATTTCAAGTTCGAGTGGAATATATACCTATACTTGAATAGTTCAAACTGTCAGTAAACAGTTCATAACATACTATACGAACATCAATGTTGGCGTATAGAGTTTCAAGGAATTAACGATACGTATAGCTGTTCTGTTTAGATCTGTCACTGATAGATGCTTGGGTAAAATTATTATTTAGGAAGAAATTATCATGTGGGATTTACCCAAACATAGTAGAAACAGCATAGGACGGCAGGTTGCCATTTTTTACCAGCGCTTGTGAGCTGAAAGCAATTTCCGTTACATTTGAATTTGAAATTGCTTCGCAAACGTTACGTTATTAAATCAGTTGTCTTGTTTAGATAATACTTTACAATCTTAATTGGCATCAGCACACGCAAATAAAATGTCTCAATCGATGCAAAAATTTGTCGGCTGTTATGTCGCAGGTAATATAGCCGATCTATATACATTATAATTCATTGCAGTATATTCTCGCATTCTCATTGGTTGAGAGCCTACGATGAATTTTTTGTATTTGCTGGTGGCGTAAGCACATGACAAATAATTATCGTATTTGTCATGTGCTCACGCCATCAGAGACAAATACGAGGTTTATTTGTCATGTGCTCACGCCATCAGAGACAAATACGAGGTTTATTTGTCATGTGCTCACGCCATCAGAGTCATTTGTCAACGACAACGTTTACAACGTACAGAATATACGTTTGACTTGAGGTTTATTGTCTGTTTTATTTTTTATTTACATGGCTGACTTTTCTTGCAAAATGAATAATAAAAGAATTATTGAATTCGCCTTTCGCAGGATATCAGAATTATTCAGATCTCGGTCAGTGTTATCGGCCTCAGCTTCGCTTCGGCCGATAACGCTGACCTCGGTCTGAATAATTCCGATATCCTGCTTAGCCTCACCCATTAATAGTCTTAATTATTTAATGAAGAAGCCAAAGCTCACAGAAATTGCAACACACTGCTGCCCGCTGAGCTTCAAGTTTCTTACGCGCCCTTGTATAAATCGTTCCACCGCCATCACCGTAAATTATGATGGCGGATGCTTGCACACATACACGGGTAAAAATAACTACGAAAATTTAGTTTCCTGGAATCGCGCAGATTACAGCTAGAATCTAATGTCATAATATATTATAACAATACATGTATTTGAATATAGCAGTTAATTTATGATAAAAATATTCTAAAGCGCTGTACAGTAATACCACAAAAATTATTTAACACCTATGATTTATTCATTTAGTTCCTCATTATTAGCCTGTTTCCGGTATTGCCTAGTTATAGGAGATCCAAGGCACCCAAATTTTATTTGAAAGGACTTAGATGTCTTGCCATTCACTGATGAGAATGTCAAGGCTGGATTTTATTTAAGACCTTAGGACTTAACTTTTAAGATTACTTTAGTATATGCCCGAACAGGGCATATGAAGCTTTAGAAAATCTCTATTTTTTTTCATGTATATAAAAGGATCACAGCAATGATGCTTGGAAAATTCAAATACAGGACTGTGCAGAATCATATATAGTACAATTTCTTCCCCTGCTTGTTTCCATCTTAGAGTCCTCTTCAAATTCATCATTTCGCCATTTAATTAGTGTGTTCCTACTTACCGGCAAAAGTGATATCTGTAATGAAGGTGGCTAAAAGAAGCCATTTAATTACTACGCTTTCCATTCGCTTTATCACTTGTGATTAGTTCATGATTTTCATAAAATTTAATCCTTGATAAAAATATATATGCTTCTTCTCCGAACAGAAGAAAATATGTGTCATAGAGGAAACTGATTTAAAATTTCTCCAAGGTGAAATCACGAGAAACGACAGGTTGTGCTCAATGACTAAATTGGCAAAAAAAAACATGGATCGCCACAAAATAGTTTTATTATTTTGAATATTATACCTCAAATTCAAATTGTCCAATCAAAATATCGTATTGCTGCCACGTGATGAGGTGATTTCTCACTGAATCTCACTTTTAAAGTGAGATTCAGTAAATATCTCACGCTGTTATGGCAACGCTTGTACACGCAAGCACAGATTGGCAAGTTTTCGTAAACAAAAATGGCGGAATGTGCGAAAAGTTTGATGAACTTCACGAAGAATTATAAAGTATTTTGGAGGACAAGGACGTTGAAAACACAAATATTTAAAAAATTAAAAGGAATTTTCTATACTTCTCGTTATAAAAATAAACAAAGAACTGGCTATTTTGTATTTTAGAGCATCATATTCACGAAGGTATGTTCAACTTGAAAAACTTAAAAGTTTATTCTTACGGAAGTTTTTGATTTTCGGTATAATATATCATTTATAGACCCTCCGCTCGGGGGATTCAGTGAAATATTTCCTTCAGTGATGATATTTCCCTCGGGCTAAAGTCCTCGGGAAATATCACTTCAGGAAATATTTCACTGAATCCCCCTCGCTCCGGGTATATAAATCACCTAATGTTTCATCTTACAAGCAGAATAGCCAGTTTATCTTCGTACAGTTAAAGTTTATTGATTTTTGGAGGTTTTATTAATTTAGCAACGCTTTCCAGGAAACCTGCAAAAATTAATGGTTCGTTGCAGGAGATATTACCAGAAATAAATGATAAAAGAATGACTGACGTCGTCGCTTAAAACGAACCATATAAAATGTACTTTTACATTTTAACAAGAATTCGGTGAAAAAATTGCATTTGCACCCTCTTGTAAACAGATAATTGTAGGGGCTTTGCATGTACAATCATACCCGTCCAATTTTCAGTGTTCAAATAAGAATTATGAAAGCTAACGAGCAGAGATGAGATTTTAGCTAGCCTATCAATTTATTCAAATTTCAAATTATTGAGCCTCTTTTACATGATCAAATTTCCAAAATTTCATGTGCTAAATGCTTTTAGGTCATTTAAAAATTGCTTTAACTTTGTTAATATTGGAATTCAGTCACCTAGGATAAAATAGTCCGATAGCAAATTGGTGCATTACGGTATACGAGGAGTAGCCAAAAAATGATTTGGAAATTATCCGTGTAAAGAAAGCAGTTGGCAAAATACAACGGTGTAGTGTTGAATCTAGAGAAATGATTATTGCAAGCGGTGACGCAGTGTCCCACAAGGTTTAGTGCTGAGTCCATTATTAAATTCCTTTAAGACGTATTTATTAGGCAAATAGTCTAAATCCATATCTTACTTATGGTAACTGGTATTACTTAGCAGCGAAATGCTAGAGGTAAAAAAACCCTGCAAAAAACACTTGCTGAGCTGGATGTTAACGAAATTTCGGAATCGGCCGCTCAACTGTGTAATAACGCTCGACTACGAGGATTCCATAAATACGTCAGGGAGAGGGAAGAGGAAGATTCTCGTTACTTGTGTGAAAGCCTGAAATCATCAGATGTCCCGTTCTTGCCATAAGAACTGGAAAGAAGTTTCTCCAATAGCGATGGATGTTTTGGATGCGTAAAACTAAAGCAATCCACAGTACTCTACTTTGCGTCCTTTTGCAGTCCGATTTGAAATTGCCTCAAAAACTGATTCTGGCAATCTAAAAATTGAATGTGAAAGAGTGAGGATTATTACAACAGCTGGAAAATAAAGTTGAAAGAAGTTTCAGCGGAATGAATTCTATAATTAGGTAGGCCCGCAACAAGCTTAGTGATCCATTATTCTTATCAAATTCATTTAAGAGACACGGTAACCTCACACATTAATATATTGGATTATAAGAGGGGGCGTGTGAGCACGTATGACGTGCAAGTTTTAAGGGCACCCTGTAGAAAAAGAATAGTCATGAACACGTGTGAGCTGCGATTTTGTATTTTAAATATATATGTATGTAAGGCAAATAAAACCATCGAAAATGTAGTAGTTCGCATGACATTCGAGCGGGTAACACACGCAGAAAAGACAAGAAACTTTTTAAATATGTACAGATAGTATATATGCAAGCTTATCTACAGTAATAACAGGTAAATTAACACTTTAAGTAGCGTCACGAAAGAATTCGTGTCAAGTTATGAAATAAAGTAGATATTTCTTCAGTTAGCGTGTCTACACGTAAAGACAAGTGTTGTGTCGATTAAGCGATGCTATATTAGGTTTACTGTCGTGGCAGTAGAGTTGTTAGCAAGTCACATGTTGCAAGTCCAATTCAAGTCACAAGTTATTTCTCTCCAGTTTAAGTCAGGCTGCAAGTGACTTAGTGCAAACTCAATTCAAGTCGTCCAAGTCGTCTAAGTTTTTGGTGAGTAGCATTCCAGGTCAAGTCACAAGTCATTTAGTATCATTCAAGTCATGTGCAAGTCCTATATTATAATAATTTAACTTTACAACGACTGGTACTTGTAGGTAAAAATCGTTTCTGCGGAGCTTAATTTTATGCATGACGTTATTTCTAAATATCTTATCTAAATTGCAATTGTCTACATAATGTTTATACAATCATGTGCTAGCTATTACCAGTTAAACTAGTTATTTAATTAGTTAGATATTTAAAAAGATTCAAATTGACTAACCGTTACCATCATTGTGGTTCTATGCGCTGTTATGTACTATTATGGTAATACATTGACCAGATCTTGCAATTGACTCAACTCCCTTGCGCTGAACTTAAATTCCTTGTGCACTTAGTCTTCTGGACAAGACTTGCAATAGCACTTATGTGACGTAATGTTGAGTTTCACCTTCTACACACAATGGCAGGGATACCTTTGTTTTGGCCAAAAACCTTTTCAAACTCTTTCTTGAAGGTGCAGCTGAAGTAAAGCAACATGGATAATTTTTTAGTCCAACCCAGGGCTTGGTTTAGTATTCTAGTCTCTTTTAACCAATCTGATACCACTAACTGAAGAGTATGTACAAAAAATTGTATACGTTGCTTTCGGCAGTTCCTGCTTAGAGCCAGATGTACATCTTGTTCAGCCTTTCATCAAGCTCTTTCCATAAAGGGGAATCATCAAGGTAATTTTCAGCGTCATCACAGCCTTCAGGATCAACAGAATCGGTATCGATACCAACAGTGTTTCAGGGAAAGCGCATAGTAAATGCTTTCTTCATATTAGATTGTCATTGACTATGTAGTCAACCTGTAACAGTGAATCTGTTGCAACTTAACAAAATTCTAACTTCTGGATTTCAATTGTGTGGGCAGTCACACCAAGATAACCCCTCATTTTTCTATCAGACCATATACCAACAGTCACACATACCCAGGATTTTTGCTCGAGGTTAGCCTTGTTGGTTTTATACCATTTCACTGATACAGGATGATACAGTTCCTCTGTTTGCGAAAACACTTAAAGTATTTATGCAACGAAATTTCACCCCGACATTTTTTGACCTCAGTGTAAAGATAACGTAAAATGGGTTGGTAACTTTTTTTAAAGAAGTTCATTGTCTGGCTTCTTTCGTGAGAAATTTAGCTTTGAATAATATCCAAATATCATACTTATGACATCACAGTGCATAATGTTATTTTAAACTAACATAGATTTTTCGAACAATTTAATTTTGTCGAACAAAATTCCAAAATTATAACTCACAAATTCCGATTTGCTGTATTTTAGTACAACTTTTAGACGTTTATCATAGATAGTGTAAGAGAAATCCCTACAGCACTAAAAACTCATCATGCACTGTGATGTCATAAGTATTATATTTGCATATTATTCAAAGCCAAATATCTCACGAAAGAAGCAAAATGATGAACTTCTGTAAAAGAAGTTACCAACCCATTCTACGTTAACTTTACACTGAGGCCATAAAACTTTGGGGTGGAATTTCTTTGCGTAAACACTTTAAGAAATGTCGAAAACTCACATTTTTGACAATTGACGATGGCATTGCATAATTAATGATAGCTAAGATCAGAAATAATGGCTTTTGTGATGGCACGTTGATGGGGTGAGATGCGTCATAGATAGCCACTTGCCCCTGACTTGGCAGAAATGCAGTTATGACATTATTATTAGTACGCCTTGTCTTTGATTCAACAAACTCTTTATAACAGTCTTTATAACATGTAGCATATATACTTAACCAGACTACTATGACTGAGGCGGACGGCTGCTGCAATTTCCCTAGTTACTTGATATCGATAAACATCAAATTATATATCAATATTTAAAATAAATCAATCTCACATCTCACTGTGAAACCAAGTGGCATTAAACACAACATGCAAAACATTAAAATTTACATAAATGCAGGATCTTCAACATCGTACTCACAATTGCTAATTGCAATCAAGTTAAAGTTTGGCATTTGTGAGTACTTACCGTCCAGCGTGGACACTTTTGTAGTGTCGCACAAAATTAGGTGTTGTTGTAAGACCTTCAGTGTTGCTACTGCCGCATATTGTGCACGTAGCTGTCCTCTTTGAAGAAGTGTTACAATTAAGATGCTCGAAAGTGATAATTCATGGAGTTAAAGTGCTATTTGTTTTTCTACTTCGAGTGACAACCACGTTATCAACACGCCCCCATTAATTGATATGCACTATGATTTAGAACTTTCATAAGTCAGCAAAAAATTAAAAGCTCGTTTAGCACGAACAACTATATACCTCGAGATATATAGTATAGCTCAGTGGCGAAAACGCTCGCGAACACATAGCGCTAATTCAAAAAATGTTTTTGCTGTCGTTGGAGTGTGGTCGACTTATTTATCAGGATTATTTAATATATATAATCAAGAATTAATCATGTAACATTGACTTGTGTTGATAACAAGTCATTTCTTGCAAGTCCAAGTCAAGTCGCAAGTCATTTGCTATAATTAGCAAGTCAAGTTACAAGTCTCAAAAGTCGTGACTCGAGTCTGACTTAAGTCCAAGTCCTTCGACTCGAGTCTAAAACTCTGCTTCTAGCCTGTTTTTAATGGCAGAATATTCTTCAAAACAATTAAATGAACAATGCCTCATGATTTGCGAAATATCCAAGTTAAAACCAAGATTAGCTGTTTAGCAAGTATGTACCGGCGTTTGTTGATGTATTGGATCCTACTTTGTCTTCAAGAAATGTCTCTGCAAAGAATCTATCTTAGTTTCGCCAAAAACGCAAGGCGATGGCCGATAGCTTTTTGAAGGATTCATGCTGCAAGAGATCTTTTGTAGGAAACATAGCGAATGAAAATCCAAGTAAGCGTTGCTTGATTGTATTATAGCTCTGTTGAAATATGACGCTCACTTCTAAAAGCAGGGGCGATCCAGACCGATGCTAGTGCACCGCGGAAACCTGAATCCTCGAATATATTATAAATATAAACACACAAAATATCAAAAACTGTAAAGACATATTCCTCGGCATATTAAAAGCCAAAATCGTACATTATGGAAATCATACATTGATGAATAGACGTCCTATTTCTGCCAGAATATGATTTAAAGGATACACAACCAAGCAAAGTTATGGTATTTCTGTGTAGTTATGCTATTAAAAATTATGCAAAATACAATAATATGAAAATAACAGAAATCATATTCGCCGCTTAAATGCAGCTATGGAAATTTCGTCAATATTCGCAGTTATGCTATTTTATAGCTCGTTTCACCCTTGTATTGCCGTATTCGAAGGTTAAGAAATTTAGTTTTTGGCTTGGGTAGAGCTAATTTGGAACTGTTACTCCTAATAGAAGAGTGTAAAGAGAAGAATGAACTAATCGCGTTTTGTTTTTAGCTCTGGGAAAAACCACGGCTTTAGCCCGTGAAGGAACATGCGTGAAGGAACATGCGTGAAGGAACACTGAATTTCTCCGTTTTCAATGTACTTTCAAAAAAAATAAAGAAATTTTAGTAATTTTTAATGCAAGCAATACAGTTCTTAGAAAAACATGAAAATTTTTTTGTTTTAAACAAATTCGTTCAAACTTACTAAAAAATTGGGCAGAAATTATTTCTTTAGAGAAATACAGCTTGTAAATCCATTAAAAGACTTTGTTGTTGATTCACTTCCTGTGTCTTCTGCTACGAACGCTGAAGATTACCGGAACATTTTTTGTCAATGGCGGTCGAAAATTTTGCATCAAAACAGTTTAAAAAGGTCACTTATCCAGTGTTCAGAATTGTTAATTGAAGTTTTCATCATTGGTTCTTAAAGCACGTTCATAATTATAATATAAAAACAAATGCATCACAATTTTTTTTATAATAGGTTGTACTCGGGGCTTTTGAATTTCATGCAGAGTATGCGCGTGTGTGTTTTCCCCACAGAACGACTTGCACCCATCTTCAGTTGGCTTCATCCACAAATCTGGCCTTTTACCTAAAGTTGTCATTTCAGTCTTCCTTACCGTTTCACTGGTATCTACCACAATGTTAACCATAATGTTCATACCTTATTACACTTTCCGAAGGGTAAGTGTCTTAAATCCACCCCTTCGTCGTTCGTCAACGAGAAATCGACTTTCCATCGTGACAACGCGGACTCAGAGGAAGCAATACTTCATGTCAACAATGTACAAAAGCCTGTACGTCTGAACCTCTATGAATTTCCTAGTTACTTGCATTTACTTTGGGATACGTGGTCATGTACATATATAGATGTTTTTGGTATTTTCTGGTTACTTTTCACACTGGACTGAAAGAGCCAGTGTCTTAAAATGGCCTTTTTCTCTCTTCGTTTTTTTTCGTGGTCACAATGATGACTCTCCATGTTGGACAGAGGGCTCACTTTCAATATGGCGGACGTCAAGGAGTTAGCTGCAATTTTCTTGTTTCACTTCTTTCTAAAGCTCTATTTCGGGCAAATTACTGTTGTTTGCGGTAAATCTGAATAAACAGGGAACTATGGAACTTTCCTTTAATTTGGTAAGGAATTATGGATATTTCATTACATATTTCTGTATTTCATTTTCCAGAAACTCAATTGATATATACAGTATTTAAAGGTAGGTTGCAGTCCATAATGTAAACAAATGCTTGGTCTATATGTTGAACCGCTATATTTGTAAAATATGATTTACTAACTGAATGTCTGGCACTGTTCTGGTTTGCTTTGCTCATAAATGAATGTAAACCAGTGTTTAGGTTAAAAAAAATCCAGTCGGTCCCCCTTTGTTATGAGCAAAACCAATGTGCAGAAGGGACTGTAAACTACCTTTAACTGTTGGGTGTAACACCCTATTACATTCTCTCAAATGTTCTGCTTTGAAGTTGTGCCTTACTTGACACAGTGTTTATTTTTTAGAGTCATTTCTTGATTAGACGATGTTACAACTAATTTATGGAACTTCACAATTCGCCTGGTTGCAACTTTGTACTTCTGGCAAATCAGTCAATCATGACCAACAAAAGCTTTGAACACCTTATTTTTCCACCAGAATTATAACATGAAATTTAAGGCCAGTGTGTACTGTTATGACAAAGCACCAAAGAAGAAAAGTGCCATTGTATGAATTGTCATTTGTGCAACTGTCAATAATTGACAATGTACTATGATATTCTTTGTTGAGACTGTCAAAACATTGTTCTCATATGGCATTATTTTATTGACTAGTTGTTATGGTAATGTTCAGTTATCGATTATGCAACAATACCTATTCTTGAAAAAAGGTCATTCAACTGAAATGCAAGGGCACTATGTTCAATATTCATAAGAACAAGATGTTTACTACTTCATGTTTGTAATGCTGCCACTGCATATTGGTGAAAACTAAATGTACTCTAATAATGAAAGCACTAAGGATCATATATATACAAGAACAATCACTTTGTCTAGTTTGTGTTTTGTCTTCTCTAGTGCCTACAGTAATTCTTTTTCGTAAGTGGTTCCCAACACCATGGTAAAATATAACATAACATAGCCACATATACATAATACACTATTGGTTCCAGTAATTTGACTATTCCAGTTAACAACTAACAAACCCAACACAACAATGACGTATCTGTTACAATCAATCAGGGGAGAAGTGACATAACTCTATCACCAATCTCAATAATACTTGCATAATTGAACTGCATAATTCATAAACAATGCTGTATATTTGGCAAATCTTACTTCTGTGTTTTTCTGTTATGAGCATTATACAGTTAACAGGCATTGGCAATAAAAAATTTTATTGTTTCATGGGAAAGAGCATGAAAAAGTAGGTCGATTAGCTGTTTACTAAATACATAAACGAGCATAGCTCATCAAGTTCAATAAAATTTTGCACATGGATACTACATAACAAGACGCATCAAAAAATGTTTTTAATTTTGTTGCCAAGGTGTCCCTAGGCCTTTGATATGAAATTTCTATAACTTGTTATATTTATCCACCTGGACATTTTTTTTCGAACAATGATCTTCCCATTGAATTTTAGGCATGCATATGTACAGCAGACAGACCTCTGGTAACATGTTGTTATAACCAGTTCAAGTATAAAGCTATTTTATAAAAATTCTGTGCGGGGCCTGGGTACGGCAGTGTTACCATAGCAACGGCGTTAAAAATGTTTTTGGATGTATCGTGCAATGTAGTATCTGTGTACTAAAGTTTATTACATTTGAGTTAATAATAACTGAGCTGTGCTCGTTTATGTATTTATTCAAATCAGCAGTTTATATTTTGCAAAAAGGTGTTCCCCTTCACAGACCACAGACGCCTGCTATCTCTCCACAGGACTACAAGGTTCCTGAAAATTGAACCCAACCAGCCCCCGTGTGTGAGAACAGTCTGAAAAGGACCCTAAGTTCCGTAATTTCTGAGGGAAGTGTGAACGCCTAAGTAGGCGTCTTGTTGTTTTAGGAAACCTTCTGACATGCCAAATGATGCAGCCGTGAGACCAAGGTGGAAAATTTGAAATCCCGCGTACTGGGGCTTGCTGTCATACAGATAAATGCAACAATTTTAAACCTTACTGTAACGATGTTTCTGCATTCTCCCCCCCCCCCCCCCCCCAATAAGCCGAGCGCCGTACGCCACTGCCAGTTTCGACGGTAATTCGACGCCCAAATATGTATTGATCAAAACGATCGCAAGCATGCACTATGAGAGGTGAGAGCGCGGGATGTAAATGCTACTGGACGTCCTTCTTGTAGAAGTGCTGCTCCAACTCCTGACTGCGATGCGTCGCATTGGAGGGTAACTTCCTTGGTTACATATCGTATTGCAGAACCGGATGATATGTAATCAGTATTTTTACCTCATCAAATGCTTCCTGCTGATTATCGTCCCGTTGAAATGTTGGGAAGGAATTTGGAAAGATAGTTCACCATTCCGAGGAATCTCTTTACCGAGGGCACATCCATTGGTTGTGGCATTTTCTGTACAACTTCGAATTTAAGAATCTATAAAAAGTTTAGCTTTTGTCATGTCTCAGCACTTAGAATTGGTTTTTTCTCAAAATCGACCACTTGAAATTCAAGTAAATGCTTTGAATTGCCTCACGTACATGTAAGCTTACATTTGCCTACTGGGTGCATGACTGTTCCATTGTACATGGTTAATGTGGCATTGCTCCTTTGTAAGTAGATGTCCTCAGAGTTTCCCATCGCTTGAACATACCGTTTTAAAGGAAGAATATTACATGTTGCACCACAGTCTAGCTTTAACTTGATGTTTACCTTGTCATTTACTTTCATACTTGCAAAGAGCTGCTTTGGGATCTTACTTTTCCAGCTTGTTTTTGTATTATCGCCCCAATATGGTGTGTTACAGTGTTAATAGTATAGTCATTATCCGAACTTGCTTCATCATCTTCGACACAATATACTCTTGGTTTGCGAGCCTTTGACTTGGCTGTAAAATGCTGGGCATTGATTTTTGTCCCTTGGGTGTTTTCTGCCGCAGTGCTTGCAGTTTACTGTAGGGATTAATATCTTGATCACGGTTTTTGGCGAACTATTCTCCATTTACTATCACTGCATGTATATAGATTCTTCTGCGATCCTGTGGTCAGCTTTTATTTGTTTTAGCTGCGCGTTTGTTAATTCAGCTGATCGCAATTTTTTTAATAGCTGTTTGTAGGGTTAAGTCAGGATCTTACAGTAACCTTTCTGTAACTGAATTATCCTAAATTCCAAACACAACCCGGTTTCGAATCAACGACTCTTTTAAGTTCCCAAATTCACATGTATTAGACATTGTTTTTAACACAGTTACATAATGATCAATTGACTCACCATGTTCTTGGTTTCTTCAGAAAAACACATAGCGTTCGTATATTGTGTTCTTTGTGGGGTTGCAAAAGGCATCAAATTTCTCCAAAACTCGGTCTATTTTAAGGCTATCGCCTTCATTTGCCCAGTTGAATGTGTTATAAACATCAACAGCTATTCTTCGCCAATCACAGTTAGAAACGTAGCAACTCTCGTTGTATCCTCTTTCTCAGATAGTCCAGTTGCAGTCACGTAATTAGTCCACTTTTGTCTTCCCATCAAGTAGTTTCAGCGGTTCAGGCGGTGGAAGACCGAGAGGCGACGCCATTTTACTATTCTTGTTGAAGGATAAAACTTCCGAATACAATCGAGCAAATTGAATGAATCTCACCGATTAAGAAAAACATCATAAATCGATCCCACTCCTGACACCATGTAACGATGTTGTGCTATAAAACAAACTCTTTAATGGAACAAAGCCTTTATTAAACAGTCCTATCTCGCTAAGTCCATGCTTGTAGTTTTTATAACAATCAGCAACAACAACACGTTGTATTACACAATACTTCCGGGTCCCGTGACCTTAACATACTTTGTCTGGTGCTCAAAGTGCGATAGACATTGTCACACCTACTACCGGCAAAATACAATTTTTAACGATGGTTTGCTGTCTTCTAAACACTTAATATGATCGTAATGTGATATGGCAAATGTTTACACTATCATAATATTATAAAATCATGATACTATTCATAAAGAACACTAGAATTTTTTGGAAAAACTAGAGTTCCAGGCGGGGGGAAAGGGATACAATTAATTTCTTTTAAAATCGTTTGTTCTGTTGGTATGTGAACACGAATCCATCAATATGTGCGTCCTCTCGAAATATCGAGTGTGCTAAGCCACTGAATTTTTTGATCGATTTAGTTCTTGTTAGGCCAGGGGTAAACAGTTTCGCTAGGTATGTTTATGCACCGAAACTGACTGAGATTTACACATGAGCAACGTTTGGCCGGAAATTATTATTTATCGACGCGATGGTTAGGTACAGACGTATTCCACTAATAGCCCAGGGATTTTTGATGCTTGGAATCAGGTCGAACTCGCTTTGATGTGTCCATGCAGGTAGTTGTGGTGACCCCATTGTTTAGACAAGTATGGAAAATATCAAAAAAAGCCTATAACTAAATAACGTTGGCAGGTCTTGGCAGGCCTTGTCTGCCTGCTTGATTCAAGCTATCCCAGGTATATGCAGACAAGCTCCGGCATTGAGCAAAACAGTCAAAATTTGGAATTGTGAAAGGGATTTTCCTATTTTTGTGTCAAGCTTTATTATTGTTGTCTGAAGTATGCTAAAATGTAAAAAAAATCCTTAATGAGATCAGCTATTTCCTGAAATTTGATGCTCAGATTGCTGCAAATGGCGTTTCTGGGAGTCTATGTTTCAAAAATTTTCCAGGAGAGCATGCTCCCGCCGGACCCCGTAGATGACTTGCATGACCGCTGATTTCATGACCTCTTTTCTTTGCTTTAAGATCTACCTCGTTGCCCTTTTTTTTACATTTTACCCAAGGGCATGTTTCAGTGATGGGCATGCTGGAAACCAGACTTGGGTAGAGTAATCGAGGCGCCGTTTCACCAGGGAAACGTACAAGGTTCGCCATACTTTAGTCAGCAACGGGCATGTCCTACGTAGGAGTCGAAGCATTTTTTTTATACCATGACCACGTTTTTTACACGGCACCGGATGCGCATGGCCACGACATCGAATTCAGGCAGTTTGAGGTCATATTTACTCTTGCTAATTTTTATCTGATTATTTGTTATTAAATTCTGCATTGTGTCATTAATTTAAAAGCTACACTCGCCTTCGAGCTATCTAATTTGATATCGTGATCCGCTACAGTGTGAACGTGCCCTAAGCGATCTCTACAACGACCCTCTGAACACATTTTCTATAACTGGTTATATGCTTTTACAGTACCTATGAGAACAGAAGTACTTTCAAATTAAGGTTGATTTAAAAAGAATTGGAGACAAATACTATTTTTAAACGCTGTTTCAATTGCAGACTAATTGTTATACAGTTTCTAGCTTCTCGAACCGGAAGTAAACTTTATCAGAAAAAAATCTTAAAAGAACCGACCAATCAGAAAAAAGTTACCCTTTGTTGGCTTCTTGGAACACCTGCCTGTTTCAACTGTTGTCGTCCTACTAGAGGCAAAGTACATAACGATAGAAATCATCGCGTTCCCACACCCTAAAATATTGGAATAAAACCCGGATTGAACACTGGTTTGAAGCTTCTGCTAAAACCCAGTCAAGCTAATTTAATACATCAATAAAAGGTAAGTGTCGTTACTTGAAATTCTCTATTTAATTGGCGTTTTATGGCAACTTATAAAGAAAGCTTGGACATTCAATCCAATGCGATTCAATGGCCATTCAAGTCTCTTTTTAGGCGACTTTTTGAACTTGTTGATAAAAAACTCAGAGTAGTTACTTCAATTAAGAACTTCCGAAGAAATTTCATGAGAACGAAACTTCTTTAACTACTTCAAAAATTCAATTTGTCATTGCACAAATTAAGCAGTTATCCCCGCTTTATACGACAGTGAAAAAAGCGGCCGTGGCGCAGTTAAGAATAATATCACTCAAATAAAAACACTGTTCAAAAATTCAAAAATTCAAAATTCAAAAATTTATTAACGTGGACAATACACTTAGCCATACAGCTATTTTACAGGTATGCCACCTAACTACTACCTAATTAATAAAAAATAATATAACTAATATTTTACAGTTCTAATTCAATGTTTACTAATGCTTTCCTAAATGCTGCATAAGTGGTCAAAGACTTGACACTATCTGGCAGGCTATTTCACAATTTAGGGCCGTAGTATCTCCACGATTTAAGCCCATATTTTGTGGTATTTACCTTAGGTAGTTTAAGAATATCTTTTCCTCTTAAGTTATAAGCTGAAATTCTACATTGTATTAGATCACGGATACTAACTGGACATGATCCGTGCAATATTTTAAAAATGGTTCCAAGTATTTTATGAGCTCGTTCCTCAGCCAATGTTGCTCTACCTAGCTGCTTTAATAAATCGCAATATGGAGTATTTTTATCTTTAAAAACAAAGCGTATAGCACGTTCGTTTACTTTTTCTAATTTATTTAGTGAGCTCTTACTACAGAAGTGCCATGTTTCAGCACAGTAGTTATAGTGAGGAGTAATAAAAGAGTTATAAATTGCTTTCCTTAGTTCAAATGGTAACATATTTCTCATTCTTCTTAACACTGCGATCTTCTGTGTTACTTTCCTACATACTTTAGAGACATGTTGATCAAATTTAAGTTTCTCATCGAGAATAACACCAAGCATCTCCACCTCTGTAACATTTGGAATTACTGTATTTTCGCATCGAAAGTGTAGGTCTTCTTCTCTTCTACCCATCACCATTGCTTGGTATTTCGAATGATTCCTTATCATCTGATTTTCTATGTACCATTTGTCAATACGTTCAAGGTCCTTATTAATTACCTCCTCAACTTTTTTCGGATCTTTGTCAGCATAAAAAATTTGTGTATCGTCTGCATAGGCAGATAACGTGCTTTCTTTGATAACATATGCGAGGTCATTCATAAATATATTAAACAATAGTGGCCCGAGTATCGATCCCTGAGGAACTCCCATTTCAATGTTTTGCCAATCTGAGTAACTGCTGCCTATTTTGACCCTCTGACGCCGATTTGAGAGATAGTCCTTAATGAGATTAGCTGTTTTGTCATCAGCCCCATACACTTTCAGTTTTGGTATTAACAAATCATGAGGTAGCTTGTCAAATGCTTTCGAGAGATCCATCATAATGAGGCCAACTACCTTATGGTTATCCAATTCCATTTTCCAATTTTCAGTTAAGCTTAGAAGTGCAGCGTCACATCCGTGATGTTTCCTGTATGCAAAAACATACTTGTGATATATACTTTCGAAATGGGGGCTGATATTATTGTTTACAATTTTCTCGAATACTTTAGAGAATGATGGCAAAATAGTGATTGGCCTGTAGTTGGATCTCTCTAAATATTTATCCTTTTTGTATAAAGGAGTGATCTCACCAAATTTCCACTGTCTAGGTACTTTTCCTGCATCTAATACATAGTTGAACAATGTGGCAAAAGGGTAACATAGGACTTCAGCTGATTGCTGCACAACTCGCGGTGGGATGAGATCACAACCGGTGGCTTTTTTCGGATTGATAGAGTTTAAAACCTTTTTTACTTCTGTAGGATCTGTTTTCTTAATGGTTAAAGTAGGAACGTTTGAGAATTTACTCGCGATATGATTAAGATCTATTTTTTGTCCATTTTGATCAGCATTCACTTGCACCGAGCTCGAAAAGAAATTGTTTAGCTCTTCGGCAACTTGCTTCTGGTCGCTTACAATACTATCGTTGACCTTCAGAACAATACGTTCACGATTTTTATGCTTTCGCGAGTTTATTAGAGGTTTCATCGTGCTCCAAAATTTCGTTTGGTTATTATGTTTTTCGTCACAAATATTTTTAAAATGTTCTTGTACCGCTTTTCTCCTCATGCTAACTACTTTATTTCTCATTTTCCTATAATTCTCCCAGTCGTTTTCGTCTCTTGTCTTGTAGAATTTTTTCTTCAATCGATCACGCTTTCTCATAACGCTACGTATATCGGCAGTTATAAACTTAGAGCTAATTTCTTTCCGCTTTATAGCCTTTCTGATAGGAGCATGTTCATCTAATACTTGATTAAATAGTTTCTCCCAGCACCAATACACATCGTCAATGTCGTCAAAAGTGTAAGCCACTGAGAACGGCACCTTATCGAGGTCAATTAGAAATTTGTTTTGATCGAAGTTCTTAAGTGATCTTCTTATAACGCTTTCAGATTTTGGTTTCATAAGTTTTGTGTTCACTATAGCGTAGACAAGGCAATGGTCACTTAAGCCGGTTTCAAGCACATCAGACGAATTAATAAATGCTGGTACATTTGTTAGAATAACGTCCAAGCATGTTGATATACTTTTCGATATTCGTGTTGGCTTATTTATCATGGAATCCAAATCGTATATATCACAAATGTCTAAAAGACATTTCCCTTGCTTGTTGTTGTGTAAAGGATGCATTATATCACAGTTCAAGTCGCCCATACAAATTACGTTTTCACTCAAGTTAAATGCTTGATCAAATACTTTGCACAGATCAGTATTTAGTGTATTGTTATCAACGTTCGGAGGCTTATAAGCGCTGATCAGAACAAAATGTCTTTTACCGATTTGCATATGCAATAATATAGCCTCCAGGGATTTACACGAAATTGTTTCTTTAATTGCGATAATATTGTCATTAATATAAATTAAAATTCCACCGCCGCCTTTAGCCCTGTCTCTCCTGAACAATTTATAACCATCAACATGAAATTGACAGTTAGGGAAAGTCCGATCTATCTTAGTTTCTTGAATCGACAAGATATCAATCGCCCTACAACCCAACCACTCCTTTACCTCTTCAAACTTGTTTGGGAGACTATTGATATTCAAATTTGCGATCATGCATTGCTTACGATTTTGTTCCCTAAGCTTTTGAAAGCTTGCCGCTATGTCATATTCAAGACTGCTTCCCGAGTCATTCAAAAGTGGCTGTTCACTAGAAGCATCATCAAAAAATGATTCTGTAAAGTTCGGCAGCACGCACATATTACAGGTCCACTCCTCGTTCGAATGATTAAGATAACTCAGGAGTGTATTATTCGGCATACCCAAGCATCGAGCATGACACCACTCGTCGCACTGTGAGCACTTGATAGCGTCTTGATTGCTTCGCACATCTTTACGACATTCTTTACAAGGGAACTTCGAAACAGCCCTTACGACTCTTGCCTTTGGTCCAGGGCTTGATGATATATCCCCACATATCAAAAGTTCTCGCTGTATTTGAAACGAGGAGGTTCCATTACACGTGTAAAGCACCCTTCCATGTAGGAATCGTTTTACTCGATGCTTGATTCCCTCAGCTTTATAACCTGAGTATTTGTTTATCTTGAACGTTTCTCTTGTATTTGACACGTTTGTTTCGTGATAACAATTTGCAATGTAGACCAACAAACCCAGAGATAGCGTTAGTACACATAGAAAACTTAGATTGATAGAGCGTAGTTCAGCACGTCCGCCCGACATGACGACAACACTCTTATAAAATATTTGTTTGAAATAAGTGCGTAAACGAAAATAACGTTTCAACGTAGCGATGTAAACACAGCCCGTCTTTCAATGTTGAAGACATATGCTTTTTAACGTCAACAAGAAGGTTAACCGCTAAGCGTTTGAGTGCTCGTGTCCGCTGCTCAGCCTGCTGATGCTTTTCTCTGTTCCCCGCTGAGGTTAATTTATTCGCCCGACGTGATTGGCCACATCTTAAATAGGCCAACCGAGGCTGCTTTTGCACATTATGCAGTACAGTAATTACATATTATTGGTGATATTTTTTGGTCGCAGGTGGATCTACGTATCATATCAAGGGGCAATTTCATTTTGGTTTCAGCTTGTGCCTTTAAGGCCGAAATTAAAATATAGCCAAAATAGAATTATCCTTCGATATAGTAGGTCAGAAGAGATTTCTTCATGGGGAGTATTTGCGAGTGCAACGAGCGAGTTTTGAAAAAACAAATAACAAGTGTGTAAATGCCAAACAAAAGCAATTCCCATAAACAAATTTGTTTATTTTATAGAAACTGATGTTGTTTATTCAACAGATTGCCTTTACCTATCGTAAATTTGGCTCACTTAAACGTCAAGGGGCTGGTAAAGAGCATTTTATTACACATCTAATAATATAAAGTGAAAACTCCAATTGAACCAGCTGTTTCCTTTAAATAAGCAAAGAATACAAAGCCTGTCTTTTCAAAATCTCAAAAAGTGAACACAATAATGGCTGTTTGTTTGGTATAACTGCCGCGCCTTTTCCTTGTATATTTTTTTCAAAAATGCACTTTATGTTTTCATAGTCTTTGTTGACTTGGGAAATTGCTTGATTTATCCAATTTAAAGTTAAAATAGATTATGATTTTGATTAGATGACGTTCGTTAAAAACAAATCATGAAACTACTTTTCATACAAGAAAAACCGTGCATAAATATCAGTATCTATGTAAAACTAGGGATCCATTGATGGTGCAAAGTTTCAAAAGTTATAGTTCTGTTGAAGAAACTGACAGCATGCATGCAGCAGTTTCATGCAAGATATTGCATGTTAATACACTACAAACATTGCATTTTACATAAACTGTACGTAACCAGTTATCAGTAATGTAGCTCGGATTCTTTTGGAAACTGAAACGTCGAAAAACTGGGTTCTGCGTTTAATAAGCAAATTTCAAGGCAAATCTTTTTATATTACATGTATTCTAACATGTAAGCATTACTTAAAATACACAACACCGGTAACTCCGAATAAAGACAACATTATGATATGATTCAACGTTTCGACTTTATTTAGTCACCATCGGGAACGGATAATGTTACATAGTAATGCCTAATATATACAGATAGTTGCAATTCGATATCTACAGGGTGCTATAAGAAAACTATTAGTTCTCGAGATGGTTTGATGCCATGGTTGAGTTCCGGTTTTTGCCTGTGAATTGCGAGTGCTTCTTTGAAAAATTAGACTGACCAGTGTTTTGCCTTATCCAGGATAGTGGAGTTGTGAAGAAGGAATAGCATTAGGTCAAATCGTTCGTTTGTATCGGATTCATCATGCAATCTTCAATTTCAATAAGTTAGTGATGTAGGTGAAGTGTTTGCAGTCGTTTTTGTGTTTGTAAATCCCACTGTGTTTGTCAGTTTTTGCATGCTCGTTGAGTCTAGTGTACAGGCATCTGTCAGTCTTTCCTTCATATATGTAGGATTTAGAGCACACTCGACAGGAGAACTTATGTACACTGTACGATCGAACTCTGAAATTCCTTCTGAAAGGTGTTTTGTCCTTGCATAAAAAAAGCAACTTGTTGTCATTGTGTCCCACCGAATTTTTATGCTGCAAGGAGTGTTCAAAGGTCTTAACATATTCATTCTGAGGTTTCGTATAAGGTCTGTTCCACGTTTACCTATGTATGGAAGTCGTATGTAAACCCTAGGTACTGTAGTTGTTGGTTTTAGTTGTCGCTGTTGTTATAGTTAGTCTGAGTTTGAAAGTTGCCGCAATCTGTCGCAATAATGCGGGTAGCGTTGCACACTCAGTTGCCCGTGTAGCCACTTCTTGCGACGGCAATGCAATGATTTTTAAAAAATTGCATTGCCGTTGCGAGAAAAATATTGCCCGTGTATCCGTAGCTTAAAGTTCTCCGTTCGCAAAAATAGAGTTTTCGTACAAGCGTCATGCAAGAGTTTTTTCAGTGTGCGTTTCTTAAGAATCCCAGATTTTCCCAGATATCCAATTCACGCATGGAGAATTCATAGACAAAAACGACTTTCATTTACTGGATATCAAACTTTCTTCTGATGGTAAAAAAATCATCCGAAAAAAAATGCTCACACAGGACAGTATATACATCTTTCTAGTTTTACTCCTTGGTCTTACAAAATCGCATGAGTCAGGTCACTTGTAAGTAAGGCACACAAAATTTGCAGCAACTAAACTTTACTTTCAGCTGAGATCAACAGCATCCTCAAATTTATGTCTTGGAACAGATTTTCTAAACGGCTTGTGACTAAACTGATTAAGCAAATGACCCCTAACCCAGACCAAACTCAGACTAACTATAAAAACAACGACAACCAAAACCAACAAATACCTAGGGTTTACATACGACTTCCATACATAGGTAAACGTACGGGAACAAGCCTTATACGAAACCTCCGAACGAATATGTTAAGACTTTTGAACACTCCTTGCAGCATAATAATTTAGTGGGACACAATAACAACAAGTTGCTTTTTCATGCAACGACAAAACACCTAAGGAGTTTCAGAGTTCGATCGTATATAAGTTTTCCTGTCCAGGGTGCTCAAAATCCTACACACATGTAGGAAAGACTGACAGATGCCTCTACACTAGACTCAACGAACATGCAAAAACTGACAACCACAGTGAGATTTAGAAGACATAAACGACTGCGAACACTTCACCTACACGCGTAAAAACGCACAAGTTGTTACAAGTCTGCAAACAAGTTGTAACAAGTCTGCTCACAAGTTGTCAACAAGTTATGTTTGCACTGCTTGTTTCTAGTTTGTCGTGACAAGTTTGGAGCAAGTTGTTAAGAACTTGTAACAAGCTTGATGGCATTATCAGACTTGTTACAAGGTTGTTCTAACAAGTCTGATACAGACATGATACAACAAGAATGTTGCAAGGTTGACGACACAAGGTTGTAGCAATATCGTCATATCATGATTGTAACAGGCTTGTTGGAACAACCTTGTAACAAGCCTGACAATATCAACAAGGTTGTTACAAGTTGTTAACAGCTTGTTCCAAACTTGTCGACATCTAGCTTGTAACAAGCCGTGCGAACACAACTTGTTGACGGCTTGTTTGCAGCACAGTTAATAGAAGAAGATGGTTAGGCTAGCCAGCAAGCTTCAAAAGGATTCTAAAATGATGTTGAAACCCGCTAAAATAAAGGTCACGTGGTGCCGAACCTGCATCAGTGAAGGAGTGATACTAGGAAAATAATAGAGGATGTAGAGTATTTTGTTAAATTTAAGCGATCTTTAAACCTTTTTCGTTAGTAAAATTTATAGTTTTTTACTATCACGGTTTGTGCGGATATCCCGCTGGAATTTCGGGCACCAAGAACAGCCCAGGAGATCAAATTACAATTGTTTGAGTGTAAAGCCCTGAGGTCAAGTATGACAGACGAATGGCTAATTGAAAGATATTGAGGAAGAGCAAGCCTCAAATTTACTTAGAAGAATCTGAAAATGTTTGAAATGATGACTTTATCATGCACAAGTTGCTGTGGATATGAGCAAAGCTGAAAGAGACTATATGAGGATAGAATTCACTGACGCTTCGAGGGAAATTCACGGTGTGATGTCTATTGTTTGTCATAAGATATGACTGTGACTCCTCTGTATTAATAGTCAAACCACTCAAAATGAGATACATGGGTTGGAAGTACAGAGAATGTGGTCCTTGCAAAACAAACGCAACGACAGTTACATCTGCTATGGGACAGTATGATATTAAATGTGCGTCAATGGCGAAAATTTGTTTACGAGACTGGACTGAACAATAGTGTGGATCAAGCCTGCATCGGTTCTCAAAACTCAGGTTATATGTAATTCCAGAACATTTATTATTTTAAAACCGGATAATTGAAACTTTAAAGACGAAATGTAAATATATTTTTTATGTTATATGCAGGACTGAATAGTTCGGGAATATTACAGAACTTCAGTGAACTAATATATATTGCATCTGCATAGTTACATACTCCATTGCTAGCTTACTGCAGGTCTTATAATCTAAGGATTTCTAGTTAGATTGTTTTATGATATATGACGATGTTTTTAAATATTTAGTAAGCTTTCTATGACCATGTTGTGGATATATAGTATATGGCACAATTTCGTCGGATCAACGAGCGATCAATTTTTGTTGCTCTCCGTGACCAGACTTGACGCTTTGAAGAAGACGAACATGCGATGTAAATATCAAATAGACATTGTGAATCGGGTAGCTAATTCTTTGCAGTAATAACATGCAGTGAATGTACAGTTCGCTGAAGATTATAGAAAATACATTACATGTCACACGCGCATCAAACATGCATTCTGCCTTGAAATGACGCTCGCATTTCGCAAAGATACACATTGCCTCGTTCAACGCATTTCTTGGTTTCTTATTGTTCGTCGACAACTCTTATGTCTTCGTTGTTTAATTTAGTCGCTCTTTTCTTGCGTTTTTTTTCTAATTGTAATGTGTATTTACTCTCGTCGGGATGCGCTGAAGCCAGTTTCAAAAACCAAAAACCTGATCTTTTAACTGCTAGAATAACCATGTAATAGATAACATTAGCAAGCCATGGCATTCAACCACAATCCCAGCGAAAATAGAGGAATAAAATAAAAAGGAACCACTTTATATTTGAACTTTCGAGCGCATGTTTTTATATAATCTAATTAAGCACTTGAAACTTGATGCAGGGATCGGACCACGTGACCCGCCAAAGCACGGTTGAATACATAGATATAGTAGGTCTAGATTGCTGACTCATAGTATAATTACTATTGCGTAGGCGTGACCTGTATGATAAATCCAAGATGGCGCGGGAACCGGGCAAAAAACTATAAGACTCTACAGGGAAATCCATGTTTTTCGCGATTTAAAACGTCTCGTTGCTTGGAATCGCTTCGAATCAACATTTTTTGGAAACAACTAATTATTGCGAAAGTTTTGAGCACAATTTGTATAATTTCTGTTGAATACCTCGTGAAAATCTCGCTCGTGAAATGTGTTGTGAATTGGTCACTTGGTCAGTTCGAGACATTTGTTGTCCAAAATTTGTATTTTTGACCGGCTTTGGCCTCTTGGGTGTTATTGTGACCTACAGCTATCCTAAATCAAACATTTACAAAACGATGGAGCAAGATGTTCGCATACAAATCGATTATTCGCTTGATTTGTGTGGTGTGTGATTTTCATTTACAATCATGTGTACTGTAATGCAGTGTCACAGTGTGTCGATGAATCTATGGAGCAAGATGATACATTTTTTGACGTTGCCAATTTGAAAATTATTCTAACGGTATTTGTGTTCACTTCATGCAATGTCTTTCACGCTTAATTGGGTTAAATTTGTGTTGAGTGTGTGCAAACTACCCAGACTGAAAAGTTTTATTTTGCGCATAAAAGATCCTTTTCACCAGAGAATTTTGCGCAGAAATGTAGAAAACTTCTAGAGTCTAATCGGGTGGTCTGGGTTCAGTTTAGTTGATGACCCTCAGACTCAGTAAATATATTTATCATCATCAATTTATCATTATCAATATTGAGCACAGTTGGCAGGTTAGCCTAGATTTTCTGATGATTTGTGCAGATTTCTTCATGAATTATTAATGATTTTATAATCACGACTAATTGTTCATTGGAATATAGCAAATGGGCATTAGAATATTGCTTTACCATACTCGCATGTTTGCAGACTTTGCTCCAATGTTGCACAAGCTAGCAAGCAGGTGCATGTTGCATTCTATGTACAGTTTATGCAAAAGTATGCAAAAGTTTACCATTATGTTAATTTTAAAGTAAACATATAGTTTAAATTCAAATAAAAAAAATTCGGTCTTTAAACTGTGGATTGTTCAGTTGATTCTACCCACATTTCACACACGATTCACACGAACGAAACTAGCAGCTGTAGCACCAGTTTTCGATTATATTTTGGTAATGCATATTACATAATTCAGACAATATTTACTTGATAACCTATCCGTCTTTGAAGTTCGAAAACAGTACGTTTGCTTGAAGTCGTATCTACGTAGTAAATATTACAAACGTATCAGGTATCACACACCACACACATCAAGCGAACAATCGATTTGTACGCGAACATCTTGCTCCATCGTTTTGTAATTGTTTAATTTAGGATAGCTGTAGGTCACAATAACACCCAAGAGGCCAAAGCCGGTCAAAAATACATATTTTGGAGAACAAATGTCTCGAACTGACCAAGTGACCAATTCACAACACATTTCACGGGCGAGATTTTCCCGAGGAATTCAGCAGAAATTACACAAATAGTGCTCAAAACTTCGGCAAAAATTAGTTGTTTCCAAAAAATGTTGATTCGAAGCGATTCCAAGCAACGAGACGTTTTAAATCGCGAAAAACATGGATTTCCCTGTAGAGTCTTATAGTTTTTTGCCCGGTTCCCGCGCCATCTTGGATTTATCATACAGGTCACGCCTCCGATCTATGAGTCAGCAATCTAGACCTACTATGTCTATGGTTGAATAACATAATTTTTCACGTGGTACAGCTAGCCTAACCATCTTCTTCTATTAACTGTGTTTGCAGGCTTGCTACAAGTTGTGACATTTTAACGTGTGTATCATCACTAATGTCAATAGGCATTACTAACAGTTGATCTGAAATCACGGAAAAGTACTGACACTAGTTGTCAAATAGAAATCCATTTTTCAATCCAAATTATCAAATTTCTCATGAAATATAATTTACTTTGTTTGTAAATTTCCAGTAGACTTATAATTTTCTTTATTTAAGACAGTTACTAAGTTTCAACAAGTTTCACAAAGGAAAACAAAAGATATATAAGTGATTAACAACAGCAAAATGGACTTCTATTTGGTTGCTAGTTCCAGGCTTTTTACCTATGGTCAGATCAGCTAGTATGTAACATTATCCATTCCTGATGATGACTAAATAAAGTCGAAACGTTGAGTCATAATGTTGTCTTTATTCGGAGTTACCGTTGTGTATTTTATGAAAATACTCAGTGGTTCCCGCAATTACAGTAAACATTATGTACTTGCGTAGACTATAGCGGTATTGTTCTGATCTCAGTCATGTTTCAGTCGAGGCTTCAGTTCGATCTATTTTTTTTTAAAATATCACTGAATATACAAAACACAAAAAGCATATGAACCTAAAGTTTCAAACGATTTCAACTTCGTGCGGTATTACATGTAAACAAAACTGACTCTTCACTCAGGCTATTTTTGGTCCAGTCGGCGCCGTCGTGTATAATTTTGAAAACGGGTACTTACGGTGTCAAATAATTTGTTTTATCTTCTTCAATTCTTTGTATTTTCTTTTGAAACTTGAAAGTGTCAAGAAAGTGACAGCTCTTTATTTAATGGTATATTTAGGAATATACAGTAGCTACGCGTACGATGTAGCATGACAGCGCCGTCGACCAAACGTGATCGACAAACATATAGTTTAGAATCATGAATACAAAAACGCTAAATACTGAAGTACATGTGCAGCGGGTGTAAATACGTTAAAGATGACGATATATCGCCTATCTTTTGTAGGAAGCTTTGACATAGGCCGCGGAAGCACTTGGAAAGTGGGGGGGGGAGGCACCACCAAAAAGGGCACCTGCCACGATAGGATGTATCTATGTTCCTTGCCCCCTCCTCCTTTATCGCAATGCATTAAAGCATGTTTATTATGAGCAAATCATGCATGAGAGAAATATTGGATGCAATGAGCGGTGCAGTTTTCAGTTATATTTTTGTTGAAACTTAATAGGTGAATCATATACAATTATTTACATAATGCTTAATACATTTACTAATTTTTAAAATACAGCGGACGCAGACCACTTATAAACAAATTATGATCTTTTTTATTTCATCTAGCATTGCGACAAGTGTAAATAGAAGGGGAGTGTCACCGTGCCCCAGTGCCCCTCCCCTGTTCCGCAGCTTCTAAGCCTTGAAAAAATGTGGACAAAGCTACTACGGTTTATTTAGTTAATTTTGAAGACTAAACGACGTAGCATAGCGAAATTATTGTGAATATATCACATGTATATACTACAGTTGATATTTTGTATTTTATTTTTAAGGCTTGGTGCTTCTCGAGGCGAAAAATCCCTTTTTATGCATAGTAAACCAATAACGCACTAGCATAGACTAAAATATATTGTAATACCAGTTTTTAAAATGGTGACCTTAGGCCCCGTCCACACGTACCCGTGTAAATTTAAAACCGGGTAAATATTTTCACGGTTACTCTTACCGTCCACACGTAACCGGGTAAATCGCCCACACAAACCGTGTAAATTTGAAAACGCCGGCCAGAGTGTGAAAATATTTAAACGGGTAAATATCGGTTACGTGTGGACGGCGTAACCGCGTAAATATTAACACGGTGACGTCAAATTATGAACCAGGCCACTGCTACGTTTTCTTTGGATGGATACTGAGCACGGAATAAGTCTAAAATGTCAGTATATTTTGTTTGACACGTCTGCCAGTCAACATTCTCCGCCGTTCGTGCTGTTTTGTATTCAAGAACAACGTTTAGTAGCAACTCGACTTCGTCGTCACACCAGACATAGTTGTCAGACTTGCTCTTCTTGGCTTTTGACGATTGCCCTTCCGAATTTGGCATTTTTTTAGCAATTTCAAAAGCAATAAATTGAAAATTGGCGTTTTAAACAGTTCAAACACTAGCCACGTGTGATCTTGCGAAAAGAAAAACAAACTGCGTGCAGGTTTTTGCGGGCTCGTCTTTTCTCCAGCGCATGCTCAGATCGTGTTTCATGAGCGTGTTCAAATTTACCCGGGTACGTGTGGACGAGCGAAAACGATTTTAACACGGTTACGTGTGGACGCGGTACTTTTCGTAACCGTGAAAATATTTACCCGGTTTTAAATTTACACGGGTACGTGTGGACGGGGCCTTAGTCATGGAAATATCCCTAACTTTGGCGATCCACTCCTACACACCTACTTTATTAGGACTAATAGCGGATGTACGCACTAACACGTGCTTAGTTGAATAATCGAGATTCCGGGGGGGGGGGTGTCTGACAACACTGTTTATATAAAAATGCAATACAGCTATTTGTGTAATTAGATGCCATAGTGCTTATTTGGCTATCTTTTCTATACGTACGAGCAACAGCATGTACCAATGTATAACAAAATTTTGGTAAATTCTACTAATTTTGATCGTAATTGTGATCAAAATCTTTTATGGCGACATTCATGCAACATGTTCGAAATTTTCCTTCGTCTCCCCCCCACCTCCCCCCCCCAAAGATTGGTATGTCCGTGATAAGTATCAAATGTCTCTTTCACTGTAGTTCAAAATGGCATACATCTCAGAGATTACTTTTGTCGCCAGCGTTTCTGCCCTACGAGGGGTGCGAGACATGATCAATGTTGATATGAATAAACGCTCATTTGGAAAGTGCATCTATCCAGTAAAACATTTCACTGATGATGAGGATGAAGCAATCGCTGGTCTGGCATTTATTCAAAATGACGCCCTTGTTCCTACTGGCTACACTAAAATTGGTCAAGACCTGAACGAAGGAGCACCAGGATCCTACAATTACTTGTGTACAACAAAACTCGGAAATAACAAGATGACGGATGTTGATTTTATCGCATCTTACACAAAGCCCAGTGACACAATAGTAAATGGCTACTTCCGCTATCCAGCAGATTTGAATACCGGCACGTGGAAATATGGGGCCTATGTTTACTTGTTGTATAAAACAAACACAGGAGTACAATTTTAACTGAGAATATTATAATTCCTGGCAGCCAATGTATTTGTAATTGATTTTAATGCATGTGATCTTGCAACTTCATAAGTTTGACATAAATCTGTTGAGTCAATTGTGTACATTACGAAAATGATGAAGCCTTCGTAAATCTAAGTATTGGACGACCTTGGTAAAGAGCAAATGTTTTAGATTTGTCCAACTTCAGCGATTACAATATCTTAACCGTATTTTACAGTGGAAATGATTTGTGTGCAGATAATATATTGAAACTGTACCTAAGCTTATGTTGGTTTGCGTCTCTGGTTGCTCAATGGACGATTCCCCTTTTAGACAAATTTCAGATACTACGTGATAACTAAGTATTATATTACAAACGGTAAAAATTTAAAAAGTCCTCTGAATTCCTTTAGTTTTCCATAGCTTTAGTTTTTTTGCGAGGCATCGCCGAGGGAAACCTCTCAAAAAACGGTCGAAATAATGCTAGATTGGTCGAAATAATGCCGAAACTTACATAACTTTGAATGTATGTACACGATTGGCACAAAATTTTCGCCCAACATGCACGAAGTCTCGAAGGTTAAATCCGTGATGAAACAATTTAATGAAGTTAAAACGTCAAAAGAAAGACAACAAAAGATAAAATATATACAAGGGTAACGACATAAGCCAACAAGATGGAAAACGGTGATATGAGTGTTTCGTTAAACGATTTGTCGATTGAAGATAAATATTTGTAAATTTCACGGAATTTGTTTTTGATAGTTATGGATTAATAATTATTCATGACACTTTATAAATATGAAACTACGGAGCCAACGAACTGGAGATTTATATCGTACGCAAATTTTTTATAGTTTGGTAATAATTAAATATCATCTACATTGGCTTAGAAGAAGTATTAAACGGTATTAAAAGCAGGGTGTGCAGTATAATAAATAAGTGCGATGTATGTTGGATCTCCTCCCCCCCCCCCCCCCGATTTTTTGTGTGTTTGAGCTTTTTTTGGCAGAGCTTTCCCTCGGTAATTCCTCGCAAAAAACTACGTAAAACTAAAAGAATTCAGAGGAAGTCTCAAGACCTCTGCGGAGGAGAAAGATGCACACGTAATCCGCTAATAGTCCAGGAATTTTAGATGCTCTGGATCAGGTCTAACTGTAAATTCAGAACCTGTCCATGCAGAACCTGACTACCTTAAACTTGGGGTGTCTTTGCCGTAGCAATGCCAAAGTTGCCATGGCAATAGCAATGCCAAAGTTGTCATTGCGATAGCAATGCAAAACTTGTCATTGCAATAGCAATGCCAAAGTTGTCATTGCGATAGCAAAGCCATGAAAACTTCTTTGTGAAACTTAAATATTAATTCATGCTATAAAGCAACATAAGTACATGCATATCAGTAATATCAAAATCTGTAAATCTAATAAAGATTTTTTCTTGTATTTACATAAATTTTAAGCTTGTAGCCAAATATCATACATATTTTCAAAATTACAATCGAGTACAAACATTTCAAACGTCTCACAAGTACTAAGATAAAGCATTCGCATCTGATCCGTATATCTAATTAACAACCGCACGAATTCAGCTCGCGTTTGTTATAAATTAGAAACGAATCGGCTGCTCTTGAGCTACTATACAAACAGTAAGTCACTTTGTGTCCTAGAAAAGTGTCACTATAGCAAACTAAGAAATAAAATCGCTTTACTCTTTGGACTGTTAAACAAATACCGTTAACCTTAAAAGAATGAATATGTCAATGTAGGCAAATATCAGCTGCTTTCGCTTAGATGTTTATGTCAGCTAAGTCTCAGGTTTTTATTTATGTACTTCAAAAATGGTCGAATCCCAAGCAGAGCCAGAGGAAAATTAAACGTATTTGCGTAAATCAGCTAGTCTGTGTGGATATATGGCTTTTCACGGTTTGAATGATGTACAAGTCGCATAAGGCTTAAACATTGCATATCTTTTAACTCTAATTTATATTCTAATAAAGTTACGAAAGTGAGACAATTAACGTTAATGGTCTTGATGAACTTATATATTTTAAGTTTTGTGGAGCGACATTTTTTGTGCACACACTATAGATACCAAAAAAGGTATTTTAATTGTAGATTCATGAAATATATTATGACACTGTGCAATACCACACGGCAGTTTCAAGATTTGAAAGGCATATAAACCAGTTGACATCGTCACGCAAAGCAGCTGGGTTAACCGGTCTAATTCTGGTTCATATAAACAGCCCTAGCCTGATAAAACAGTCCCTTAGGGATCGAGAGTCGAGAGTGAGGGCGAGGGTAAGAATTTGGAAGTCCTAAAAAGGCAGGGTTTTTTTAATATACTACATAGCGACAACATAAGTGGAAATCGCAAATTTAAACATATTTCTCTTCGAAGGCTATACATATCTAATTGCGACCTAGAATGCAAATTGCATTCCCAGTCTTCCTGTTGTATATTACAAACCCCCTCCCCCCTCATATTAAACTTATACGGCACTATAGAGTGTTGATTATATCACGGTCCTTGAAAACCGTTTGCTTTGCGAAGGAAATTCGCTGTCTTTAGGTTTCAATCTTTAACATTTATTCTGTACTTATCAGCACGACAACATTTTTTTAAAATGAAAACTCGACGTTCTCAGCATTGAGCATTTATAATTCGGTACCAGCCTCGTCCCCAGGCCCAACCGTTACCGTTACGTGGGTATTGCGTGGAAAACACAGTCGGAAACGCGCGGTCGGGCCTGGCAGAAAATGCAGAAAAAAGTGTATGATTCAACGAAAAAGTGATAAGATAGTATTTTATTGAGAATTTCGTTTTCCAGTCGCGTGTGTTGGCCATACATGTGTTTGATAGATGGAAGATTACCGAAAGCCTTAAGAAATCTAATCTCGAAGCTGCTCTTCTTCGCTTATATCGTCGAGGGGAGTTTCTATTAAACTTGGCAGTGGCTGATCCACGCATTCCGCCATCTTGAATTCATTTTCTGCCAGGCGCTTTCGCTCCCTTCCCTTTATTTTCTCCTCGCGTGTTTCCCGCGCGCATTCACGATATTAAATCGATATATACAATCCTATACACTTTTCCTGATTAGAAAATTAGAAAGCGCCTGGGAACGAGGCTAATTCGGTACTATGACCAACTCTATTTAGCTTTGAAACCTGGACTGGTATACTTGAATGTTAGAAAAGTATAACTGTTTATATCATGCATTCTTTATTGTGCGTGCACGACTCTAAGGCCTAGTTTATACGTCGAAATTCCGTCGTATTTAATTCGTCGCATATAATTCAACGAATTTTGAGCGACGGAAGCTCGTCGTCTAAATTGATTTTTTTCGACGCGACACATTAAATGCGACGACGTCGTAAATTACGACGAACTCTGTCGCGTAATTCGACGGAAATGCGACAGCAGTTTATATGTTGAAATTCCGTCGCGTCGAACAAAATGCATAAATTATGATAATGGCATTTTCAATCCCACAAAACAATGCTGTCTTATTCGTGGATCCCACGAATTAGTCATTTTCAACATGGCGGGCCAACAACAATGTTAGGCCGTAGGATGAGCGTCCAAAAGATGCTCAGAAAACGCATTCCGTTGCACCCCTCGTGGAACTACATAATTTTCACACGAATGGTAGATAAAAACTCACTGAGCAGCGGATTCTAATAAAGTGAGTTTTTATCTATCGATTTGTGTGAAAATTATGTATTTCCACGAGGGGTGCAACGGAATTGCATCTTTTGGACGCTCATCCTACGGCCTATGTGTTGAATGCAAGACTTCGACGAAATATAAATGTATTAATTGCAAAGTATGTGTTTGCGATCGTTTATCATGCTCTATCGCCGAAGTAGACGAACAAACTGACGCCTGGGTAGAGTATATAAGTGTTGCATACTGCAACAGTTGATTTTGGGCTACAATAGGCTAATGCCACTTGACCGACTCGAAGGTGATCATGAGGAAGAAGATGACGAAGTAGTAAACATTTTTTCGAGTAAAACTTCTCCTGCCTTCGTCGTCTTTGTCTTCTCATTTTCAAAATTTGTCTCAATATGATAGCGTTCGTTATGGCCGCCATTTTCTTATCTGCTACCTGCTCACCCGCTTGTCCTCTTCAAATTTGGGCTGCCACGGCGCCGGCAATTAAATCCGACGACTTTAATTCGACGCATAAACTAAACATATCACTTCCGTCGAAATTCCGTCGAAAAAATTCGACAATTAAATGCGACGGATTAAATTCGACGTATAAAACAGGCCTAAGGCATTGATTATAGCACGGTGCTACTACAATCTTGGCCATAAATGGTAGAACGATGATTGAGTTTTGCTCAAATCTGATGACTCCCCCCTCTCCCCCCACACAATGTTGATGTGAGGTAGATATTTATGGCTGCTCATTGACCACAGACATCAATGAAACATGCAGTAGAGATGTGACAAAGCAACATTGAATGGGGGAGCGGGGGGAGGCGCGATATCGTTTAAAGACGCCTTTATATTAGATGTTTGGAAATTTTTGAATCGTTCCACGAACTTTTGGCCAAGATTGTAGTTTTGTAATATATAAATATTGTTGAAATTTTTATGATGCTATATGAAGCTATTGACAAAACGTTGAAAGCTAATAATTTTGCAATAATAATTTTGTAGAAACAGTTAGTGTTGTTACAGATAAGCTGTAGAATTTGTATTGGAGTAATAGTAATTTTTGGGTCAAAGTTCATTCAAATAACGCCATGTGTATAAATGTATTTGATATCTCTACTCTGTAATATTATATTTTTATTATTTTAATAATAAAAATATGATATCACAGAGTGGAGATATCAAATACACATGGTGTTATTTATTGATGCCTCTATAGCCAATGAGAGCTTTCGCCGGTCCGAAAGACGTCGATAATTTCCGATCAATGTTTTGAATAAAATAAGAAAATAGCTACAGTAATTAACTAATTTTGCAAACAAGCTAAAATTAATTTCGTACTCAGCAAACACGTGGACTGTAATGTTCGTAGGGGTCTTTCCCGGTAATTTCCCGAACATATTCCAAACTGACAAGCCGAATAACTTCCGGTTAATTACGAGGTCAGAAAAGTTACAGCTAACAGCCAACCTCAACAAACGCGATGACATAGTATCTGCTTACGCAGATACATAAATTCTTTCACTCGCTAAATTTCCTTAGCCCAATTTGAGGAACCCAATGTTGTGAATATGTCCGGGTTCTGTCATTAGATCTGTTCTGCCTTCTTTACCGTTTCACTAGCTAAACGGCCATTATTTAACCATATTTATGTAGCTTTTACCTCTTTCCCACTTGGCTTCGCAGATACATGTACGCATGGCGTACCTATTATTTTACATCACACAAAAATTTTTTTTTCTATCACGAAAGAATTATTTTCAATATAAAAATATTTTTGTTGCATAATATATTTATTTAAATATCAAATACAGAAACATTTCTTCTAGTACCTGTGAGCCACCGTAAAAAATATACAAGATTTAAAAATACAGTGCACAGTTCTATCTAAAAATATTTCGTTTATAAGACGCCACACCCGTAAACACATTGACAGCATTACAGCTGAAATAATTGTAACAGTTTGCGCAAAACTACAATCTTGGCCAAAAGTTCGTGGAACGATTCAAAAATTTCCAAACATCTAATATAAAGGCGTCTTAAAACGATATCGCGCCTCCCCCCGCTCCCCCATTCAATGTTGCTTTGTCACATCTCTACTGCATGTTTCATTGATGTCTGTGGTCAATGAGCAGCCATAAATATCTACCTCACATCAACATTGTGTGGGGGGAGAGGGGGGAGTCATCAGATTTGAGCAAAACTCAATCATCGTTCTACCATTTATGGCCAAGATTGTATCTTATGCTATGAAAAAAAATAAAAAGTACTCAAATAATAGTGAAACAAGAGACACATTCAAATATAATTTGAACATTGACAATTTCACAAGCAGACAAGTTTAAACTTTGATGGCAAGAAATATATTACTGGCACAAATGCACAATATCAGTATCACAGTATTGCACAATAATTACCCATGCCAGGACATGAGAAAATCATCATTTTACAGCTTGTCTGTACCAACACTAACTGTTTCTACAAAATTATTATTGCAAAACTATTAGCTTTGAATGTTTTGTCAATAGCATCATATACTTTCAAAAATTTCAACAATATTTATATATTATAAAACTATCAGTCATGTCATGCTTGAAAAAAAGTACTCAAAGCAGACAAGTTTAAACTTTGATGACAAGAAATATATTGGCACAGTATCAGTATCACAGTACTGCACATGATCACCCATGCTGGGACATCAGAAAATCATTGCTTTACACCCAACTATGAATCATAGCTTATGGATTTTTTATATAGCTAGAAAAGTCTGTAGGTAGTTTATATAAAAGATGGAAAATACAAGGGTGCTTGAAAATACCAGTTTTACTTCTTGTGTTGAACACTTGAACATAGCATTTACAGTGATATTTATACAGCTTATCTGTACCAACACTAACTGTTTCTACAAAATTATTATTGCAAAATTATTAGCTTTGAATGTTTTGTCAATAGCATTATATACTTTTTCAAATTTCAACAATATTTATGTATTACAAAACTATCTGTCATGTCATGCATTGAAAATAAAAGTATATACTCAAATAATATTTGAACAAGAGACACATTGAAACATAATTCGAACATTGGCAATTCACAAGCAGACAATTTTTTGATGACAAGAAATAATATATTATATTGACACAGACGCACAGTGTCAGTATCATAGCATTGTACGATAATCACCCATCTCAGGACATCAGAAAATCATCACTTTACAACAAATTATAAATCATAATAGCTTGTGGTTATTTCATGTTGCTCAAGAAAAGACTGTAGTTTATATAATAAACAGAAAATACATGGGTGCTTGAAAATGCCAGATTTGCTTCTATTGTTGAACACTTGAACACAGTGAACTTGATCATGACATTTACAATGACATTTCAAAACAATAGCAATAGATACTTCGGGCGGAAATCTCAGCTTGGTCAAAAATATTAAAGCCCAGACAACAGCTTTAAATAGAGCCATAACATATTCCTACATTATCAGGCTAGTTCCTACATTATCAGGCTAGTTCGTTATCTAGGTGATGAAATATGAATTGGTCACAAAAATTTGTTCATAAATTACCTCAAAATCCTTGTTAATGTTCCGTTAAGTGCGATCGGCTTTTATTCCTCATGACTTCATGCATAAAATTTTCGCCATGTTGGATCGAAAAATCAGTATATCACTCCACTTAAGCATTTGAAAAGTTTTCCAATCTGTTAGTTCAGTGACAATTTAAACATAACGTCATCCAAATGTTACATTCTCGTCCATTGGCTGAATTTAGCTTACGGGTTCAGTGATTGGCTATAAGCTAACATTACAGTTACAGTTACAGTTACGCGCACGACAGCAATATATCTGCATTCGCAGATACAAAAATTGTAAAACACGCTGAAAATATATTTTTCGCAGCACGCAAAAATATTTTTGCGGTAAGCACGTCATGTAAGAAAATCATTGGATCTTCGATGAATTTCAATATGGCTGACGCTCTACACCAGTCTTGTAAATCTTGTCAATTTCTTTTACAAATATCTCATCGCTTTTGTCCTAACTGCGGTGAGCCATTCACTGAATTTGCTGCTTTAGAATGCTTGGACGAAGAAGGTCTTATTCGCTACTATTTTAATTGTAGATTCACGTACCAAAGCATTGTTGCAGTACTCGAAAAGCGGCACAATTTTCCAATTTCGTACAGCACATTGAAATTACGCATAAAGCAGCTCAATTTGAGAAGACGTAGTGTAGAATATGACGAGGAAATTGTACATGAAAGAATTTCGCAGTTGCTGGATGGGCCTGAATGTATGGCTGGCTATCGGACCGTTTGGCATACGCTACGGAAAGGTATTCAAGTACCTAGGCTAGTCGTGCAACAAAAACTAAAAGAATTAGATCCCGAAGGTTGTGAAATGCGTAAACGGAAGGTCCTAAGACGGCGTCATTACAATAATCCTGGTCCAAATTATATCTGGCATGTGGACGGGTACGATAAACTTAAGCCATATGGTTTTCCTGTACATGGTGCAATTGATGGCTGGAGTAGGAAATCATGTGGCTGAAAGTTGCCAGGTCAAATAATTTACCAGAAATTCCTGCTACATTTTATCTTGAATCTGTTTCTGAAAATGAAGGATGCCCAGTCAAAGTCCGCTCAGACTGTGGTACAGAAAATGGAATCATTGCAGCTATGCAGTGTGAGTTTAGAAATGATGTTATGGCACATAGTTTTGGCCAGTCAGTTGCTAACCAGCGCATTGAAGGCTGGTGGGCATTCTTTAGAAGAAACCGTTCCACATGGTGGATTAACTTTTTCAAACATTTGATAGAAAGTCAAGTCCTGTAATTAGGAAACGAGATAGAAATGGAATGCTTATGGTTCTGTTTTGCTGCTGTAATCCAGAAAGATCTTGATGTAACAAAGGAACATTGGAACACACATTACATCAGAAAGTCACGTTACAACACTGTCAGTGGCAGACCAGATGAGCTTTTTTATACACCAGAGTCATATGGGGGTGAGGATAATCTTCTTAATCATGTGCCTTTGAATCAAATCCAGTTTGTTTCTGACAATTTGAAGAAGAGGAGAATTTGTATCAAAATTACTTTCAGTATTTATTTGATGGCCTGCAACTCCAGAAACCTTCTACATGGCAGGATGGATTAAACATCTATAGAAGACTAATGGATATTGCAACCAGAGAACAGTAATATCATAGTTAATAGAGTAGATGGTTTGGAAAATCATTAGAATAACAATATAACTCATTATCAATGTTGGTCAACGTTTATTCAAAAATATGGTTCTTCATCGTCACGTGTGTATTGTGTTTTCACCAAATCCACCAATAAGAATTCTTAAATTACCCTATTAGTAGTAATATAGGTACCGATCAACCCTTTTTTTTAGGGGGGCGCAAGGGGGGGGGCGAGGGGGGCGCAAGGGGCGCGAGGGGGGCGCACACATGTTGAGGGGGCGCACCCTCATTAGAATATCGTGCTCTGATTGGTCGAAAAGCGTACGTATCCCCCGTGACGTACACCCCGTGACGTACGCCATAGCCGCGCTCTGATTGAGTAAAACAGCGTACGTATGCCCCGTGACGTACGCTATACCCGTGCTCTGATTGGTTAAAGCAGCGTACGTATCCCCCGTGACGTACACCCCGTGACGTACGCCATAGCCGCGCTCTGATTGGTTAAAACAGCGTACGTATGCCCCGTGACGTACGCCATAGCCGCGCTCTGATTGGCTAAAAGAGCGTACGTTCACCCCGTGACGTACGCCATAGCTATGCTCTGATTGGTTAATGGTTGGTGGCATCAACTATATAAATTCGCCGTCGAGTCGAGCATACATCAATGTTAGGATTACACTTGGTTTGGTGTCTTTGGTTCAGTCAAAAACCGATTATTATTCAAGACGCTAGAGAAGGAGTGGAACGCCTGATAAAAGCATTGGAGAATCGTCAGAATACAATGGAGTGTTTACATGGTTTACCAGCATCTTCAATAGTGACGCAAAAGGGCACGTTTTGGTTCTGTGGTGAAAATCCGAGCTGTGAGTTCTTTTGCCCCGATCAAGATTGCTACATGTTTGGAAAAGCTGTAACGGCCTATCGTGAAAGTGGTTGTGTACATCCAAGGTGTTATGGACATGGGCGCCTGGCAAAGCTGCGAATGGTTAAAGATAAGAATAACCAGAACTATGGTAGACCGTTCTTTGTGTGTTCCGAAAGAGATAATCCCTGTTCCTTTTGGCAATGGGGTGATGTGTTCGAAGGTATCAAGCCCATTTGCCGACATGGTCTGATATGTCGCACCAAGAAAGTGAAGAAAGAGGGTCCTAATCAGGATCGTTTATTCTATTGTTGTCCTCATCCAAGAGAAAGTGCTTGTGACTTCTTTGAGTGGAAACCTGACGAAGACCCCCTTGAGCCAGGTTGTGTTTGTATGCCACCATCTTACCGATATACAGTGAGAAAGACCGGAGAGATATTTACTAGCAAGGAAACGGATCGTAAGAAAGCTTATGACGAGTTCCTTCGCCAAAAGGAAGTCGATGAACTGATTCAGGACTTACAGATCTGCTAATGACTATAACAAAAGTGTAACTGTATATATAATTGAATAAACATTATCTACATTTATATCGTGTTATTATGTTGTTGTTGTTCATTCGTGTCGACTTTTCTTTGAGTAAGCATGTCATGTTTAAAGGGTGGGTTGCCCTCTATAAAATTTAGAAGAATACGTTTCATGTTTGCCTGTTGCTCAGGAAAGATTGTGATTCAACAGTCGGAAATTGATGGAGGAGAAGTACCTCCACGACCTGTATTACAACCCCGAAAGTCCGGCGAGTTTTGGCGGGGTGGAGGCTGTTTACCGTGCCACAAAAGAAGACGGCAAGTTCCAACTATCTCGTAATAAGATCAGGACATGGTTGAGACAACAAGACACATATACTTTACATAGACCGGTCCGTTACAGATTTAAGAGAAATAGAGTCATTGTCGGGGGTATAGATAAAGAATGGGAAGCCGATTTAGTTATTATGGATTCACTAAGCAAAGAAAATAATGGTTTCAAGTATATTTTAACTGTTATTGATGTATTGTCTAAGTATGCATGGGTAGAACCCTTGAAGACAAAGTCTGGGGAAAATTTGGTTAAGGCGTTTGAAAAAATCCTGAAAAAAGGACGGAAACCTGAAAAGTTACATTCCGACAAGGGAACAGAGTTTACAAATAGACTGTTTCAAACATTTCTAAAGAAAAAGAAGATTTTTTTCTTCACCACATATAACGAGACCAAAGCGTCAGTGGTTGAACGGTTTAATCGAACGCTGAAGGGAAAAATGTGGAAATATTTCACGGCGAATAATACGCTCAAGCATATTGATGTCTTACAGAAATTAGTACGTTCCTATAATCATTCGAGACATCGTAGCATTGGAATGCGACCAAGCGATGTCAATCTTAAAAACGAAAGTGTTGTGTGGGAAAGACTGTATGGTGATGAAGCAAATAAGCTTTTTAAGTACAAATTTAGCATTGGAGACCAAGTTCGAATAAGTAAAGCAAGACGAACGTTTAAAAAGGGTTACCTACCCAGTTGGACCGAAGAGGTATTCACGATCACAAAGCGGATACAAAGAAAACCCCCTGTGTATAAAATTGCGGATTATCACGGAGACGAATTAGAAGGGACATTTTATGAACCTGGATTACAGAAAGTTATTAAGACAGACAGTGACTATTATAGAGTCGAGAGAGTAATTAAATCACGCGTGCGTAATAAACAAAAGGAGCATTTTGTCAAGTGGTTAGGTTATCCAGATAGTTTTAATTCCTGGGTACCTGCGAGTAATGTAAAAAGTATTTCAAAATAAACGTATATAACCAATGACATTACGGGTGTTGTGTTCATCTGTCGCTCACTTATAGCCATGGCCAGTCAGTTTTACCTTACTCTTCCATCGAACAGTTCTATGGAATATTTTCCAGCCAACACGCTGACAAATTTTAAAACCAAACTAGCTCAACCTTTAGAACTGACAGGAGAATGGGAAGTGGCACTCTCCGAGTTCCAGTACCCTCGTAGCTGGTACAATTTACGTAAAGGCTTCGACAGTCATATATACGCCGATAGTGGTGGTCAGGGTTATGTCTTGACAAGTACTGTCCCGCATGGATACTACCCAACCGTTAAGGAGTTTGTTTCCGCTGTGAATAAAACGTTAAAGACTGACGCAAATGGGGATATCTGGCTGACATACAATCAATTAACTCGAAAAATGACTGTACATGTGAGAAACAAGGCGAGGTTGGTTTTGACTGGTCGGTTTGCAAGTATGGTTGGATTTGATAAAAAAGAATTGGAGATAGCAAAGAATACGGAAGCCCCTTTACCTGTAGATTTAGAGGCTGGATTTCATGCCATGTATTTGTACACGGATATTGTTGAGCCACAGCTAGTAGGTGATAGTAAAGTTTCCTTGCTCAAAGTTGTCAAGTGCAGTGGCGAGTTTGGGGATAATGTAAGCGTAAATTTTCCGAATCTTCAATACGTCCCAGCATGGTCCCAGTGAATGTAAAGTCGTTTGAGACGGTGGAGATAGATATAAAGGATGATACACAGGAAAAAGTACCATTTAAGTTTGGGAAGGTGATCGTAACACTTCATTTCAGACAGAGGAGATCTCCTTTATTCATATAACTATGAGGCATACGTATATACCCGACGCAAACGAATGTAAAGTGTATTACTTGAGAGGTCAAAATGGTGGGGGCCTACGTGGTTTCCATGGGGCTAGAATACAGAGGGGGTATGGGCTTGGTAGTTTTTTCAAGAGTATTGCTCGTGTTGCCATACCTTTGGTCAAGAAAGGTGTAAACGCGCTCGGTAAAAAAGCAATAAAAACAGCCGTGAATGTTGGTCAAGACGTACTAACTTAGAAGGAAAAAGCGTAAAACAAGCAGTCGCAAGCAGAGGACGGCAAGCTGTGAATGATCTAGCAAAACAGGGCGTGGATAATGTCAAACGTCAAATTGGGGGAGGTTCTAAGAGCACAAATCAGTCCGGACCCTCAAAACGTTTAAATACTAATTCTCGAAAGAAAGTCGTCACTTCCACTCGAGCAAGTAAACGGAGAACATCTCCACTCGATACATAAGAAAATATTTTTGATATTCCACCTACTAAAAAATGGCGCAAGCAGTAAATGTCCTTCATAAAGATTCATGTGGATGTGGAAAATCAGAACTCAAATTATTTACAGTACCACCTACACAAATTGAAATGAACAAGGGATTTTGGGAAAGTGTTGATCCTGTTGCAAGCGTTCAAACTTCTGACACTATTGAATCCTTTGTGCCGCTAATCCCGACGTCTACACAGACCTGGCAAACAGCTACCTTCACGTGAAAGCCAAAATAACAAAGGCAAATGGTGCCGATCTGGATGCCGACGAGCAAGTAGGCCCTGTGAACCTGTGGATGCACGCATTATTTTCTCAAGTTGACGTTTTCTTAAACAATAAACTAGTTACACCTTCAAGCACAGCATAATTATCCGTACAGAGCGTACATAGAAACCATATTAAATTTTAGTAAAGATACCAAATCGTCGCAGCTTACATCCGCGTTGTTTTACAAAGACAAAGCCGGGAAAATGGACTCTGTAAATCCTGTGGCAAATGCCGATGTTTTGAATACCGGACTAAAGGAGCGCTATAATCTTTCTAAGGAAAGCAAAATAATTTCCATGGAGGGAAAAATTCATTCTGATCTTTTTGCCCAAGAACGTTACATTTTGGGTGGGGTTCCTATTAAGCTCAAGCTTGTGCGAACAAGTCCTGCCTTTTCTTTGGTATCTTCAGCCGACCCAGCCACCTACAAAGTTGTGATAGAAGATTGCGTCTTCCGTGTACGCAGGGTCAATGTTTCTTCTACCGTCATGATTGGTCATACAGAAGCCCTCAATCATACCACAGCCAAGTACCCCATCAACAGAGTTGAATGCATAGTGTTTTCCGCCCCAAGAGGGAACTACTCTGGAAACCAACCCAATATCTTTCAGGGACAATTACCTGATAGAATTGTCATTGGTATGGTTGATTCCACGGCCTTCAATGGATCTTTTAAGAAGAATCCATTCAATTTTAAAAACTACGATATGACCTATCTTGGATTAACTGTAAATGGGGAACATTTACCTAGCAAACCTGTGGAAAACAATGACACTTTATATGCACTGACATTTTAATTTAATTATTTTGAACAAGGGTTATTGGTTTAATTTATGTGACGTAGTTGATCACGTATATGACCACGTTGATTTAGATTGGGATTGAACGTTCTACGGAACACATGTAAATTATACACTTCTTAAACATATTAAAATAATTTTCTAAAAAGCACTAAGTGTGAAGTCGCTTTTTAAATGGAGCCCGATAGGGGACTATGAGAAGTCCATGGAACAGAGAAGCGGATTATAAATGGATTCATTAGAACAGCGTTATACTGGTTGACAGCGTGCACAAGTCTGAGGTTCTCGAAGCGTGTCGGCGGACTCACGTTGTGACATATTCAGTCTTTTTGAGGTAGAATTTAACTCTTTCTTTAATTCTCACGGTTTCTTGATATTTATCTACAGTAGAATATAGTGCGGTTTTGTTTTTGCGTAACTTGTGTGTTGTCGCTCTTAATCGGAAAAAAAAGGCTCGCTGAAGGTTGAATTGACTATTGTTTATTGTTTATCGTGTCAAAGCGCACTGTGTTCAATATGACGGAAAGGTTGGCTAGAGCCAAAGGTAGATACCTCGGTCTACAAACGTATTTAAAAAACTTAACGGGCGAATTACACGGACATGTTTCATCGGAGGGTAATGAGCAATCTAAGCTTCTCGAGTTTAAAAATACTTTGACTCAACTCATAACACCATACAACACTGTGCATGAAGAAATTTTATCCCTTGTTAAGCCGGAGGAAATTGGGGAGGAAGTAATAAATCATATGAAAAGTTTAGAGCCGACTTATCAAGTTCTGGCGCAAGCAGAATTAAAGCTAGAACAATTTAAGCATAGTGAGTACAGCAATACCGCAAGTTTACCATTAGGATCATCATTAGGGAACGTAGGAGCATCAAGTAGTCCTCAAGCACATTGTAAATTACCTAAAATAGGTCTTCCTCAGTTTGGAGGCAATCCCCTAGATTGGCAGGGTTTTTGGGACCAGTTCAAAGTGTCCATACATGATAATACTAACATTAATGATATCGATAAATTTAATTATTTAAAGGGTTGTCTTAAAGGTGAGGCTCAGGCCACAATATCGGGGTTGACCTTGAGCTCTGAAAATTATACTCAGGCAGTTGATCTTTTAACAGACAGATTCGGTAATGAACAGGTGTTAATTTCGGCCCACATGGAATCGTTGCTAAAAATTGACAAGATAAGATCGGTTAATAATATTAAGGGGCTAAGAATGCTTTATACTCATGTTGAGAATTGTATTCGGAATTTGAAAGCACTTAAACTCGATACGGCAGGGTACGGTTCTCTACTTATTCCCATATTAAAAGACAGATTACCAGATGAGATAAACATGATAATCTCACGACAATTTTGTGGTCAAGTTTGGAGTCTAAATAAGGTAATGCAGTATTTTAGCAATGAACTTAAGGCTCAGGAAAACTGTAATCTTGATAAGGTTACATCTGACTTTTCGCGAAAAAGAGAACCTTACACAACCAGCGGACTATTTACTTACTCCAGGAACAAAAAAGGGTCCTGCTTGTATTGTAGTGGAGATCATTTTTCATCTAGGTGCCATAAGGTAACAAATTGCCAGGCTAGGAAAGCTATTTTACGCAGACATGGAAGATGTTTTATCTGTTTAGACAATGGCCACATTGCCAAAAACTGTACCTCGGAATATGTATGCAAAAAATGTAAGAGGGGTAAACATCATATATCGATATGCGAGGCTGATGCTGCGGGGAAACACAATGGAAATGATAAGATTGAGGGGGGTAGCGATACTACAGATAAGGATAGAAGTAGTTTTACTGGTCACACAGGGTGTGAAAACAAGGGCATACTATTACAAACTGCATTAGCACACATAATGTGCACCAGACACCACTGAGGTCAAACACCATACCAGGATATTATTTGACAGTGGCAGCCAGCGCTCGTATATATCAGCAAAGGCTAGGAACACCTTGCAGTTAAAGACCTTACGAACAGAGAAGGTAATAATTAAGACATTCGGACAGGGCAATGATAGTGAAGTACAAGAGCTTGATGTTGTACAAGTAAAAATTAAGGACAAGTCTGAAAATACTTTTACTTTAATTGAGGCATTGTGTGTGCCCACCATATGCAGTCCCCTGACAAGCCAGCACATAGCTAGTGCAAAAAACATTGTGGAGTTTAGGAATCTTGAGTTTGCTGACCACAATGATAGTCTTTCACCCTTACCAGTTGGTATTTTAGTAGGCATAGATTTTTACCATGCATTCATGACTGGAAGAATTGTTAGAAGTAAGGATGGACCTGTTGCATGTGGAACAAGGCTGGGCTGGGTCATTAGCGGTCGACTAGGTTCAAGCTCTCCTGACTTACATTGTTTTGAGACTCACTTATTGCGTACAACAGCTGAGGTAGAACACACAACTGATACCTTAAGAGATCATTTAGATAAGTTTTGGGCCACCGAGAGTATAAGTCCTGGAAGTGACCAGGTTGTCACTGATTTTCAGAGCAATATAGTGCATGATGGGACTAGATATGTGACGAAACTACCATTTAAGCCCGACCATGAGCCATTACCTGATAATTTCAAAGTAAGTAAGACACGGTTGGAATCATTGAAGGGAAGGTTAAAGTCGAAGGGAATTCTTAATGCCTATGATGATATTTTTAAAGAGTATGAAAAAACCGGAATCATTGAACAAGTTCCCACTAATGAGGTTGTAGCTGAAGTAGGCAAGGTGCATTATTTACCACACAGGCCAGTGATACGTGCAGATAAAACAACCTCTAAAATTCGCGCAGTTTTTGATGCTTCTTGTAAAGTAAACGGTCCCTCACTCAATGAATGCCTTTATTCAGGACCAAATCTAATTTCCAAGATTTTCGACATTCTTATCAGATTCAGATTAAATACCATAGCAATTATGGCGGATATAAAGCAGGCTTTCCTAAACGTTGCCATAACACCTGAACATAGGGACTACTTGCGTTTTTTGTGGTATGCGTTAGATTCGGACGAGACCATAGTTTACAAATTTTGTAGAGTTGTTTTCGGATTGACCAGTAGTCCATTTCTTTTAAATGCAACAATTAAGCACCACCTCAATAGATACATTGAAAATGAACAGTTTGTTATTGAGCGATTAAAGAAGGATTTTTACGTTGATGATTTGGTCAGCGGTAGCAATAGCTTAGCACAGGGTCAGGAATTGTATGATAAAAGTAAGGCAATTATGTTAGACGCGGGATTTGACTTAAGAAAATGGGAAACCAATCATCAGGAACTTAGAGCATACATTACTTCTCAAGAAGACTGCCAATTAGACATTTCACCTGGGGCGGATGAAACGACATATTCAAAAATTACTTGCAACCCCACTGTTGAAAAAACTAACAATAGCATGGTACTGGGATTAGAATGGGACACCAACACAGATGAGTTTGTTTTTCGGTTTGAAGACTTGCTAGGTAGATGTTTGGCTATGGAACAAACTAAGCGGAATTTATTAAGTGTATCTGCCTCGATCTACGACCCGTTAGGCTTGATTGCACCCATTACCGCCAGAATCAAAACTATTTTTCAAATTTTGTGCAAGGACAAACTAAATTGGGATGAGATCATTCCATCTAATATTGCATCAGTTTGGAATAAATTTCTTGATGAATTAAAACGTTTGCGGGAAATTCGACAGCAAAGATGTGTTTTCAATTTACATTTGTCGTCAAAATTTCGAATTGAACTCCATGGTTTTTCCGACAGCTCTTTAGAGCTTTATTGTGCCGTTATCTACCTTCGGTTTATTAGCGATTGTGGTGTTACAGTTTCTTTTCTTGCTTCGAAAACAAAGGTTGCTCCGCTTAAAAAACTCACTATTCCTAGATTAGAATTGTTAGGATGTTTGTTATTAAGTAAGTTAATTAAAGAGGTACTGGAAGGTGTGAACGGTCGTATAGAGGTTGATGATATATACTGTTGGTCGCATTCGAAGGTTGCATTATGTTGGATTATGGGAAAAGAAAAGAGTTGGAAGGCTTGGGTAGAGAATCGTGTTGTGTCGATTAGGAGCGTTGTTGGTCGTGATAGATGGCACTTTGTTAAAGGTGAAATAAATCCTGCTGATGTCCCCACACGAATATGCTCTAATCTTAATGAATGCTTTGAAGGGTGTTGGTTTTCTGGTCCTTCTTTTCTCCTGTCACAACACTTCGAGTCCGGTGGGGAAGACATTAGTACAGATGGTACTAATGGAAATACTTTTGATGAGATTAATGCGAAAGCGGTTAAGGTAGTAGGTCCTACTTCTTGTTTTTCTAATACGACACAAGAGAAGACCTCTGACGACGTGTGTTCGCTAAATGCTGTCATAGACTGCACCAGATTCAGTACACTAAAGAAGCTCGTAGGCGTCACTGGTTACGTAATAAGATTCATTGGTAACATGCGAAAGCGGTTGAAAAAAGGAACTGACATAATCACAGACGAGGTCTTAACGGTCGAAGAATACGATTCAGCATTGGCGAGATGGATTGCAGAAGAGCAGTTGATGATTAAGAAACAGTCTAATTACGGAAATGTTCGCGCTTCATTAAATCTTTTCGACGGCAAGGATGGGTTGTTACGGTTAAAAGGACGGTTTGCAAATTCGAAGTTAACATACGAACAGCAATATCCGGTTCTTCTTCGAAGTGACAGCCATTTTACAAAACTGATTATTTGGGATGCGCACGAAGCGACGATGCACCACGGCGTGGAGTCAACTTTAGCTCGGATCCGATCGAGATACTGGATTATAAAGGGAAGAAAGAGTGTAAAGAATGTCTTGCGAAAGTGTGTGGTGTGCAAGCGGTATCAGGGTAGACCACTGCGTAGTCCTGCGTCACCAGATTTGCCAGAATTTAGAGTTGATCATTCGGGATGTGCGTTTCAAGTTACTGGTCTGGATTTTGCCGGACCTCTGTATGTAAAGAACAATTCGAACAGTGACAAAGTGTACATACTTCTATTAACTTGTGCATCTAGTCGTGCTATTCACTTGGAACTTACTATGGACATGTCAATTGAAGGATTTTTACGTGGATTTAAACGTTTTATTGCTCGGCGCGGGATACCAGGCATCGTGATTAATGACAATTTCAAGACCTTTCGATCCAAAGACGTTAAGCAGTACATGTTACGCCAAGGAATTAAGCAGCAATTCATACTACCGGCATCACCGTG